>JAQFVV010006341.1:1695645-2191238 GCA_028023455.1 Epiperipatus broadwayi
CACTATTGATCAATATTATAGAAGTTCCGTATTAAATAAATTAAATTCAGATCCTCATTTCAAGTGATGATTCATTATATAAGTAGCCCGCCACCTAATGATAATTTAAGTAATTAATTTCCCGAGCGTGTTAATATGCATTTAGCAAAGGGATTCTTAATTTTTATATTCTCTTAGTAATATGTCAGATAAGTTCTTTAAATAAATTGTATGCCCCCTTTTTGGGATTGCTTGCACATAATTATTTCATTACGCTAGGCTTAATTACTATTTTTGGCCAGATAAATCAGGGTTAAGACAAACCTGAAAGCCTTCGCAACGTGTCCCGATAATAGCATTCATAAATCAAAAGTTGCTTTATCATACTTTCTCCCATTATTGGAATCCATAAAGCACATTTCTCGGCAGAGTGTGGAGGCCCCAATTCCCACAGATTGTGCTGGTTGTGTAAGCGCTGCTATGGGTTAACATTCAACAAATCGGAACCATGCTATCTTGCCGACCACCTCCTCAGATGCTATCTGTCACAAGTGCAGATAAGCCTATATTTTTTGTCCTCAAGTTGATGAAGCTTCTCGTCCTCTCAAACGTTGTCATCCGGTCCACACGCTATCGTTCATCCTTCCTCATATATTTTAGATGCCTGTAAGCCATGATGATATTATTTTCCTAAGCTATCCCAAGTTCTCATTATAATATAAATTTAATTTGCCTTATTATATATTATCGCTTATTAGCGCTGCCCACCCTTCGTTTAATCGCTATTAAATACGTTAATAATTAACTATTAATAAAAACTATAAAGGTCGAGTCATGTGACAATGTCGAAATAGTTATGGTTTTCCTTATTCTTTTCGCAAATCATAAGTGGTGAATCATTTCATAAGGTCCCAAAATAATTAATCTATTGTCACTGTAGCTCGAATGAAATCCAGGTGTAATCCAAGCTCGCTAGTTCATTTATTATTTAAAATATAATAGGTATGATAAAAGCCCACTTACAATTATTGAATTTTGTTATATTCTATGTAACTTGAAATATTATAAATATTCATTCTAAAAGCCCATGTATGGCTCTTGCAGTCTGTCATAGTTTTAATGATTTAAAAATGTTATAGTGTGAATAATAGAAACCCGTTAAATTGTATTAGCATATTAAGCCGTATCGGTTCAAATAATTAATTTCTTACCATGTATGTTTAGTAATGCATATCCATCAACCCTTAAGATATGTTATTAAGGTTGATATGGAATGCCTAAGGGACCGTAAGTGAAACCTAGATCGAGTATTCTTTGTATAGTAAAGGCTCTAACTGATTATAAATCTCTATATCCAGCTATTCACATTTTAATCGATTCTTATTATTAATATCATGCTAAATAAATTCATATTTAATAATCTATCTTTTGGAGATTTTATTGGTTCATGTGTGCACATCTGTTATTATGTTACGTTATCATTTAGTTAAGCATTAGGTCTCTTGTGTCTCTGCTGACCCTCTGGGCCGGAGATAATTGAAAGGTAGGCTGCTATTGTCAGAAATGTTGTTTGTAATGGGATAGACTTGGGAAGTGGGCAATAGGGCGGAGTTCATGAGTATCCCTGACCTGTGTATCTCGTATATGATTGAACTCTAGGTACTTTTGCTTAAATGCTAATTCTTGTTAGATGAACATACAATTCTGACTGGTACAATATATATATATTCTGACCTGTAACTATGCATCTTCACTTCCAGATAATATGTGATATAAAATAAAACGGGTTCTATCTCAGTTAATAATTAACAACTAAAATATTCAGCATTAAAACTAAAATATTTTACTAGCTCAAATTTAAAATACGAATAAGGTTCAATTTATAAAATAAATTAAATAAATATTTAATATTTTCATGAGACTTGAAGTGAAAATACAGGTGACAAGATAGATTACATTGAGCCAATATCCCACAGGATACTACCTCAATGGCATAAGAACACTATCCCCCCTTTATTACTAGTTCAAATAACAAACTCATAGTATTCTTACGACTTTAATAACTTCTACTCACTAAGATTAAACTAATAATTAAATTTTAAGCTTCTATTTAATAATCTAGCTCAATAAAATAATCTCAGGTTCATAAAGTCTATTCTAAGTTAATTAAAAAATACGGTAGTAAAATATGAGAAGGGATTTTATGTCATAATCTACTACACTTAAACTAATAATAATAAATAACAATAATAATATTCTTCATTGTTTAATTACTACTGGATATCTTTTCTTTTCGTTATATTTTTATTACCATAATAAAATAATTTTATATAATCTTTTACCTTCATGTAATAATATAATAAATACGTGGTAGCATATGATAATCTGATAAACAAAATATGTGTGGCAACTGATAGCATATAATTTAATATGATATTGTGATAACTGATTTATGACCAATAAAATAATGTAAGATTATGATTATTTAATTATAATGAATACCAATAAAATATTTAAAATTCTTAAAATAATTCTCTATTTATCTTTTGTGCAAAATTATATATTTGTTTCAGTTATTATGCATATATCGTGTTTTCATGCAGCGATGTGGAGAAATAAATAACTCGGACACAAAATTTTTGAAATAACAAAATTTAACAAAGTTTATTACTAACAACAAATAAATAAACAATTTATTTACACTATTTACAGTGGATATCCTTAACTTTTTACTTTACAGTTTGATCTACCGGGTTATAAAAAAAATAATTTATATTTCAATTATATTTTTATTTAGATTTAGGACAAAATTAAAAAAAAAAAATGTTACTATTTGGTTTCTCATTATGGTTAACTTATTACAAATATATTTATCTACTTTATTAGCAACAGCATTTTATCCTTAATATTATTAAACTATCTTATTTTAAAAATTTATACTTAGAAAACATTCCATAGAAAACAAAATTTTATAATGAGTATGGACTTCTCAAAATATAAAAAAAAATTTCATCTTGCAAAGTCAAAGATGTTACACAAAATATTATCCAAAATTCAGTACTAGATTTTAGTATTTATTACACAATGTTTACTAATCATAATATATTCTTCTTTAAGTCTTACTTTAGTATGATATAAGTGTAATCATCAATATATTTCTGTTAATCAATAAATAAAAAATATACTATGCATATTGTTTACATAATTTACTTTGTACTATTGTATTTTAAAATATGCATTACTTATTTTTCTCTTAAAAAAAAAATAATACTAAAGCATTTAAAATTATTATCACTTTAAAGAAAATATCTTTGTTTAGATACTTTATTTTTAAAAAGTTTATATTTCATTTCCGAAATAAAATTCAAAATATATTCTATGATTCTTTTTTTTCCTTAGGATACTTTGGATCTTCAATTTTAAGTTATAATGTCCTATTCCTTCTAAGCAAATAAACCAATCTTATACAAAACGATAGCATAACGTAAGTTCTAAATTATTTATCATTTCTCTTAAACATATCTAACTGAACGATGCAGTTACATGAAACAAAGATAGTGAAAACAGATGCATAGGATTAAGGAAGAAAGCTAGAGTATTACTCTTAACATATCTCAAAATCATGGCACAGTGCGAAGAGGTATGACATTTACCTGCCTAATATCCTCTAGTACAGGGACGATGTTAAAGCTATTTCTTCAGCTTTATTAGAACATCAAATATTTAAAGAAATATAAACACTGTCCAAATAAAATGTGTATCAGTCATAGGGCTTTGTTAACTATGCTGATATTCACATAAAGACTAAATATTATTTCCATTCCTTATAACATCCTATTTCTTAAAACATCATCTTGGTTTCCTGTTCACTAAGTACTTCCAAGCCACTATCTCAACATTACTTCTCAAGATTTTTCACATCTTACATTGATAAATAACTATCTGCATTTACAAAACAATAAATAAAATTCATTAATAGTTAAACAATCTAGCTGTTCTACAAGAAAAGTCTGCTTACTTCATTATTCTATATGTCTAATCATATACAATCTACTTAGACAATATTTGAATATTCAATAACATGAAAATTTTAAAAGAATCACATAATTATTTGTTATGTTGGATTATATCACTAATAAAAAAAAATAATAATAATCTTGTATGCGTATTTTTAAATCAATCCTATCTCATAATGTTTTTTAAAATGTTGTATGAAATGCGGTACATATAAGTAAAAAAAAACTTTTATACTTCATTTTTACTATCCATAGATGATCTAAAGAAAACACACAAAAAAAATATACATTATAAAATTATTAATAGTTATTATTATTACCAATAATCTTTATCTAGTCATCGTGTTCAGTAGGCTTCCTTTATCCACTTGAGCATTGCAGATATAAAAAAAAATTCACACCCATACACTTTATATTAAAATATTTTTAGCTAAATTATTAGATTGTTATATTCTAAAATTTTAATATTAATAAATTAATGTTTTTATGTTTTTCCTAATCTTATATAAAAAAATTTAGATTTAAACTAGGTTAACAAAATAAAAAGAATCAAAACTATAATTACATATTTTCTTGACGATAGTTCCTGATAAGTCCAAAATGCTTATTATTTTCTCTAGAGTTTTCCAAAAATGTTCTCCTCCAAGCGCGTTAAAGTTTAAAATAAAAATAATTATTAATCCATTTAATAAAATTTAGAAAATAATCCTTGATTTTAATTTTTAGGACGATAATATTAATTAATCCTGTGAAGCTTCTTAATCTTCTCTACCAATATTCTCTGTGTATCCGATGCATCAATCCATCTAATTTAACTTTAAAAATATTCGATAAACTTTTAAGTACTATTTGTATTTCCATGGATCCATCTTTTATTCAACTATGTATTCACTTTTTTATATATGTTTCCTTCTTGATACATTTAAACTTTCGTTTGGTATTTTTTTTATAAATCTCTTTTAAAATAAAAAAACTTCAAGTACTTTTGAACAAATCTTTTCTAAATACATTTTAAATAATTCTAAGAACGGATATTTTAATATCAAAAATGCTTCTGTAACATATTTTCCTGGGTTCTTTCTTTAATTTTTGAAAATATTTTTAAAAAAATGTTATCTTCAGAAAGGATATAACATTTTACTCCTTTGAATATCATATTATATAAAATAATTCATGCAATATATAATTATCTTATTACCATTTAAAAAATAAATCTTGGACAAGCTTATAAATAATACATTTCAATACATTTTTTAGACTCCGTATAATGTCCGAGCTGTGGTTTTTTTATGTACCAAAACAGTTCTTCGGTGAAATATTAATAAAGCTGTATCAATAAATATTCCAAACATTTTTTCAGCATTACAACTTATATCCATTTTATTTCGTAGTATATCCATCCTTTATTGCGAAGCTTAGGTTAAATTTTTAGATAAAATACGACTGGTAAGTACTTTAAAAATTAGAAAATCATTTCCACAAAGTTTCTAAATTATTATATTTTAAAACTCTCTTTTGCAAAAAATACTTTTTAAAAATTATCAATTATTTTTTTTGCAAATAAAACGATAAGAAAGTACTAAAAAAAATTGACTAAATAAAAATTTTAAAAATACTATCTTTTTGATAGTAATAATTTACCTTTCTCCGGTTTCAATACATTATTAATCTCCCCTTATACCCCCGTGCAATTCATATTTATAGTCTGTAAGAATATCTATTCCTATTGGTTAATTCTTACTTTAGCTTGAGAACAAATTTACATATTTTCAATTTATAGCAGAATTATATTTCAAAATCAGAAATTATGACGTAATGAACTTAAAATATTATTTAAAATATCACTTTTAAATAAATTATTATTTTATTAAAACTATTTAAACATTTAAAACAACTTTTAAAATAATTTTAATAACCTATTCCATTTTTTTTTTAATATTCAATTTATTGTTTTTATTTAAATAAAATATTTAATTTTTATTATAACTGTATTCGTCTTTATGATACTATTTAAAACATTACATCATTTAAATATGCAATAACGACAGTTAACTTAATATTTATTATTATTTGCTTTTATGATAGGCAATAATTCTATAATATAACTTTTAAAATATTTTAAACTTTGTTATTAATTCAAACACGCGTGTGTGTGAACGTATGTAATATACAAGTCACATGATCAATAACTTTGACAGATGATTTTCAATCTATTTCTCTGCCCAGATTTATAAAATTGATACACTTATTATATTATATAAAATAATTATAAAAAATTTGGAAGAATAATTTAGAAAATATAGAACTAGATATAATTTTCACCATCACAAAATTTATTTTTAAAAATATACTATATTAATTTTGACTATTTAAATATGATTACAAATTTAAACATAGCATTTATTAACTATAAGTTTTAAACTATTAAAATCGAATTTATTAAATATACTTTTAATTTTTATAGCTGTGTTATTTAATATGGCCAGCTTTTACAACCATATGAAACAATATTTTAAACTTTACATAACTATTTTTTAAGTGATTTTATATACTACGTATTCTCTTTAGCTTCAAATTGTACTTTAAAGATATAATTGACTTACTATAATTACCATATTAAAAGAACATATTTTAAATTTAAAATTTTTAGTAATTGACTGTTATGAACTATTACCGACCTATAGAAAAGGGCACAATATATATATATGAAAATATTCCAGTACTTATCACTAGCTGAAAATTAAATTGAAAGTATTCAAATCCTCCTTCAAACATTATATTTTATCAACACTTTCTGTAAATAAATACAAATCTGAACTTCAAACAGCTGACTCAAAAGGATATCTCTTGAATCATTTGCTGCAAATGATGGTATATATTTCAATTCTTATTTTGGGTTTGAATTAAGACTGAGTGTATTGCTTTATTATTATACCCATTAGTTAATAAGACATTGCTTACATGATTTATTTTATCTTCCAGATTTGGATTAACTGAAAGAAGGGATTCAATATGGAGCTGTAGGCTGTTTAGTCAATGCTAAACTTATGGCATAATAGAAATCTAATCATCTGCACGATATATTTAAATGCTGTCATTATGATGCTTGCTCTGGCCTTAGAGTATCCTAAACATACAGGCTATCTATAAAATAACTTCTATAAATGAAAGGAAAGGCCCTTGTGCCATCCAGAGAATTATCTGAATGACCAGACACAAACATATGCCCTCCCCTTCCATATAAATTAACCATTACTTCTCTAGAGCTAGCCCAAGATCATAAGGACATTAGGGACTGTGACTGAACAAGAGAAAATAAAAATGTATCTGCTTAATCTACCTTAATTTAAATAGTCTTGCTGCAATCATTTACAAATCCCTTAAAGCACAATACTAGGATGATTTCAAGTCACACATTGCCAATCATAGAACCTATAGCTTGAGGAATAAAAGCATTAACACTTCTTTTCTAACAATTTAATGAAAAGGTAGTGTTCTGTTCTATTGAGTCAGCTGCTTGAGGACGTTGATGCTAAGCAAAAACACATAGATATAACGTTTCCGGGCCAGCGAACTATTGACTTTATTTTTGGAATAGGAAATAAAAGTAAATTATATCACAATTTACACAAAATTAAAAAAATTTAAACCAAATATAAAAATGAAAGCCGACTTTTTGGACTTTTAGGTACTGTAATTAATCAGAGCTTTTTGTGTGTGTGTGTGTTGATAAAAAATTACGTTACTTTCTAATAGCAAATAATAGTACATTAGAGACTTTTTTAGCCAGCAATTAATCAGAGACTGTCTTTTTTGGGTGTATGTGTGTGGATATCAAAAGTTGTGTTCCTTTTTTAAAAGAAAATAAGCGTGAATTTTTAGTCTTTCTGGGACATTAATTAATCAGAAACACTGTGCTTTGAAATCAAATTCAATTATATTATAACTTCCACAAAATTAACCAAAAATTCAAACAAAATTTTTTAAATGAAAGCTGACTTTGACTTTTTGGATCAGTAATTAATCAGAGACTGACTTTTTTTTTGTGTGTGTGTGTCTATATAAAAAGTTGTGCTTCTTTTTTAATAACAAATAATAGTAAATATAGTGGAGATTTTTTTGGACAGTAATTAATCAGAGATGGGCTTGTTTGGGTGTGGCTAGGAAAAGTTACGGTACTTTTCTAAAAAAAATAAAAATAAATTTTACCCCTTTTTTGAACAATAATTAATCAGACACTGTATTTTGGGGGAAAAGTAAATTAGATTTGAATTTACCCATTAAAGTTAATAATTATAACAAAGTATTAAAATGAAAGCCAACTCTGATGTGTGGCAATTGCCAATTTTCAGAGTTCGAAGCAGGCATCTTACTTATCTCGGATGATTATTTAGACCTGATGAAATCAACACACCCTCACACAATACTGTAGTGAAAATAGACAACCCAACATTACACTAATGGCAGCCAATGAAGACATTTTTCTGTACTTTTAGCATAGAAAGAAGTGACAGCGGTTGCCGGCAGCCGAGTAAATGGACTCTTTCTGTGTTTTATTGTAGAAAGAAGTTTATCAGCTAGGCTGTGGCCATGAAAATGGCATATTTTTAACAATTTATCTAGAAATAGTGCCATCAAGCGGCTGACATGACAGAACAGAAAAGATGTGACAATATGATAATTCCAAATCTGATACATTCTATAAAAAAATTTATATAGCAAGTAAGATTAACTCATCAGTTACTCTTACTAATTATTAATTAGTCTTTACTTAAACAGAATGATTTATCTTTTCAATAATTAAAATTTGAAACATTTCATAGAAAAAGATAAAAAATTTGAGACAAACCAAGACCTTCTGTTTTTTATAACAATGGGAAGATCGTATACTTTTTGACAATTTTTGGAGGAAAATGAAATAAAAAAATATGTCAACAAAAAAAAAAAAACAAGTCAAAATTATTTGCCAAACATTAATTATCATTTATCTTAAAATTTATCTCATACTCACTACAATACATTTTTACTATGAATTCATTCATTTAAATCCTTTTGTAGTTATAATGTTCAGTTTCTTTCCTTTTAGTTTTTTTCTCTTGTTTTTTTTCAAATCAGGGTGGATTAACATAAGTTAAATTTATCCATTATTGGTATTAAAAGTTTTTCATTAACTTTTTTTGTAGTTGATAGCAATTTCCAAATTAACACAAATTCTATTTTATAATAATTTTCAGGTGATCCATTTTTCCATATAACTTGCAGGTCAGGTTAATACAGATTGACTTTATAATTTGCAGTCACAGACTGAATTGATTCATTTTCCAATATAATTTGCAGGTCAGGTTATCAGGCTGATGGATTCATTTTGCTTTTGGATGGAATATAATGCATATTTTTACCAAGGTATTCCTTATTTTAATGAAACAGATTTGGTGATTCTCAGCTTCTAGCTATTTTTTCAAATTTATTTTAAGATTTTTTAAAACTAATAGTGAGGTTAATCTTTCTTCAGATGCAAAACCTAATTTCTGTTTTCTTCTACTCAGCTGTTACTGCTATTCTTTTACATGATGCAGATATAACAGCATCAACTCCCGATCAATAGATTTTATTGTTACAAAAAGGTTATTTCCCTTTTTTTTATTTTTAACTAAAAAGTCCAATTATAATTATTGAAATTCTTGTGTAATTTTTTCCCCTTTAACTCCCAAAAACAGTATAATCCTTTGATGACCCTTTCATTTAAACAACATTGTCTTTTAACTTAAAGAGAAAAGAAAAAATAACTTCAATTAATTAAAAACAACATTTCTTAATAAACAGTTCTTAAAATGTTATTTATTTCTCTCTTATTATTGTGTTTTTTAAAGTTAAAAACTAATAGATAAAATTACTAGAGTGAGGAAATAAATTTATTTATATATATATATTTCTCTTTTACAACTAACCTTCATCATCATCAATCCACTGCAGGATGAAGGTCTCTCCAAGTTCAATCCATCTTTTCCTTTCTTTAGCTTCTCTTCTCCACATCACCCCTGCACACTTTCTTATTTCATCCATCCATATCACATGCGGTCTCTTTCTGGGTCTTTTACAATCTCTTGGAATCCAGTTTAAAATTTTAATTGTCCATCTGTTATCATCTCTTCTAACAATATGTCCAGCCCAACTCCACTTCAGTCTTTTAATTTTTTCAATGAGGTTAGTAACACCTGTTTGTTCTCTTACCCATACATTGCGTTTTCAATCTCTTCTTACCTTAATAAACTATAAATGTTCATATTCTTATTATTTAAAAAATATGCAGAATTTTCATATTCTCACTTAAGGAATGTAAAATCTTTAAATAAGTTAATAATTGTTATTATAAAATACATGGCAAAAATAATTCTCATTTTCCCATTCTAAATTTATTTGTTTTAATAATAAGATCTCATATGGACAATATATAAATGATACATGAATCTAGACACTATTACACATGCACATATATGTATACACATGAGTTTTATCAGTTACATGTTTATTTCATCTTTGCTTCTGTGCCTATGTAGATCAACTTTTATATGATCCAGACTTCTAGCTCTTTTTCTTTCTTTCTTAATAAAATAAGCAATTAATAATTTGTTTTCAAATATTTATTTTAATAATGATATTTATAAAGATAGGAAAACAAAGTACAATATTTAACTGAATTGGGTCACTTTACATTCATATGCAATACTTATATATATATATATATTGTACCCTCACAACCGGGAAAATATAATAATAATAAAACAGGACTAGCTAAGATAAATGGTAATGCTAGGCTAAAATACATATAATCAATAATACAGATATCCTATGATACTGTCTACTATTAACTAGCTCTACCTAAATAAGAAATAATAATATGGTTTGGTTTTATAAAAATTAAATAAATAAAATATTAAAAATCATGAGACAATGGAGTGAAGTACAAGTAGTAAAGAATTACATTGAGCCAATATCCCACAAGATACAACCTCAATGGCATAAGAATACTATCCCCCCTATTATTTTAAATAATAATAAATTCATGGATTCTTATGACTTTAAAATAATCAATTTGATATAATGCTAATAAATAAATCCTAATCTCTTTATTAAAATAATATGACTATAATAATCTCAGGTTCTTTAAACTAATTCTAATCAATTTATAATTTTCTGTAGTCAGGTATGATAAGGGATTTTGTATCACCCTCAACTACACCTAACTAATAATAATAACAAATAATAATAATAATCTTCAATGTATAATCCTCAATCTTATCTACTTTTCCATGTTATAGTAATTATCAATAATAATAACAATAAGTAATATAATATTGAAGCGGTCAGATCTAACTTCGATCCTAGCTTTATGATATCTCAACTATAGCATACTTCAAACCCTTGCACTAACTGTGAATTTCCAAATGCAATGGGACTTTATACGTTCAATACATGCAAGTTTCAATTAAAACAGTATTATATAAACATGTGTTAAAAACAACTACTTTAATATTTAAACTAATCAATATTATAAATGACTTCATGATAAAGTTATTCATGAAAAAATATATATATTATAACTGCATGGATTTTGTGTATGCATTTATGAATAGTTAAATATATATTCATTATAAAGTTTCATTGCGTCAGAACGTTTTATTTTTACTTTTACCAATTTGTTTAATTTTCAGTGATTAAAAGCTACATTCTTTCGATAAGCTTTCAGATCATCCTTTCCCAAAGACAATGGGAAATTTTTTATTAATTAGCAAAAAAATAATAATTTAAAATGTAAGGACAGTTCTTAATTAAAATCGTTTTTCAGATTTACAAATTCATTTTCTAATTAGAAAATGAATTCAAAGTTAATGAGTTTGAAAGCCTTATCGAGGGAATGTATCTGAAATCAATTAACAAAAATTATAACTTTTGATAATGTAAGAAGCTTTAGCCTGAAGGCATCAAGAGTCAGAATAGGTGGGAAACCAGAGGATACGTATAAATAACTCAGAAAAATGTCAAGAAAGAAGAAGCCATATTTTTTTAAGAGAACTTGCTACTAGAAGCTACATCCATTTAAATTATGAATCTTTATAGTGTGTCTTCATCATGGTGCATGGCTTACTTCGGGAATCTGATTGCTGGGCCCGAAGTCCCCAGAAAATCTTCAATGTAGCTGCAAAGTAAACTTTTTCCACACCAATCGTGAGCTTCCAAAACCTGAAAGAAATTAATCCAAATGCTATTCGTATAAGTTAAAATGCACGCCTACGTTTCTACCCAATCGGACTGTCGTGTAAACTAAGAAACCAACCACGGAAGGAATGGTAATATATTTCTTTAATGAACCGCAACTTTCTGGCCAGTTTCCGAACTTTACACCACCTTTTAAATTAACTACTGTAAAAGCTCTTTTCATTTTATGTCTTAATTTGTATAAGTAATTCTCTGTCTTAATCTCTAGTCTTTAAAATTAGTATTATGTTAACTTTCCTTTTCTTACGATGGCGGTTCATTTCACTAACTTTATTATATATTTATTGAATGATTATTAAAATCATTTATTTTTGTTATATGCCAATAATATTTTAACTCGATAATCATCCCTTTCGTTAAACTTACCTCATGAAAATAATATAGTATTAAGTTTTATAGTAATTCTTGCCCACTAGAACTAATTTAATACAGTTCTATTAATTATCGAGTTGAAGAATTTATTAAATGTTTTCTATTTTTACCAATGGCTGATAATAATTATTAGCCCATTTTCTAACCTATGCTCCTGGCTATTTTATTGCATTCACAAATATTTATTTATTCATATTAATAATATTAAACTGTTTTGCTAAAGGTTGATAAAGGGAATAAAATGAATGTATTCTAATTTAAATTTTATACTTTTATATTAATATTCAGGGAGGGTATGATATTTAGGGTATAATTAGCATGATTTTATAATTGCGTTAATCACTTTTTGTTAAAGCATGTTTGACTTTAATTTAACACGATCAGGTCCTTACATAGAGCATTCCTTATATAAATGGGTTTTATCACTTAAACGTGATGATTATTAAGTCATCATTTTCCGAACGTTGCTGTTGCGAGCCATCTCCTGCTTTGTAGGCTTGTCCTCAGTGATATTATTGGTAGTTTAATCGCATAGGAAGAAAGACTTCCTCCCTCGCTCGTAGTATATTTGGAACACCAAAGGTTCGCAGCTATGACCCAGTCTGGCTTTCCCTGTGTTCCATGGATCCTTCATAGGGCATAAAAGACTTGTCAAATAGAAGCCACCCTTCTATTTTTTCAAATCACCAACAAGCCATCATATCTTGTATTTGTTCTTAAGGCTCGTAAGTCATCAGTACCGTTATTTCTCACTTCCGATAAAGCCTGCTCGAATGCTCGTAAATCATAATGAATTGATTTTATTAAAGTCAAACAATTTCATATTCATTTATCATTAAATAAGTTCTTTGTTAAATATTAAAGTTATGCCCTAAATACTTATTTTGCTCTTTATGAATTGCTTTATGGATGTGTAAAATAAATCTCACATCTTTAGTTTTAAAATTAGAATCATAATTTCTCTCCATGCCAAATATCTTTATTTACTTGTCAGGGCATAGACCTATATCATCCTCCTGTAATTGCATATTGATTATTGGCATATAATAATGACTGCTATTCTTATTGTAAATTGTAAATCCCGTTTTTAAAGACTAGAGGTAATATATATAATCTTAATCATGAACAATTTGATCAAAAATATTTACTCTTATTAAACATTTTATATAACACATTTGGTTTTTAACTTTCTTTATTATTTAATAACTATTTTAATATTAATGCTCGCTGTTTGTATTGGCAACCCAAACATACATATATGAATTGATTTATAAATATCCTTAGTTATTTTATTGTACGTTAGTAGAGTCAGATCAGGGGTCTCTAATCATCATCATCCATTGAGCTAGTTTCTTGGTGCATAGTCATGTACCGTCAACATATGTCCTCCATTGATTTGATCTGAGCTCATGAGTTGGGTTTGAATTCAGTTTGGTCTTGGGTTTAATCCTTTGGTTTAACTGGGTTTGAATCTGGACCGTGGTTTAGGTTGTTGATGGATGTGGTGGTGTTGTCCAGTATAATATAATCTTTTAGCTTTCATGTGGCATCTTAAATAAAATATATGATATAATCTAAGAATATGTGGCAATGAATAATATTATAATTCTATGCTATAAATTATATAATTAATTTATGACCATAGTGATAATAATCATGTAAAATGAAATCTTCTCATATAAATTATATTAAGAAACACTGTAATTTCTGAAGTAAATAATCATATTCATACTGTGCAAATATTGTGTTTGGTTTATATATCCGGAGATCATGTGTTTGTAGTGTGAAGAATCAATGCAATACACAACTTTGTAAAACAAGTTTAACAAAAAGTTTATTAGAACACTTTTAACAAAAATAAACTACATACACTATTTACAATTACATCTTCAGTAAATTACATACTTCTTCATTTCAAAATAAAAATAAAATAATAAAATCTAAAAGTACATAAGCCTTCATTCCGACTTATAACTTTTCACATTTGTTTACAATAATCATAATAATATTAATAATAATTACATATACAATTATAGTTTAAAATATATTATCTACCAATTGACCTGTATTATAATGTTTTCTGTAAGCATACACAAAATATGTAACATAAACTACTGAAGTAGCATTTATTTTCAATACCTGTTCATAGAATTTTGTACTTAATTAACTAAACAACTTTTATTATGATAGTGCTGACATTATCCAAAAAAAAATATTTATTCTGGTTCGTTAATAAATAAGTGGACTTAAATAAAATAATATGATTGACATACTTTATACATCTTGCTTGGCATTACTTTAATAAAAATTCCTATGTGTGTGTTTATGTTAGTTATAAACATAAAACAATATTTACAAAATATAAATACTTGTTTTATTTTATGTTGTTTCTCTGGATGTATTCTTTTTTTCAAAAATATGCATTACATGTATAATTAGAATATTCAAAAATTATTCAAAAATTCTCATGAATAACTTTATTATCGCTTATATATTTTTTAAAAAAAAAATAGTTTTAATAAAATACAGAAATATTTATGATTCTTTATCCTTATAGTTTAAGTTTACTTTTAATCTCATTTGTATTTGATCCCAACATAAATCAAAGCAAGAAAAACCTGTCTTATCCTCTTTCAAAAATAACGATCCTATAATTGCCAAAATTATTTATTATTCTCCTTCATAAATACAGTTCTGTATGATGCAATAACTTTTGAAATTACGATAGCAATTCGATGCGTGGGTATGAAGAACTAACTAGAGTATTGACTCAATAGTATAAACATATAGAATAATCAACATGGCAACAGTGCATATAAAGAAAAGAGGCATGACTTCTCTGACTAATAACCTCCATTATAAAATAATGTCCAGGCTATTTATTCAGCTCTTTGGAACATTAATACTCAATACTAAGAAAACAATTCCCATGGAAAAATATACAAGTCACAGGGCTATGTTATCTGTACCTGCATGAATACACTAAGATAATAATAAAATTACTTTCTATTCCTCATAAATCCTACATACAAGCATCTCTTTGGTTTCTTTTCATACTCCCAAGGTCACTACCACCTTAAAATTTCATTATAGATTTATAAATCTACATCGCAAAAATTATAAAAACATTATACTAAAACAATAAATAAGATTCATGTATGAATTCAACAATCTATAACTACTAAACAAGAAAAGGTTATTTCACTTTCAAAATTCATCAATAGAAATACAAATGATTTTGTACCAATGTATAAAATCAATACTTTAAAACATTTTAAAAATAATAGGGTTCCTTTACTAAAGAATCATAAAAATTATATTCATCAATAAACCATATTACATTAATAATATAAAAGAAAAGTATGCATATCTTATTTTTTTAAAAAATCATTTCTAAAATAAGATAATAAGTTTTATGTGTATTTAATGCATGCACATGATCTCATACATTCATATGTAAAAGATAATACTATAAAATATTCCAAGCAATCTAAAGAAAAAGAAAATAATAAATACATCATGTAAAAATTAATATTTTATAAATTTTGCCCACAGTGACAAATCACAAGTTGATCACTTTTAGATGTTTTCTGGTCCATATTTGATAAAATATATTAAATAATATTAGCATTTACTCAGCAAAAACTATCATACTAAAAAGATATTTATAAAAAACTTTACAGAGAATTAAATATTTTTTGCGATAATTATTATACTATGTTAGTAGATATTTTGTATGTAATTTTCCTGCCTACAATAATAATAAAAAAAATAATATTATTAATACATAAAAATAATTGAAACCATATTTATGTAAAACTCCAATCCATTATAAAGTAAAGTTTTTTTTTTAAAAAAAAAAATGTTGTTCTAATATTTTTATTATCAGTCCTTATAAATGCTCACTCCCACCCCGATGTTCATTGCTATGACAACAATTGTCTAACACTTGAGAAAAAAGTCCTCTCCCCCGACGCAACATATTCACAAATGATTTTTTTAAAAAAATGATGAAAACGAAAAATGAAAAGGAAGTCAACTTTTAAATCTGAAGTTACTTATGAAAATAATCATTAATCCTTGGTTGAAAGTTTATAAAAATTATAGTCCTTTAACTATATCTTTCAGGATAAGGATTATTAAAGGTGATATTAATTTATAAATTTAAAAAATAATCCTCCGGAGTTTTCCCATTCTATAGGATCCTATATTGAGTTTCTGATGCATCTGTTACAGCTATATGGGTTCGGGCATATTCATGCAGAAATTATGCACTTTTGTTCCATTGAAATTAGCATTTAATAATTTAATAAAGTTAGCATAAAGTTATTTTGTCAGGATAATTTTAATTACTCAGGTATTTCTCTTCCAGATAATTTTCCAACAATCATTTTTTTTTTAATATTATTAAATAAATGTGGTCTTCTTTAATAGTGACAACTTGTATAAAACATATTTGCAATAATATCAATCTTTATTTCTTCATCATTTTAAATAAAAGTTCATAATAAATTCTTAAAAGAGTATTTTCTTTAAAACATTTACTGCAACTCTTTTAAAACTATATATATTTCAAAATATTGAGAATTAAAGTCTTTACCGTATAACTTCACTTTTTCAGATACAGCTATCTTTTCTTCTCATAAAATACACAAATTAAATTTTTGACGAACTTTTCTGTCCAATTTTCTCAACAATGTCCAAGATATTAATATAACTAATGGTATATTTTTTTCCATTAATATTTCTGGAATTGTATTTTTCTTTACTTTTCTCAAATATACAATTATTAATGGTACGAATTCCATAGATTAAGTTTGAATAGACTATTTGACAGGGAATCTTTGTTGCTTTAATGATGCATTATTTTAATGTAATAAAACTTATAATTTTTTAATACTCTTTTTTAAAATAAGTCCAAGTAATAAATTATACAATACTTTGATATTTTAAGAATAATAAATTATTAAGAGTTATTTAAAAACACAGAATTGATTTATTAAAACACAATTGACTTATTAAAGCATAGAATTGAATTTATTAAAGCACACAGAAACAAGTGAACATCTACTTTTATACCAAAATAAATTGATGATTTGATTGGCTGTTTAGATCTTTATCTGGTGATCAAATTTAATATTAATAATATCTTACACAATTAAATTTCAAAAATAAAAATGATGACTCATTCAATATTATATTATTTAATTCTAAATTAATTTTATACCTTTATTTAAACAAATTAAATTTTTTAAAATAATATTTTATTAATTTATCCAATATTTATTTTCAATGTATCTATTTTTAAAAATCTAACTTTATATTAATTAATTACACATTTCTTTTAAAACTACTAATTAAATATTCTGAAATTACTTTTATCTTATGACAAATAAATGTTTCACTTTTTAACACAATTCTAAAATAATTTTGAAACTTTATTTAAAAATCCTGTAAGCACACAAGTATGAATATTTGTGTCACATGAGCTTTAAATCTAGATAGTATGACAATTTTTGCTGTCTGCTAATAGAAATAAATTTAATTACAAAAAATAATTATATTAAAGAATAATAATATAATAGAATTTAAAATAATAATTTTGACACTATTAAATACATATTTATCCAACGCAAAATATTATATTTTAAATAATTTATAATACAAATATTAAATATAATTTTTATTTTACAATACACTAAATTATTTAATTTTAAGTCATGACTTTAAATTTAACTTTTAACACTTATTTAAGAAGACTTTCAATATACTATTTTACTATGGCCAGTTTTCCCAACCATACAAAATTACACTATTTAGCTTTACTGGACTATTTTTTAATATATTAGTATAGTTTTATGCATTTAATACTCTCTTTTTTACTTTAACAAGGAATTTTAAAACATTGCCAACATTACACAGTAATCATACCAATTAAAATATATCCTTCATAAAAAAAATTTTTTAAAATTAACTAAGTGAATTCATTTGGACCTAATCAAAAAGGTACAATATATATATAGACATAAAACATATGAAATATATATTTTGTATATATAATTATTTGGTCAATTTCTTTCACAAATTAATATTACAGAGACAAACTTAATTATCTTTTTATAATTAAAAATAGTTTTGAATCAAAATATATTTTATGTCCAGTGGACTTGCAATATCAAACTACATGGCTTCAGTCATATGCTAACCAAAAAATAAACAAATAAATAATAAAAACAATGAAATTTTCAAACTTATTAAATTTTACAAATTTCAGTATTGTAGAAGTCTTTCTTTTTTTCCTCATTAAATATTATGTTCTCAAAAAGAATTTATGTACTGCAGTTAAAAGCACATGTATTGATTTTTTTTCAAACATTTTTTTTCTCAAGAATGTTATTCTGCATATCTTCAGTAAAATATATTTTTTTAGAATCATGAGTAAGAATTCAAAAAAAAAACATGATAGAGTATTTTCATTAAAGGAAAGAATTAAAATTATTGATTTGGTAAAAAAAAAAAAAAAAACGAAAGAAGTCTTATTCAGAAGGGAGCCATATGTCTCCAAAAATGAGTTGTTTTTTTTTAGAGATGGTGCTTTTTCTATTGATTATATATATATTTTTAAGTTTTGTCTGTATAATATATGTACTTTTAATTTGTGTACAATATGTACCACACACACAAAGCATCTGCCCTATATGTATATGTGTGCTGAAATATACAGTTTGTGTACTTATAATTAAGTGAATAGTATGCATTCTATTCTTATCATTGTTTATCAACAAAAGGTCAGCTATTATATACTATTTTGGGTGTACATAAGGCGAGTTTGTGGCCCTATATAATATAAAAAATACAATACATAAAATTATATGTATTTGAAATCATTAATCACTTTAGTTTAAAAAATCATATATCTTAAATGTATATGTATAGTTTCTATATAAAAAATATATATATAACTAATAAAAATCCATGTGATTTGTACTGTTTTTTTTTTTTTCAGTACTTTTGCAAAGATGATTAAGTCTGAAATCAACACATTCATGATGGTGAAACATTGCACAAACTAAATCATTAAATACAAAATATAAATTTTTATAATTGCAATCCCCTTAATATAAATATCTTTATTTTAAAAAAATATTATATATTTTGTTACATTAAAATGAGATTTTGTCAGAATCAGAAATAAAATCTTAGATACACCAGAGATACATTTTTACTTGATTTTCAATCATTTATTTCAAAATATCAAAACCTTTATTCTTACTTAATTAATATTTATCATTCTAGAATTGAACATTTACATTGTCTTTATTCATTTTTTCTTTTCCTTTATAAACTTTATATATGCACACACACACACACTCTATAAGTTACTCATTCATTGTATTATGGGCATGAGACATGACTTTGATAAAAATGAAGTCACTTGTGAATTTCTTTTTAATACAGATCACAATAGAACATTCAGTAGGCAGAGAATCATATAGTAATGGAGATAGGAAAAAAAGAGAGAATGAAAGAGTTATTTAGATATGAAGAGAAGTTTTGGGGTTAATAATAAATGTAATTCTTCATTGTTTTTTGAAGGTAATTAATGAATATTTAACTAATATTAACGAAGCTCCAACAGAGAAATTTATTTGGTCTCGTCCTATTCAGAGAGAACTACAGGTAACTCATTGAAAACAGAAAATAAATGTAACAATTAGTTACATATCTAGAATTATTATTATTTTGAATTAGAATTCTAAACTAATCTTCATATTTCAGGATTTTCTTCAAGATATGCTGGGTTGGCCTGAGGATCAGTCTATAAAGAAAATATTTTCTCTCCTATTATCATGGGATGTAAAGGACATTATTAGAAATAAGAGGCAGAGTACCCAGATACAACCCCATAGGTAAGAAAATTTTACAAGTTTAAAAGTGGATAGGAGGGAAGAATAAGATTTATATTATATTAGTAAGAAGCATCATTATAATATTCAGCTGTCTGTTTGTTTAGTGTTTTTTTTTTTTTAATTTGAAAAAAAAATATTGACAAGTATAATTTACCTTATGCTGATTTTAAATTAAGTAAGATTTTGTAAAAGATGTCAAAATGAGACATTATCTGAGAAGGGCTCAAATAAAAGCAGTATCACTGATAGAGATTATTCTGGCAATTTATGTGTTCAAAGATAATTTGATAGCTCAAAAGGGGGCGTAATGTACATTGCTTTACTCATCCTGCAATATATTAAAAAGAAATTAAGCCAATAAATATCACATGACCACCACCTCTTATGCTTGTGTATAACTTGTTAAAACAGGAAAAACTCACTATACGTATTGCCACACACAGCAAGCTAGAGTAGGCACTAGATGGGGATTTTATGCACAAGCCTTCTGGCATCCATCGATTACTCTAGCTTGCTGTGTGTGGCAATACATATAGTGAGTTTTGCCTGTTTTAAAAAGAAATTATTCATCTATAATGCAATCTATAAAATACTTTTAAGTTGGAACTGCATTTTTTGTAGTGAGGTGGCATATCCATTTGTGACATAGTTTAAAATGAAATTCTAGTGGTTCTGTGGCTATAATAATTCCTACAAAAAGAAGCAAGTTTTATAATTTGTACATTTTGATCCAATCCAAGAATTAAAAATGGAATATATGAACACTGAATCTAAGGAATATAAAATTATTCTAACTATATAAGTTTAGTGTGTGATATGCCACATAAGTGCATAATAGCATTGCAAAGTCTGGTAAAATAATTTTTTAATCTAATAATCAAAAAAATTCTAATTAATATCTGGAAATTTTCTGAATCCTTTTGATAGTGAATTCTCTTGTAATTTAATGAATACGGATTTTATTGGTAATGTAGGTAATTAAATTTGATATTAATTATTATTCAAGCATGGAAGAGTTTCTAGAATCATTCTAAAAGTTTATACTAAAATATATCTCAGATAGAATAAAAGCCTTATTAGTGCTGTCTTATTTTTGTTCTAAATAAGTGCAAAAACTTATTTTAAAAAAATATAGATTTTCTTAAAACCTTTCATTATGCTAACTATACTGAGATGGATCCTGATCTAGCTAGGGTCTGTATGTTTAGAGAGATTTGAACGAAGTTCCTTTTGCAGTAATCTATCAAGATAATGAAAAAGCATTACCGTCTGAAGTCTGAAATGTGTTGTTGAAATTTAGGACTATAATCAAATATAATCATCTTTTCCTTAATGAACTGTCAGCTGATTCTTCTCAGACTCTCACTTGTGAATTTAAATTGGATTTTAAAAAAAGAGAGCTATTATGTAATAGAGAGACCAATGGCTCATGCAGTAAATAGTCATCTGTTTTTCTGAAATTTTAACTTTCATGATATAGATTTAGAGATGCAAGTATTAATTTTTGTAATCATATTTTTTCATTGACTATTTTCTAGAAAATACATAGAATAAGCTGAAAGAAAGAATATGAAAGCTATTATGTTACTAAGAATTTAAACTCAGTAATGAGTGGAAGAGTAATTTGCATACCAACATAACATTATTAAACATCACATGATCACCATCTCTTATACTAGCACATAATTGTTATTAAACAAGGCAAAACTATCCATACAGTAGTGCCATCCTGTGCCAACCAGAGTAATCAATGGATGCCAGAAGGCTTGTGCATAAAATCTAGGTGCAGTGCTCTCAGATCCAAGGCTCCTCACTGGCGAAGGCCACAAGTCAGAAACTAGTCTGAGGATATCAAATGAGTGGGCACTGGCATCCATTGATTACCCTGGTTGGCACAGGGTGGCACTTGTGTAGTATGGAAAGTTTTGCCTTGTTTAATAACTTATTCACAGTAAAACAATTACTAACATACTATACATGTTACCCATGTGATAGGACCCTAGAAATATCTTTTTCAGATCATCCAACAATACGCTATAACAGTAAAAAATGCTTAAATTGTAACTATTTGTGCAAACCATTAGGTCCATTCTGCCTCAGAATCTAACCTATTGTTGAAAAATACAATCTGAGATGGATATCCTAGTTTGATCACTATTCGTCACTGATGATATTGTAATGGTCAGATTCATGTGTTCAGCCAACAAGATTCAGAGACCTAGCAAAAGTACTTCAAACCCAGCATGTTTGGTATATGGTAGTCGCAGAACAATACTAAGCTTTAACCTATTTGCCAGTGCTCCAAAACCTCTACTATCTGATCAACTCTCCTGATGCTACTAATGGCAATTATTTTCCTTCGGTCCCAGTGGTCAGGGTAAAACAAGGACTCTATAGATTCAAACTCAGGTCAGGGTAAAACAAGGACTCTATAGATTCAAACTCAGCCTCAGTCATAAATTAGAATTACTAAATTAATTTAAGATACTTACCAGCTCACATAATAACCTAATACTTTGACAATGCTGCTTCAGGGGTTTTGAATAGACTCATAGATCACCTAACCAAGTGTGGATATAGTTGGGTGGATGTGGTGAACCAGGGAAAGACATGACAAATGTATAAACATAAATATACATAATTTATTAATAACAACTTCACTAAGATATAGGATAACAATAATATTATTTGGATCTCATTATGATCCATTACAAAGAAACTGTGTGTTAATAATAACATTTATGTATCAGTGTGATACGTGTCTGAGCATTACAAAAAAACTAGAAGTTAATAATAACAATATTTAGATATCTGTGTGATACGGGTATGGGCATTACAAATGAATTATATGCCAGTTTGATCAAGAAGTATGCCACTATAAAATTAATATGCCATTTGTCAAGAGTGGCCTCAATACCAGGTTATATATTATTAAGTTAGAGACCAGAAATATATATATCAAATTTGTGTGTGTGTTTACATACATAGGGGAAGTTAAGTATTTTTTATTATTATATTTATTTTATTAATCCCAGCAGGAGTTATGTAACAAAGCGTAATTTTAGCTCCCATTATTATTAACAATGACATTATAGATATGGTTTATCTATCCCACACAATATTACTAACAGGCATGATTAATAAACCTAATTACAGAAGACAGTGGTATCTGGGTTTGAATTCTGTTCTGACTACATTATTATAGGCATTGGCTGGATAGGCCAATCTCCATTATTGAGTAATAAGAAATATATATATGTTCCTTTGTAGACACATCCGCCATCAGCGTGGTATGTGCAGGAACTAGAGTGTGGGTTATGTATTGCTATTGTTATAGAGTACCCATTTATCGGCTCAAAAACATGGCTATCTCCAGTACCCATAAATTATCCGTCTGGCAGCTCACATAGCATTACTCAACATCTATTCATTTATTGGTAGTATGTAGGCACAGATTACTCTACCAAGTAACACTGATATACTAGCCAAAAGACCTTAACTCTTACTTGGATATTTAAGCCTATATTTAAAATTCAATAAAACAAGCAATGATGTGAAAATCAAGATAACCATATTTTATAGGCTATAAAATGCCTATGAGCTTAAATATAAAGCTTAATTATGAATTATCATAATAAATTGCTAAGGAGGCAATATACGCCTGCTGAGACAGGGCACTTCCCCCCTAAATGTATGCATTATTAAATAGATATAGTGAAATGAACACATAATTTCATAATAAAGAATATTGTCCATTTTACATTTAAAAAAAACAAAACATGATTATTTCTTTTAACGCATAAATAAATGCACATATATATTATTTCATTTAATTGTTATAAAGAATTTCAACTAAATATAAACTAAATAGATATTGACTTAAATAATGATTTTAACACTCATTTATTCTTAATTTTGTTAATGAGGTATTGGTTTAATTACATATATACCAATAGATTGAAATTTTTCATTCAGATATTTGATTTTCTTTTTTTGAAACAAACAAATGACAACATTTTAACTCACAAGGATTTGGAGGAATGATTTAAGAAATTCAAGCTTGCATTTGTTACTTTAAAGTTATAAAATAATTATTACAAAACAAACAATTATGCATTAATATTAAAATATCATCTCTCCAAATACTTGTGAGTTGGCATACCAATATAACATAGATAAAGTTAATCAATAAAGTATATATTTTTATAACTAAAGATAAAATACATAATAAAAAATTGTATTTATAAAATTTATAGAAATTTTATTCCATTAACGATTAAGAATTAAGTTCTGACTTGTTATAAAAGAGTTAATGTCTTTCTTAAATTACATCTTCCTTTGGTTTCAAGTCTTTTTTTTACCGAGTAGTTATGAATCTGAGAAATTTAAATTTATATATTATAGAGTTTTTATAGAAGGCACTTTAAATATTCTATCTTTAAAGATTAAAAGTTCATACTTGCATTTGGGGGCTGTTTTTGATGATTACTTTGGTCTTCTTAAAAGTTAAAACTTATTTCTGGGCAGGCTCTTGGTTGACTGGACACAGGAAAGGACTGGATTTGAAACTGGAACATTCTCCCTTTCTTTGCAGTAGCATCATGGAATTGATAGGTTTCTCCACACCAAAGATGCACTCCCTCTGAAGATCTTCCAAAAGGAAGGCTAAACATGTCCTACTCAAAAGCCATGGTGATACATGACATCTGCTTACATTCAGTGGTACATTAGAGCAGTGGTCTTCAACCTTTTCACACCTGCGGCCCGGCAAAAATAAGGATAAGATTTCACAGACTGGCAGAAGTTTACAGATAAATTTTCATAAAGATGTAACCTGCTTAGCCTTAGATAAGCATAATTGTTATAACTAACCAAAACAGCACGCTAGTTATTGTGTATTGTAATGGTGTTGCTTACCTTCACATGCTGAACACAGAAAACAGTACAATACCAATCGTTCTCATTAATGTGCTTGCATTTCTATGTTTATTATTTCATTGTTAAAACATTCAAGAATAAAATGTTATTCACCTGAATGTTGGGAAATATCATAGCTAGTGTAATTATATGGCAATGATTATGATAAATGTAATATCTGTATTTAATGTTAAATATACAAGATGGTTATCGGTTTCAAGTATTAGTAGATTTTGAACATGATTCAGATTTGAATGAAATTAATATGAAAATAACTGATACACTTTTAAAAACTGCAACAAAGATAGCTGGTAGAAAAAAGCAGCAATTGACTAATAAAATTTCTACTGAGACTAGAGAACTTATGAAGAAAAGAAGGAATATGAAGATATGCAAGAATGATGCATTAAAAAGAATTGAATATCTCGAATTTTGTAAAATGGTGCGGAAAAGAGTTGAAAATGATATAAGAAAGTATAACTGTGAACTAGCAAGAAAAGCTGTAGAAGAAAATAAAAGTCTTAAGAATGTAAAACAACATTTTGGTATTGGTAGGAAATTTATATCTGCAATAAGGAAAAAAGATGGAATTATTACTAAAAAGAGGGATGACATTATGAAATTGGTAGAAGATTTTTATCAAGAATTATATAGTAATAAAGAACAAGTACCTCCTATATCTATTACATCTTCCGAATTGCCCAGAATTTTAAATGAAGAAGTGAGAAATGCAATTAAATGTATGAAAAAAGGAAAGGCTCCAGGTAATGATGGAATTATAATTGATATATTAAAAGAAGCAGGTGAAGAAACAGAAAAAATATTAGCAAAGTTATATACCAAATGTCTAAATGATAAAGATGTACCGGATGATTGGAAGAATGCAGTAATAATATTAATATTTAAAAAAGGTGATAAAGAAGATATTAGAAATTACAGACCTATCAGCCTTTTATCAGTTTTATATAAAATTTTTACCAAGATAATTACAACTCATCTACAGAGAACCTTGGATTTTCACCAACCAAGAGAACAAGCTGGATTTAAAAGTGGTTTTAGTATAGTAGATAATATTCAAGTATTGAGAGAAGTTATAGAAAGGACAAATGAATATGAGTTGTCATTATGTTTTGGATTTGTAGATTATGAAAAGGCATTTGATTCTATAAACATTTCTTCAGTGATTAAAGCATTGGATCATCAAGGTATAGATCCAGGATATTGTCATATTTTAAAGAATATTTATAAAAATGCAACAGCAACAATTAGATTACATAATGATACTGGGAAAGTCAACATTGAGAAAGGTGTAAGACAAGGTGACTCCATATCTCCAAAACTTTTTACAGCAGTGCTGCAAGAAGTATTTTGTGGATTAAAATGGGAAACTAAAGGAGTGAAAATAAATGGAGATTATTTAAGTCATTTAGATTTCGCAGATGATGTAGTTGTTTTTGCAAATAATGCTTTCGAGCTGCAGGAAATGTTGCCGGAGTTATCAGATGAAAGTAGGAAAGTAGGACTAAAGATAAATGTTAAAAAGACTAAAGTAATGTTTAATCGATTTGCTCAAAATATGAAAATAAAGATTGATTATGATGAATTAGAAGAAGTTAAGAGTTACAAATACCTTGGTCAGATTATTAATACAGATGGAAACATAATAGAGGAAATTAATCATAGAATTAAACTTGGTTGGAGTGCTTTTGGTAGAAATAACTTGATATTAAAAGGAAATATGCCTATGTGTTTGAAAAGAAAGGTTTTTAACAAATGTGTTTTACCAGTTCTTACTTATGGATCTGAGACTTGGACACTTAATAGAAGATCAATACAGAGACTTCAGACCACTCAAAGAAGTATGGAGAGATGTATGTTGGGAGTAACAAGAAGAGATCGAAAACGCAATGTATGGGTAAGAGAACAAACAGGTGTTACTGACCTCATTGAAAAAATTAAAAGATTGAAGTGGAGTTGGGCTGGCCATATTGCTAGAAGAGATGATAATAGATGGACAATTGAAATTTTAAACTGGATTCCAAGAGATTGTAAAAGACCCAGAAGGAGACCACATGTAAGATGGATGGATGAAATAAGAAAATGTGTAGGGGTGATGTGGAGAAGAGAAGCTAAAGATCGGAGAAGATGGATTAAACTTGGAGAGACCTTCATCCTGCAGTGGATTGATAATGGTTGATAATGATGATGATGATGAAGGGCAAAATAGAAATCGCGTAATTAATCATTGTACAGTCAAGAAAAAATTCGCCGTATTTTAAATCTGAAAAAATAAAACGAAACGTGTAAAAGTCTGAAGTTTTGATGTTATGGTAATTTTTTTTTTGTGCTGGTGTGTTGAAAGGATCAAAAAATGTAATTAATAGGAAAAGTTTTTTTTTAAAACATGGTAAAATAGATATCGCGTAATAGAAATAAAGCAAAAAAAAAAAATCGCAAAGTTATTTTTTGTTTGCTTTTATTTTTAAAAAAAGATTAACAGAAATTGGTTTTAAAAATAAAAGTTTTAGTATATTAGCAGTATACAAATAAAACCAAAAAATATCACGTTATAGGCCCAAAAAAAAAAGTGGGCGTATTTTTAAACAAAAAAAAAAAAACGAAACTTGAAAAAGTCAAAAGTTTTGATCTTGTTTTAACACATAAACAATGCCGACAAGCAACCGTGATTGGCTATCAAAAGACAACTGGAGTTTGTTTAATAAAAAACCTTTTTTTTTTTAATTTTGAATTTTTTTAGAAAAATAATAAATTTAATTCTATATCTCCATAAAGATCTGTGATAAATAGAAAAACAAATTAATTTATGTATGATTGATTAGATTTCGTTTTTGTTCTGTTTCTTATTTTTTAACAGGGTAAAAATGCGATGAAAAAATAAATAAAAACTGTTTATATTAATTAAAAGTTTAAAATCTTATTAGTTTGTTATTACTAACTTTCTTGCCAGTCTAGCGCGACCCGGCAGAAAACTTCCGTGGCCCGGTGGTTGAAGACTACTGCATTAGAGAGAGTGTGTTTTTAAAAGAGAAATATAACCCAGTATTTAAAAGCCTCTCAAATCTAAAAAAAAATATTGCTCAGCAAAACCAAAAAAAATCATATTTAGCTATCCCTCCAGCTATCATGTGTAGAGTTTTACTTTTCTTATTATTTAAAAAAATTCTTTTAATTAATTCCCCAGACTCACTTTTGCTGGAAAAGAAAATATACTGATTGACTAGTTCTTAATTTGCACCAATCTGCAAAACCTTATCAAGATTAAAATAAGGTAAGAAAACTTAATTGCCTCCAAAGACAAGAAATAATTTGCGTCCCAATGAAACTGTATTTTTCCAAATGTTTTGTAAAAGACTTATAGAAATTACTGCCTTTAGCTGAATGTTTGGCCACCAATTAGTAAAATCTGTTAATTGCAAAAAAAAAAAAAAAGAGTCAACTTAATTTTTCCATTTCTTTTTTTTAGAAAAACATACAAAACAAAAGGAAAAATACATTCTTTTTTCCAAATATCTAACTAAAATGTACCTTAGTGTTAATATATATATGTGTGTGTGTGCTCTATCAGTCAATCACACACACACATGCATATATATATATATTCTTTTTTAATAAAGAGGGTGAAAAATTAGCTAGCAGATCTATCACCCTATGTTCATATTACATTTAAATAAATATCATGAAGCTCTGTGTGTGCATACGCACTGAATGCTTCAATATGAGCCAACATATATAGAGAGTGAAGTAAACTGGCAGAAAATATTTTAATAGACAAAGGTGTATATTTACAAACTACTTTTGATAAAACAAATAATAGTATTATGTGATAACAATGTATGCATATAAATTAACTAAGATGCTATTATATTATTCCATTTACGTAGTCATTTCATCTTTAACATTCTCATTGGTATAAATTTAATTCAAATCATATTTTTTTACCATGAAATATAAATAACAGAATAAATTTTGATTAAAAATTTGTCAACGTTTTGATTATATATTTCTTTTGATTTATCTTTATGGCTTTAAATAAAATGAGGTATAATTTCTAATGACCATATTCTTTGCTTCACATTTTCATTTCAATACTACTAGAAAATGCTCAAGATCATGTAGAATAGTAAGGAAATACCCATTTCTCATAATCAGAATTTTCATCACATCCCACAGACTTACTCTCAGATACAATTTAAAGACCCAACAACTAATTAAAAGTAAAATTTCACAACTAATATTTGAAAATTCTTTGAATGAATTTATGTATTTATCATTTTCAGTTTTAGATTTAATAAAGTTTCTTAGTTATAAATAATAACAGTTATAGCCTTTGCTAGAGGATTTTAATAGTTTTTATAGTTTTGATACATGAGAAGCTGTTTTCAAAATTAAATGTGTCTTACTTCACATTTTGTAATCACACTTTGTTAGTTTTTGTTAATATTTTATCTAGTGATGCTAAGTTATAATTATTTGTTACACATGATTCAATGAATTATACTTTTTAACCTCATCCCATGTAAAGTCGATTTCAAAAGCAACTTGAAAAGTTAAAATCTTTTTCTATATAATTTTTCTTCTTACAAATTCCTCAGAATTTAGATTTTTTTACATTTTTTTATTATGTCTAAAAGATTAGCAGTATTTGAGCTTCAATTTGATTTTTTAAATTTTCTTCTGAAAATTTTTTTAACATAACATTATTTTTTATCTACTTTCAATACATACTATTTGATGTTCATTTCTTGAAGGCTTTTTCACTCTAAAATTAACCTGAACATCAAAGTAGTTACATTTACAATTAAGAATGGCCTTCGTGTTTCAGAAATCTTCATGTTCAGAAATTAGTGGTCACTCATGAATTTGTTTATTTATTTATTTTCAGTTGACCGTCTAAATATATGTGTTCATCTATATTTGTAATGCAAAAATTCTTATAACACCGGATGTAGTCATTGTTTTTGGTTGAACAGTTTCATATCAATAGAACATAGGATATATTTTTGTCTCTTTGTTTTTATTCAGTTACTATCATCTTTATAATATCCACTTTATTTACTATCATCTCAACTATCCTCTTTTTTATCATCTTCATTGCTATTATCATTTCTTCTTGCATCTCTATTATAATTTCCACTATCATCTTCTTTATCTTTTTCACAATCATTTCTTCTTCTATTTCCTGTAAGTTTATCCATGGTATATTTTTACTAATTTTATAAAAGTTTTTTAAGTTTTATTTTCAAAGTAAATATTTTAATTTTTTTTTACATTCACCATGATTCTTTTAAACTGGGCCTAACAGATGTTGGAATCAACTCCTAGAGAAGTTTAACTGTAAAACTTTTTTTTACATCAGAGTAATTGTTTACATTTGATGGAGGGAATTCATAGTTAACCTTTTGGCCTTGATAATTTTTTTCACACATAATAGTTTTATTTATATCTTAATTATTTAAGAGTTTACCCAATCATAAAGTAAACATTTATTTTTTAATCTAACAAATGATTATAGGTTGCAATTTCAAAATAGGTTTTGCCTAATAGAGGCGCTAGATAAAAATTTCTGGATTGTAATTCTATTTAAAAACTTATGAAGAGTTTTGGACCCATATTAATATGACATGTCTACCACCAATTATATTATACTAAGTATTTTTTTTGTTTTTCAATCATTACTTTGATATTCCTCTGATATAATTGAATTATTATCTCCAGACAATAATAATTCATTTATTGATCAATACTAAAGGGCAAGTTGGATTGAATGTGAGTCTTTTTGATTTAAAAGAATTCCAAGGTTCACTCAATTGGATCTGATTCTCAGTTATTGCATCACATGCAGATGGATTAGTCATTGAATCATGAAACCTTTTCATTTTCTATGCATAGAATAATATAATTTTTATGATACTACTTTTGATTTCTGAAGATAGAACATATTCATTCAGTCTTTCTTTGTACACTTTGTAAAACTCATGTTGAACTTTGAGAATATTTTTTATTGAAGAAAAGCTTTCTTTCTTTCTTTTTTATTGGAGTTGAAGAAACCATTACTTAATTAGCTTTATACATAAAACATACTAAATGAATGGAATATTAAACAGAATGAAATAAATAATTTTTAAATATAAAGAAAAAATGTTTGAATGTTAAATAAATTGTTTATAGAAACTAAATGAATTCTGAAATTAATTAAAATGTTTTGGAAAAGAAATTATGTCCAAAACTAATTAACATTTTATGAAAAATACTTTAATCCAATTAAGGATGTAACTAATTGAAAATATATATAATATCCCAGTATTCAGTCATAAGATAAAATGAAATGTCACAAGTTTGAAATAGTCTCATTTGGTTGATGAAATGCAGAATATAATTGTTGTCTTTAGTCATGATTATATATATATATAAACATAAACGAGTACACATACATTTTATATTTAATAGTAATATATAGATACAAACATACCCTCGATTTACAATTGTTATTTATAAATAGCTATATTTAGCCTGCTACTTTTGGCAAGATATAGTTCCCAATTCTAGGGTGAACTGTTTAAAGAGGGACTGTATATTCCCTTATAGATCTTGCTTCCAACTGTATTTGGTGGCCTGCCTTATGAGTAAGCATAATTCTTCTGGTTGTAATGGCAGTATGCCTCAAGTCGGCTTTGGTTTTGGACACTTCGAGTCATAAATGTGGATTTATCTCACTGTGTAATCATGAGCTTAAATAGCTATAGTCCAGAGAATGATCACTGTGGTTCAGGTTAGCAAGAGTTTCCTTCAACTGTATTTATTCCCAGATCCCTAACCTTCATGTAAACATTCAGATTTAGTGAGTATCATTGCCTATTGGCCTGTTCTTGCCATTGGCTAAGCAGTATCTGTAATATACACCTTGATTAGCAACAATGAAGGTTCAATACATTTGTGATAAGAAAAGAATCTGGACTAGTCCATTATTTAAAGGTAAGATGAGATATGACATTCACTCTCCCTGGTTAAAATTAGCCCTGGAGAATTTAGTCATGTAGTCATGTTGGAAGACATCTTCTTTGCTCTGTTGCTTGTTCTGGTTTGATGATGTTCTCAGCAGGTCCACTGTTGTCATCATTTGCTTTTCTTGGAACTGAACATTCATTGCAGCTGAGTGGTAACTCATCACTGGCACATTGGAACTGTTTCATCTGATGAGGTGTTGCTGATGGCTGATCTTGAAATTGTAGGTTCACACAGTTGGTTGATGATATATCATTGTTGGCTTGCCACATCTTGTCTGATGAGGCTTTGCTGTTGGCTGATCACTGAACTGTAGACTCATTATAGCTGACTAATGATGTGTAAACTTATCTATGTTTGTTTCTGAGATGATGATGATGTCATTAATCAACAGTTTCATCCACCACTGTTTGTGATCTTTTGACTTAGATCACAACTGCTGGAACCTATTCGGTGGTGAGCTTAAACAGGTGGCATAGGATGTGATTACCTATCTCCTTTTTTGCATTCTTAGTCTCATGCATTGTTTTAGGGTTCAAACCTGGATTATTAGTTACTTCTGGGCTGACCCTGTTTGAATTTATTGTGATCTGATTCACTTTAATCATTGAAAACCTAAGTAACTAAACCATTCACATCCTGATAAATTGCTCTGCTTACCAGCAGATGCTTCAAAAGGCAGATAGTTCATTTTATTGGTCATTGAAACCTTCACTCTTCCCTGACTCAAGGCTGCTACTAGGTTTGCCTTGGCAATCAGTTATTGTTTTGCTGCTTGAATGCAGCTGAAATTTATCACTCTTCATTAATGATAGACCATGTCTTGTTTGATACTATAGATACTACCTACCTTGTGTCCAGTTCCATTGTGACAGGTGCATCATTAATAGAAATTCTGTGTTTGAAAACAGAATCCCTGTTTCTCACATTGTTTATGCAGGCAGTTTGGTTTTTTTTTTACTTTAAATTGCTTTTGCCTTTTGGAATGGATTTGTCCATTCTATCATTAGCTACTTGTTTCTTTTTAAAACAAGCAGTTTTTATGTGACCGATATGCATTTCATATATATACACTGTATAGCAATGTGAGCATGTCTTGGTTCATTACATCAGTAACAATGCTTTTCACTCGTTGATTTATTTGAGCTGTTTTCTGAGTGCTTGACTGACCTAGTGTTCCATTCAATCCTTTAAATATTATATTTTCCAATGACTTTGTTTGACTAGCAGTTGATTATGCTAGTATTGCTTTGATACAAAGTGATTTCAAAGGTTATGTCAGGATCCATTGGGCACTTGATCCTAAGATTATGATTGCTCATTCCACATCTCCTAGATCTTTGTTAACCAATGAACATATTCTAACAACAAGATCTCTAGCTTTTTCTCCTTTCCCTTGGACACAAAGATTGAAATAACACCTCTGTATTACTGTTAGGGGTTTAGAAGTAAAAAAGTTGGTTAGTAGACATAATAATGTCTTGTCAAAACTAGGTCAGTCAATATATCTGACATTGTTTGTGATTTAAGGACCTCGTAAATATGGGTTCCGATTATTGACGTGTGTCTAATTTCAACTCAGGGCTTTTGATTTGATTAGCCTGTAAATAAAAGATTATTAGATCTTTACAGTTTGGCCAACTCTCTGGATAGGCTGGATCAAATGCTTTAATTGAGCCAACCTGATATTTTTCTCTCATGAGAGAGTAAAAAATTTCTTTAGTTTATGCAATTCACTGCTCGAATGATCTTTTAATGTTTATTTCATGAACTACTTTTTGTGCAACTGTCAATTTGTGATAAAATCTAACAACCTATGGGGGGGGGGTTTCTCTTTAATGTAGCGACTCGTTTGTGTTTACATTGTTTTATTAACATGCTGATAACATTTGCCGTCAATTTGACAAATCTAATAACCCATGGGGGTAAAATTTTGTGCTTAAAACTTTTTTTCAGGCAAGGGAAAACAATTTTTTTTATTTTGCTGAGTATACCAAATCTGTTGTGTTTTCATTTTGTCACAATTATACATATAAATGTAAATGAGCATATATATATATGAAGTATTATAACTTTGTCTTTCCTATTGCTTTGCCAAATCCATATAATATTAATATCATCTATGTTCTCTATCTCCAAATCGATTTGGAAATATAAGTATGAGTTCTGAAGAAGATTGCTAGGGCAATCTAAACTGTCATATTAGTTTGTAAAAAATGCATTGTAAAAATAATAAAGAACATAAGATGATATTAATATTATAGAGTATGTTTTATAATATTTATTAGCAATATATAGATACAAACATACACTTGATTTACAATTGTCTTTTGTAGATAGCTATCTTCCTACTGCCACTGTTGGTGAGGTATAGTTCCCAATTCCAGAATGAACTGTTGAAGAAGGGATTGCATGTTCTCTTATTAATAGATTTCATTTCCAGCGGTATTTGGCGGCCTGCCTTATTAGTAGGTACAGCAACCTTTTTGGCTGTAATGATAGCTTGTCTCGAGTTGGCTTTGTTTCCATAAGCTTATAGTCCTAAATGTGGACTTAGTTTTGCTGCATAACTATTACCTTAAATAGCTATAGTGTGGAGAATAATCATTGCTCTTCAGGTTAGCTGAAATTTCCTTCAATTGTATAGGAAGAATCAGGCTACTATTATTCAGATTTAATAGTTTGTTCTCTGCCTTATCTTCAAAAAGGCGGTCTATTTATTGCCAGGTTCCTAACCTTCATGGAAACATTTGAATTCAGCCTTATTGCCTATTTGCATGTTTTTGCCATTGTCCATGCATTATCTTTTTATACACACACAGGCAATGAGTGCTCAGTGTGATCATGATAAGAAAGGAATCTGGATTAGTCCATTATTTGAAGGCAAGGTGAGATATGACACGTGAAATAGTAATGAAGCTGTCCCTGAAGATTAAGCTAATAGATTAGCATCTTTTTACAGTCTCATTGACCTTATCATTATTTTAATACATGATAATGATCACATCATAGATATAAAGTTTTATAATCTTAATTGGTACAGTTAAAGAAATGTTAAAATGCATGATATATATTGTAATTCAGACAGTATCAAAGATTGTAATATTATGAATTATTTTATCTGTATATTATTAAAAGGAGCTGTTCTCATTGCCTTTTTGTTTAGTATAGTTTGTCTCTGCATTTATATTATTAGTTATTTTATATCTTAACTAGTTTCCCTTCTGGATATAAGATATTATTTATTCTTGATAAATAAAATGTCAGGTGCTAAGACATAGTATTACTAAATAGATTTTTTAATTATATTGTCTTCGGTTCTCTTGTTTTAGTATTATAAAAGCTTGCATCAGAAATGGTTGTGATTCTTTTGAAGTTTGCTGGTTTTCCAACATCCAAGGTACTTTAATTTACTCTTTAGTAAAAAAATATTTTTGACTTTAAATTCATTATTTACTCTCATTTTTTTAGAAGAAAATTCTGAATTGCAAACAACTATAATTAAGCAATCTATATTTGAAGCTGCATTTCCTGATATGACAAAAGCATTTTTAGATGCTCAACCTTTGAAAACCAAACGTCAAAAAGTTAAATGTAAGTTTTTTGCATTATTTAGTTCTCTATCTAATCTTGTTTTTAGACATCTACAGTAAGCTAATTTATCATTGTTTATGTATTTATTTCTATAATTTAAACAAAAAAGTTGCATTTTCTAAACATATATGGGTAAGACTTTTAAATGTGAAGCTTTCCTTCTGATTCTGTTTTAGATTTTTCCCTCCCTGATATTAATTTTTTTATATATTTTTATTAAATGCATACCAGGAATGTCACTGGTAGGTGGGCCACATATTCAAGTTTTTAATTATTTATATGTAATTATATATCTGTCTGATAAATTAATTTCATTCTGAAGTACCAACAATGTTGACAAAGGTATGCTTATAAACATCAGAGCTCCTAAAAATAGGTGGGTTCCTTCTATTTTTAATCCTTTGTTCAGCATTTAGAATGTTTTTAATTTGTAGTGGGGGGGGGGAATGATATACTCACTCCTTTTGTTAACATATACGTTGAAATATATTTAATTTAAGGTTTATATAGATATATGTAAATATTTGTGATTATAAATTTCTTTTTGTATTTAATCATGAAATTGTAACTAAATTTTTGCCAATAGTGACTAATGAAAGTTTGTGAGTGTAATAAAATTCATATTCAATTAAATTTTATGTTTTAGGATTCAAATTGTGTGTGTATATATATCTTCCTTCAAATTATTGCAATGGATTTTTTGATAGCAAAATGAAACTTTGGCTATGTCTTTTTAATATTAAAATTGACTATAAATATTTGTATAATGTCTCTTTATTTTTTAGTTTTTTTGAGTAGAATAAGTTTCTTCTTTGTTGGTGTTACTATAGAAACAAAATTAAGAGCTTAGGTCAAACTGTGTTGTACTGAAAAGTTATATTATATTCTTACTTGTATATATTTTCTCTTCAAAGACAACATCAGATGTGATGACATTTGATTAATATTGGTGATAATTTATTATCTTTTTAAGATTGTTTTTGAAAAAAAAAACATTTTGACAAATCATTAGCAATAGAGAAGTCGTATTTCACTTAATAAATGATCATTTCTTAATTTTTAATGGTTCCTCATCTAAATTCATTCATTAGCTTTGTGAACTTTTGACATGAGTAAAAAATATTACTTTAATTATTCATTAGAATGAATTATTTTTTCAGAGAAAACTTTAACTAATATTATATTTCCTGAAAATGGTTCTATGGAAAGTTTGTTTGTTACTTCAAAAATAGAAAGAAGATGAATGCTTCTCCAGTAACAAGAGATGTGAATATTTAACCAATTAATTTCACAGAAGGATTATAAGTATAGTTTGAAAATTTTCATCTTGAAATTTCTTTTGTTTTTATTTTTTTCCTAGCAACATTATAATTCTATATTTGAATATAGCTGATTTTTTCTTGATGCAATGCTTATTTATGGAAGTTGGTTTATAATCTCTTATAATGATAGTCCAGTGTTTTAGTCTAGCATATTCCTTCTAATTGCTTTACTGTCTCCAATATAACAATGAAAGATTAGTTCTTTTGCTCAATAAGGCTGAGACTTTTAGAACTATATATAATTTGTCCCAGTAAAGAAGTGATGATGTGAAATAAAACATGAAATGCTTGGGGTTTTTTTTTTATTATTATTGGTTATTCAAATATTCTCTTAAGATTCGATACATTGTTGGAAGGAATTGCAAAATTGTTTGAAACAATCCTCTGTTGGAATTATCTTTGTTTCAAGATTCTGGATATCCTGAATTTGAATCATGATTCAATCTTTTCAAGACTAACTTTCATTTTGAAAATAACCACAAGTCAATGGATGAGTCAGCTGAAACACAACAATCCTTTTTTTTGGCTAAAAAATTGTGTGCAATCTTGACACTGTGGGCCGGTACTTTATTGTGCTCATGGTATTTAAATTGATTGCACAAAATTTTGATCCATAAATAATTCAAAACACTCAAATAATAGCTCTTGTTCTGGTAACCTCTATTTCAGAATCTAGCTCTTGGTTAACGACCCATATTGTAAATGCCATGTGTCATCATTCATTATGATGTGTGTTAAGAATTCTAGATCTGTAGTTGTGATTCTTTACATTTCTCTGCAGTGCTCTATCTGACATTGTTTTGATCAGTTATTCACAAATGAAGCATGAAGTGCATGAGCAGTTCCATTTTTTTTAGATCTTTTATTAAAATGTGATATACAGCATTTTTAGGAATGCTAAATAATTTTTCAATGCATGTGACAGACATGCAGAGATTATTATGAAGAATTTTCGAAACTTTTTACATGTTTTGTTTTCAATTGTTTTTGAAGTGCTTGGCTGTGGATCCTTGCTCTCACTACCATCATGAAATCTTTCAAACTATTTTAAAATAATCTTGTGACTCACTGCCATAAACACTCTGACTCATTTCAAACGTTTTAGTAGCAGTTTTGTTCAATTTAAACAAAATTAAAAGTTAGAATGTTGTTTCTTCAAAGATTTCCTACAAAGGTATCAACACATTTCATGTCATAACCCATAATTCAGACATGCTAGTATGTTAAAATTTTTATGGTGAATATTTAAACTATCTTGATTGATTCAGTGTTGACACTGCAGGCAGCCTAGAGACCTTTTCACTAGAACATATATATGTGTGTATGTATAATTTTTGATCAATTAAAAATATAAGTTGATAAAAGATAAACAGCTTTTTTACTAATATATTTATGGTATCTAAATGGGAAAAAATTAATGGAGAACATAATACAAAATGGTATAGAAAAATGAATAGAGACTTGGAAATATGGTTAAAACAATATAAAATTTTGTTAAAAATTTAGGGGGAAAAAAATTATTAGTGGGTGAGCGAAAATATAATTTTTTTTTATTCTATAGAATTTGTATTTGATAAAATTAAAATGCAAGGATGCTATCTTATTTTTGTGTCAGGTTGAGTACCACTGTGTGTGCTCTTTGATAGAATATTGCCTGAATGGAATGAAGGGACATTCCATTAAGTTTCCTATGGAACTGCATTTTTGCTGTGCTGATGGAAGAAGTGCGACTCTTCCAAAACAGTCATGCACATAGCCTGTAAACTTTGGATAGGAATGTCTTGGTGATGGTAATGAATGGAAGATAGTAGGCAATCTTGGCCATTACTTTCATATTTAACAGAGCCACCTTGTCCTGCAGCTTTTTAAGTATTATAATTTAAAGTCTATACAGAAGTTTTCTTTACTCTTAGTTTACACCATTTCACATACTGCTTTAACTTTAGCACTGTCATTAGAAATACAGTAATTAACTCTTAAGTAGCTCTGCTTGACTAACTGCAATTTTTTACAGCACGACTCAGCGACTGCCCAATCTCCCTTTTGAGTTATATACTGATAGCTTTTTTACTAATCTCAATTATTTTTTCAGTGTCTCCCCAGATGCACTCTCAGTATGTCCCTTTATTTACTATGCAATTTATATAAATTAGTATTCAAAAGAGTGATTTGAGAGAAACAGTACAATGTACTGTCTGTACAATGTACACAGATTGAATAGCTCTTTTATTTACACAATTATAAATATGTGCACAGACAATGCAATATTAAAGAAACAGAAGTGCAAAAACTAATGTTGAAAATGAATTTGATAAAGAAGATTATAGAAGATAGCAATAGGTTTTAAATAACAATTGTAATGTAAAAGGAAATAATAATAATAATTTGAAAAAACATGGAAAAAGAAATGGTTTATAATACAGTACTATTCACAATGACAATATATAAAAACTAAATAAAACATTAATAAGAAGAAAGATAATTGGCCATGTTCTTTTATGAGTGGCTGCTGAGAAAGATAAGAATGAAAGTAAATCAAGATTAATGTGATAAATTTAGAGTAGATCAATTGGAGGAACAGTAATAGATAAAGGAAAGGAGCACAATAGGTAGAAAAGTTAAAATGTCAGAGACATATAACTACTGATCAAAAAATAAATTATTAAAAAAAATATAAGAAGTAATAAAATATGTTAAAAATATTGAAAAAAGAAATTGTTATGAAACATTATATATTCAAGAAGATAAACATATTTGAGATCATAATTAAATAATTGGATGTTAGAATTAAATTTTGACCATGAAATTTAAGGAGATATGTGGGATATGTAATTATGCTATTTTTTATTGAACTATAAATATGTAATGTTGGGAACACAATGGCTGCAAGTAGCTTTATGTATGGAATATAATTAAGAAAATGACAACAAGAGGGAAATGCTTTAGATTAGCAAAGATATAAAGGAAGACATCTTGAAAAATTTTCTAAATGGAAAAAAACCCAGTTACTTAATATAAATATATAATTAAAAAAGTTACTTTCCTTTTGACAATTTTTATTTTAAATGTATTAAAAGTGTACTACAATGCAACATTATACATAATTTTTTAATTAAGATTAATCATTTAGGATATAATTATCTCTATATGAATAATAAGAATACATACATGGAAATAATGTAAAAATAAAAATATTACTATCTTAAAATTCCCTAGGCTAGAGTGAATCGATAAATTTAAGGAAGGTTTTAAAGTGTTCATGAAGATAATAACTTCCAATATCAACATCAATTAAACTAACTTGAAAATCCATAAGCAAAATATTACTAGATAAATCTACTTTGCAAAACCAATAAATAGTTAATAATCAGGTCTATGAAATGAATGTGGAATTCAAGTTATGAATTAGATGATAAATGAATTAGGATATAGACAACTAAATAGATGATAAAAACAAATAATAATTAAATAATGAAAAATGAATGAGCTTAAGAGTGAGGAGGATGAATCAATTATGATAATGGCTTAAGATGAAATGAGGATGAAAAAATAAAAGAAAGATCCAGATGAAATATGAGAACAATGTTGATGATGAAGAATGAGATCCTGAACTATAAAACTAATATTATGTTAAATGACAGTAAGATAAAATTAAAACAAAATATGGATTCTAAGCTTGACTAAACCAGAATATTTAACCACTAAGTTAAAATAAACTACAAGTTTTAAAAATTAAAGAAGAAATTTACAACTTAGAATTATACAAAATTAAACAATAAATATACGAGAGATCAAGGCAAAGCAGAATAACTGACTTCAGACATAAAAATTACCATAAATTCAAAATTACGACTGTTAATTAATAATCTCCTTTTGTCAGGATTCATCAAATAACTTAAAATATTAATATTTTACAAGATATACTTGGGGCAGTGAGAGGGATTTTTGCCACTACCCAAGTATAACAAACAGCAGCTCATAAAACAAAATAGAATTAATAAAGAATATTTGGCAATCCCAATACTAACAATAATATGAATTTTAAGTTTTACGAAGTACAAATAAATTCTTAATAAAGCAAACACAATAATTTACAAACTATCTTTTATTAAATAACTATGGGCAATATAATCAAGATAAGTGAATGATGTATCTAATGATTCAGATAAACAGGTTATTACAAAAGCTAAATGTTTCATTTGTATTTTTATATTGGATTCTTTCCATCATTTAATATGTGTATTGAATGTCTTTAGAAAAATTTAACTTTATTTAAGTATTCCAAATATTTAGGTTGCACAATATTTTGAGAGGTACTATTCTCCCCTCTTCTTCAGGTGTTGCTGGCTTGAACAGTAATAGTACTAGCATGGGATTCGAACCTGGACTCTTAGATTCTTGAGTATTGATTTTAAGGTAATGCTGTTACCAACTGAGCCATCCTGCCGAAAGCAACAGTCTGTAATCATTTCATATACTTATCTATGAAGTTATTATTAAGTGCTACAAATCAAAGCTGCTTTCTGATAATTACATGAATGACATTTCTCCAGTTTTTCAGCTCCTTAATGGCATATTTAATATTATGATTATGGACTCCATTTAGTTCAACATTGATCATCCTTTTCTTTTTTCATTGTCAAATTTTATGAGCATTTTACACTTTCCTAATAAATCAGATGATCTCATAATATGACCAAAATATAGATAATTTCAATCTCATTATTTGTACCTTAGCCATTTAATCAAAGTCTTTGATATCACTGCAGTTCTTTTCCAGTCTTTATTCTTTGTCATCAAATTTTTATAGATATATATTTGCTAAGCATTGTGATAGCTTTAATATATATGTTCAATAAAAACACATCCTATAGGAAAAATTGTGATGCTAATAGCAATGAATATAAATAATTATGGGGAATCATGTACCATTCAAATACCAGGTTGAGCTTTGATCCAGGAATTAGGTTTCAATTCTTCCATTCTAATAAATATGTAGTGTATAATGATAGTAATGACAAACACTAAGAAGAAAGTCTATCAAATATTTATGGCCTTTAATATCTTTAACAACAGTTCAAATACTTTGTTTCAAACAAAAGCTAATCTTTGTATATTTAGAATTATAGTTTTAAGTAATGTCACTATATAATAAGTACCCAATGGCTCTTTGAGCTTCCTTGAAAAATTCATTCCATCATACATTTGCACCTCAGATCATGGTTATGTTAGGTGATATACTATCCCATATGCAAGCTCTATAATAAATGAAGGATCACAACTTTATTTTAAAGACTTCCATTAAAGAAATTGGTTAAATAATTGCCCTGCATAGATTACTATAGAGATATAATGTTGAACTCAATATTCACAGATTGTGGTTTCAGGGATATTTCCAATGCTCAAACTTCTTATGAACTCATGATTAGTAATCCATTTGATTTTGAAGATATGCATATTTTATTTTTGACATTGTTTATTAATATCTCAGAATTAATAACTACCTTGATGGGCGCTGAGCTGTCCATATGGCACAATAAATCTGTAATTAACATTTCTACTGCTTAAACAAAAAAAAACAAATTCTTTTTTTTTCTGATCTTAGATTCTATCTTTTTAGATGGAAGAATATTTTGATAGTATATGTACATCTAAAAAGTTTTAAACTTTGAAATTTTATTCCAAATTTTCTTGTAAAAGAGCCTGTAAATAGCCCACCGAACATCACATGATCACCATTTCTTATGCTCGCTTATAACTGTTATTCAAACAGGCAAAACTCCCTATACGTATTGCCACACACAACAATCTAGAGTAATCAATGGATGCCAGAAGTAGGCACTGGATAAGGAGTTTATGCTCAAGCCTTCTGGCATCCATTGATTAGCTGTGTGTGGTAATACGTATAGTGAGTTTTGCCTGTTTGAATAACAGTTATAAGCGAGCATAAGAAATGGTGATCATGTGATGTTTATTGGCCTAAATCCAATCCTGCCTAATAGGAAAGTGGTGGCTATGGTTATTAAAGAACCAAAGACACCAAAATGTATGGGTACGGAACTGAGTTCAGATCTATATGACTATATAAGCTAATGAGCTTGGATTGAAAATATTAAGGTGTTTCATTTTAAGATTCATAGTTTTGTAGTTAAGTGGAGATAAAAGGTGGCTGCTAGAGGGTTGCATTAGATCCTAAGATCTAGGTTCAGTGCTCTCAGATCCAAGGCTCCTCACTGACAAAGGCCACAAGCCAGAAACTAGTCTGGGGATATTGGATGAGTAGGCACTAGATGGGGATTTTATTCACAAATCTTCTGGCATCCATCGATTACTCTATCTTGTTGTGTGTGGCAATATGTATAGTGAATTTTGCTTATTTAAATAGCCCACTGTTGGTCAAAGATAAGAAAAAGACATTACTCATCAAACTAACCAATCACTAGTTGATAAGAATTTTTATGATTCTTCCATCTTTGTTTTACCTTTTATATAAAAGTAACTTGGTACCCATTTACCAACCATTAATTAAGTGGTGATGTAGACCAGTTATCTAAAAAAAACTGTTTAAGCCTAATAAAGTCGTCAGCTAATTGAAAAAAATTCCAAGTTTTATCCGGATAAAACTCTAGGCTGCAGATTGTAGTAATCACTACATCATAAGATATTTGCACTTAAATATAATGTATTCAATATTGATTAAAGAAAATTAATTACACATTGTTACTTTTTGGTCAATCATTTTCATATTTATAATTTTTTATATAGATATATGTTGCAATAATTTTTGCATTCATTTAATATTCACTGTCTGAAGCTTGAGAAAAACTTGGAAATTTTTTCAGATAACTCAAGATTTCCAAGCAGGTTTATAATTTTTTTAAATAGTTTCAAATAGATTTATGATTTTTTTTACATAGCTGGTCTACTTATGCAATCTAGTTCATTGCTGGTTGGAAAATGGGTATCTCTCTTTTCCTATATAAATAATAGATAAGATGGAAAATTATATAAAAAATCTTTATCAACTGAAATTTCAAAGAGATCCTCAATTTTTACTCTTCTGAGGTTTCTTTTTGCTCCATGCTAAACTCATTAATGATTATTCTGGACTTCTTTTTCATTTTAGTAATCATTTTGTTTAAAAACATGCCATTCACTTTTTTTATTTTTACTATCATTAAAGTCAAATGATTCCATTTTTGATTTGTGATATTATTAATCATTTCATTTGAGAAATAAAACAATTACATGCTCTGCTATGGCTGTGTGATGAACCTGAACACAATAGTTTCACTAAACTGAGATATTTGTTTACTTTCATCAATTGGGATTTGATTCAAGAACATTTAATTTTTTATTTCACTATTTTTGCTAAGCTCCATTATGATATAAGATATTGATAATAATCATATCTAATAGTGATACAACTACCCAACACAAATATATATATATATATGAAAATAATGCTCATATTTAATTATAATAATTACTCATTTATGCTCATTGCCCTCCATCCTTCTTGATTTTCGTAAATGTGATTTGCATAATTCCAATTTTCTAGAATTCTGAACCATATTCTTTTATATAATATTAAATAGATATTTAATTTGATCAATTAATTTTTAGCATCAGTAATGTAAATTGTTTTTAATACACAATATTTTAGATCATTCTTAAAAACATTCCCAGGCAGAAATAAACTTTAATAGATTTCTGCAATAATAAATTACAATTAGTCTAAAAATAATTATATATTTTCTCAAATGCATGATTGTGTTGTATTAGTTGAAAGGTGACTAACAGAGGAAGTAACTTATTTCTTAGTACAAGATTCAGGTTTCAAATTTGATTTGAAGGAGCCTTCCTTGATACACTTGGTCAGAAATATTATATCGATTCATAACTTAATCCGATATAAAACATTCAAAATTGTTTGATCAGTTATTATTCCAATATATTCTGAATTGCCAAATATCCTATAATGCTACTAAACATGATATTTGTAATGACTTACGTAACACGCACGTTGATCTGTTCATTTTTTATTACCATGAAACTTGTTTACTTCAATGCATATAACGGGTTGAATACCTTTCATCACTATTACAGTTCTTAAGTATAATTTATATATATATACAATTCCTATAATTTTATTTTTTGATGTTATTTTTAAATCTTAATCATATTATGTATAGTTCCTAGTAGCTTATTTTCAAATATTATACCTTTCTTCTTTTTTATATCATCCTTTAATCAACAATTTTGATTCTGATTGTTATTTTATTACTGTTTTGTCAGGATAATCAACAAAAGTGTTTCAATTAGTTTCATTAAATCGTCATTACTTTTTTAGTTTTATTTTATCTCTATTTATTGTTTTAATATTTTTATAAAATCGTCATAGTGATGTTCTATAAAAATAAATAAATAATAAAATTCAAATATAAGCTGTCTTTGATTGTTCATAAATTTTATAAACAAATTATTATTTTGCAGTTTTATTAAATTATTACTTTTTTTTTTTTTGCTTTTATTTATTTTTGTTTAGATATACCCAAGTGTAAATCAAATTCAAGTTTGATTAAATCAGTTATTCCACAAACATTTCTTGAAGATAAATTATTTAAACCAAAACTTTCTTATCCTAATATCCATCCTGATCAAAATCAAAAAGTAAATTTTTATATCCATACAGATTCTCATACAAAAAAGTGTGCTTTCAGTAGAAATTATTCCAAACAACTTCAGATTTTTGTAGATAGCTTTGATTCTTCACTGAATCTTGAAGATGATTCCCCTATTTTAAATGTACAATATCCAAACTATGAAGACTCCTTAAAATCATTACAAAAGACAAAAGATGTTTTAGAACCTAAAGACAATAGATTCACAAGGGACCTACAAATATGTAATTCAACTGAATTGAGAATTCAAAGCAAGCTTATATCAGAAAATAAACTAACTTCTACGGTGAATAATATAAATTCACATCCTTTAACTCTTTCAAAGTTCATTTCTCCAATATCAAGTCATCAAAAAGAATCCTTTTATATATCATCTGATGACAGTTTAGAAAATGCTATGATGGATGTATCATTCTCTGACAGTAAAGAAAACCACAGAGAATTTTATCAGATAGCAGAGTGTTTTCAAGAGATTAAGAAAGATTGTGATGCAAATAAGCAAAATGCTTTACAAAATATTCAGAATTGTTTGACAGGAAAAAAAATTCAATCTAATGAAACTAATGATATGATTGTGGATATGTATATTCCATTAGCAGAGCGATTAAAAAGAAGATTTAGAAAACGAAACAATTTTTTAGATGTGAAGATAGAGACTATTATAATAGATTAAACTTTTATTACAAGTAAGTTTTCATGCTTTAAAAAGAAATATTTTCATTAAGATTGAATAAACTTTATTTTTTTTAACAATGTAATATTAATGAAATCCTTGTTTATCAAAATAGATTTGAGTTATTCAAATTTATTTTAATAGAAATTTTATATAACTTATTAAAAATATTAATTTTCAGAGCTAAGTGAATGGAATTAATACCATATATAGGCCTCTCTAGAAGTGAAGAAGATAGGGGGGAATTAATCTGTTTTCTATCTGTGTTTTATCCTTTATCTGAGAATGAATATACCCAGTAGAGTTAATATTATTTGTGAAGAAAGAGACAATTGGAAAAAAAAAAGATATGCTCATTATTTTAATGTAAAATGTCAGCCCCCTAACATACATAAATTAGAAAAAATTGCAATTTTAATTGTAACAAATTTTAAATCTTTTTCACAAAGCCGAATAGGTTGACTGGTGTTATGATTATAATAAAAAAATATCAAAAGTGTATTAGGCATGAAAATAGTTCATGTTAGGTAAGCTTTATAGATTTAAAAGATTTTCTATAGATTTAAAACTCAATCTCTGCAAAAATGTGCCAATTATTCACTATAATTAATGCGCTCTTCTCAAAATTATGTTTATATATTTGAATTAGTATCCAATTTCTCTCTTTTTAATAAGAAAATTTCTATTAACTTTTGTTCTAATAATTGTAAATTTACAATTTGCTTTGTGAAAAACAAAAAACAAGTTAAAAACTTGCTAACACTTGTATTTATGTCAACAGATGGCGTTCTACCAAAAACACCGTCAAGCATATGTTTACATAAACGTCAGAGCATGCATTCACTATCTCTAACTTTAAATCCACTTTCAGATCATGATTTCAAGCTATTTGCTATTGTCAGTGAAAGACAGGAATTTTAGAAACTAGATCTAAACACAAACTCTGAGCGTTTATGAAACAGTTTCTATTCAGCTTGCAAGCGTGAATCTTTTAGACACGTAATGTCTTCAAACTCAGCATAGCAAGCCAGATAGCTACATGGGTCTGATCTGAGTTCAGCAAGCTGAATAGAAACTGTTTCATAAACGCTCAGAGTTTGTGTTTAGAACTAGTTTCTAAAATTCCTGTCTTTCACTGATGATAGCAAATAGCTTGAAATCATGATCTGAAAGTGGAATTAAAGTTAGAGATAGTGAATGCATGCTCTGACGTTTATGTAAACATACGCTTGACGGTGTTTTTGGTAGAACGCCATGCCATCTGTTGACATAAATACAAGCGTTAGCAAGTTTTTAACTTGTTTTTTGTTTTTCATAAATGTACCTTTGAGGTCTTTCTAGCAATGATATATATTGCAGAGGCTTCTACTATGTGCTGATGCTGAACTGAGATCAGACCCATGTAGCTATCTGGCTTGCTATGCTGAGTTTGAAGACATTACGTGTCTAAAAGATTCACGCTTGCAAGCTGAATAGAAACTGTTTCATAAACGCTCAGAGTTTGTGTTTAGATCTAGTTTCTAAAATTCCTGTCTTTCACTGATGATAGCAAATAGCTTGAAATCATGATCTGAAAGTGGAATTAAAGTTAGAGATAGTGAATGAATGCTCTGATGTTTATGTAAACATACGCTTGACGGTGTTTTTGGTAGAACGCCATCTGTTGAATTTGCTTTGTATAAAATTTATTTTAAAAAACACACCTCTTAATGTATACACTTAATAATTTCTATCAATTGGGGTTTTTTTTTAAATCTGAAGAAGGCTTCTATTCAGTCAAAATTAAATATTAAAAGAAATGTGTTTTTTTAAATATTTGATAGAAATAATGCAATAAGAATGGAAGAATTTTGAACATTAGATTTGAGACTTATTTCACATTTATTATTGTTCAACCTGTTGCAAGTTCATGATTTATGTATCATTATTTTCACTTTACTTATAATTTGTCAAAATCTTTTCAGCATCACGTTTTTAAATATAATTATTATACATATATATACAACTTAGTTGAAATCTATTTGGTATTTCATTTTCATATTGTGTCATATATCTTTATTTAGATATAATAGTCCACTACAAAGCAAAATCTCTCCCTAGAGAAATTTTGGAATGAAACATTACTCACCATCTGGTCAACTGCCATTTGGTGAGAAATTTTTTGGATCTTCTTTCTATTTTATCCTCTAGTTAAGAATGGTTTAATAACCCATAATAGTCAGAGAGCTAGTATGCTGCTATCTGAAAAACAAAACAACAACTTTAAGCTCATTTGAGGAATTTGAACCATAAATATATAAAGCAGATACACTAAGCACTAAACTACAATAATCTTTTAGTCATTCCTTTTTATAGTAATAAAGAACTTCTCTCCTAAATCAATGATATAAACATTTTAACATTTCCTCATAACAACATGGTTCAGGTTTATAATGTCAGTGTCTAATTTTTTTGAAATTTCATCATTAAGTGAGAGCATATCTCATTTTGTTTACAATATAATGCTGATTAATAGCAATAGTAACTTCAGAGACATCAAAATACTAAACAGCTCTCCAAACTAATTTCTGACTTGTAGAAATCTATTCATCAGCCATCATTTTCTCTTCAGACTACTGATGTTTTGTAAAGATTTCAAAGTAGTAATTTTTTAATAATTAGGTGTGAAAATCATGAAGAAATAAGCTATAATTTACTCATAGTAATTAAATTACATATCATGCCCCAGACAGTTGTCTCTCTGTCAAGAATAGATAATGAACAAAACAAAATATCATTTTATTGTACGATCTGCTGTAATGGTGTTTAAGCATTGTTTTACTCCACAAATTAAATTACTTTATGAAATTATTTTTAAGATACTAATGCTTTTTTTTTTTTTATCAAATGTATTATTTTTTGATTCTCACATATTAAAATATGGATCACAGATTTAATGTTACTTTAAAGGAAATATAAAATTGTTGAATCAAACAGGAAACTAATAAATTAGAGTCATAGAATGATGTATTCTTATAACTTTTAATGCTTTTTTCTAAAGTTCCTTAAGAGTTAGAAACAGTCTAAGTAGACTATAATGCAAAATGATCATCCTCAAAATCATATGATAATTATTAGAGCAAAAATAAATAAGTTAATGTGTTTTGGTATGGAATATATAAAAAAAGTTGGCTAATAAAAAAACACAAGACAACATAAAAACATGTGTGTGATCACATGATTAGCTGAATAAATCTCCAATATATGTTGTGATTGATTAATTGTGGAATTTGATGACAAGATGAAGGTTAATAAAATAAACTTGTTAGAATTTAAATTCACAAAATAAAATCATTTCAAAGATGCAAGTTCATATATACACACACAAAAAAAAAGTACTAAAGATTTTAAAATATGATAACTATTTTTAGTGTAGAACAGTATTACAACTGTAGTTGTATAATTGATATGTAGAGGGTCAAATTATAATGTAACACCACACATTCAATATGGTTTAAAATTAAAACACATGCAAGTTGTCTTAAATAACTTAACAAGTTCTATTGGTGACTGGCTAGTTGAAAAGCAATAACAATATTAATTTGGGAACAGTTCATATGTCTATAAATAGACAATCAATACATAGATAAAAACTAGTTAGAATCATCTCTAACTCCATGATTTCTTAAAGTCTTTATTTAATAATTTCTTTAACTCCTGCATACTTAGATGGTAAATACCTTCCGGCTCACTCTTTCCTTGACTCAGTCTAATTAGATTTGACTGGCACTGCTATATCTTGCTTGCAACTGCACTATCTCATTTCAGTCTATTTTTTGAGTTTCACTAGTCTGTTTTTTTCTCTTCTCTTTCATTAGAAGCTTTGCAGGCAATTATTAACTTTGCTAATTTACATATTATTAGACTTTATTATAATGCAAATTAGAATATTATTACTTGCAGTTAGTCTGATTTTCTTTTTTGCATATAATAATTTCTAGAATGACTCAGCATTGCCTGTATTGACTAATTTGCACACATCCAATATCATCATCATCATCATCATCAACCATTATCAATCCACTGCAGGATGAAGGTCTCTCCAAGTTTAATCCATCTTCTCCGATCTTTAGCTTCTCTTCTCCACAACACCCCTGCACATTTTTTTATTTCATCCATCCATCTCATATGTGGTCTCTTTCTGTATCTTTTACAATCTCTTGGAATCCAGTTTAAAATTTCAATTGTCCATCTATTATCATCTCTTCTAGCAATATGTCCAGCCCAACTCCATTTCAATCTTTTAATTTTTTCAATAAGGTCAGTAACACCTGTTTGTTGTCTTACCCATACATTGTGTTGTCTTACCCATACATTGTGTTTTCGATCTCTTCTTGTTACTCCCAACATACATCTCTCCATACTCCTTTGAGTGGTCTGAAGTCTCTGTATTGCTCTTCTATTAAGTGTCCAAGTCTCAGATCCATAAGTAAGAACTGGTAAAACACATTTGTTAAAAACCATACTTTTCAAACACATAGGCATATTTCCTTTTAGTATCAAGTTATTTCTACCAAAAGCACTCCAACCAAGTTTAATTCTATGATTAATTTCCTCCATTATGTTTCCATCTGTATTAATAATCTGACCAAGGTATTTGTAACTGTTAATTTCTTCTAATTCTTCATAATCAATCTTTATTTTCATATTTTGAGCAAATTGATTAAACATTACTTTAGTACAGTGGTGCCCAACCTTTAACTTGATGCGAGCCAGTTGAGAATTTAAAAAATTTGGGGAGCCACAATTATATATTACATTTTTCATATTACATTTATAAACATGGTACTTGGGTACTAAACCTGCAATGTAGGGAGATAGGTGGGGGGGGGGATGGCCTATTCACATTGGTATCAATCCGCCGTTTCTAATGTGGCCAAAATAACGTGTACACGGATCTTTCTCGATGAAAACATCAATATATACAGCAAAATATATATGTGTACACGAATCTATCTCGATAAAAACAACTATTTACAGCACTAAACATCAATATATATATACAGCAAAATATATACGTGTACATGGATAAAAACAACTGTTTACAGCACTAAACATTGATATATACAGCAAAATATATACGTGAACATGGATCTATCTCGATAAAAACTATTTCCAGCACTAAACACAATATATATACAGCACCAAACCAAACGTCTACAAGGATCTTTCTCGATAAAAACAACAATATATACAAGAGCACTAAACACAATATATATATATATAGCACCAAACCAAACGTGTACAGCAAAAAAAAAAAAATGGTGTAATATGTTAAAAAGAAAAAAAAATGTAAATACATTTTATTTATTAAAAATTTGGTAACATACATATAAATTACAATTACAGGAAAAATATATTTTATTTAATGTGAAACCTGACACTGCATATCGTTATTGTTTGTATTGTAAAAATGTTTATTTTTTAGTGTGTGCATGTGCCATCAAGGAACATAAAATATTTTATCAATTTTTTTGAAGAGTGCAATTCGAGCCACGTTAAACAGTTATGCGAGCCACATGTGACTCGCGAGCTACGGGTTGGGCATCCCTGCTTTAGTACATCCAATATATGTATAACTTTATTAATAAATTATAATTACATTACACAACAATAATGCAATAATCTATTAACTGAAAGGAGACCCTTTGATTCCTTTTGGAGGCCTTAAAGGAATCGAGCAGGGCAAATTCCTAATGTCCACTCCATACGTTCTTGTCATTGCAGCTGTTATTACTATGTGATTATTCATATAGTATACGAACATGGATGGGCTGCTCACCAACACGCATTAGCCAGCGTGGTGAGTTTATTGGCTTTTTACCTCTGAGTTTAAGATCAAGAAACACCATGGTCTTTCTTCTCAGTGCCTGATAAGACAGAATGAATGTTTGTGTAAATGATAAATATTTTTTTATATTATATCTCTTTAACTCCTAAGACACCATCTTTAATTTTTAAAAAAATTACAATGAAAATAATTTTATATGTATTTTCTATTTTATTACAATAAATATAATTACATTTTTATAAAGAATTAACAGGAAACAATGAAATAAACCTGATAAAATAGTCATAACTTAAAAAAAAAAATTTAAAAAAAAAAAGATATTTTTAGCACTTTTAAACATTACTATTTGTACACCTCTTCACACATTCCATATTTTGAAGATTATATGTTAAAATTACAATTTCATAGATAGCTTTATCACATTCTTCGCAAAATGCTGAAAAAAATGATATATAATATATCTTATCTGAAGTAATTTTTCAGTGAAAAAATTACAAAAACAATGCGATTGGTAACTTCTATTTTTACCACCTAACCCAGATCCTGTTCTTCCATATCAGGGTATCTTCTAGAAATGTTTGGTTGTCCTTCCATGCAGGGTATCTGTTAGAAATATGTTTGGTTTTTAGCGAGGAAAAATAACAGTAATAGTTTACAAGATATTATGCAAAGAGAACTTTATATTTATATAAGGCTATAACCTTAATACAATTTTATATTATTATATTATATTAGTGAAAAATGGGAAGTGACCTAAAATGTGTATTCTTTTCAAATAAAGTGTACTCAAATAAAGATCAAATAAAAATTTCTCTAAGATAAAATGAATAAAAAGTAAGTAAAATCAATAAACATCAAAATAAACAAATTTATTATGAGTACTGATGATATGTGTGTGTGGTAGATGATATATGAAGTAGATGGCTAAGGGTATGTGTTCAAATCTTAATGCATATCTTTTTATATGATTGACTTGCATTTATGTATAATTATGTAGCAAATTTATTCTTTCTCTCTCTCTCTCTCTCTCTCTCTATATATATATATATATATATATATATATATATATATTTATTACAATAAAAAAAAAGTAATGAAAGTAGGTTACAAAACTAATTGAATCTATTGAAATAAAATCAATATATCTCGCCTATGACACTAAATATATGTTTATGATCGAATCATATCTTTTTATATGATTGACATGCATTATCTAAAATTATATAGCAAATTTATTCTTTCTCTCTATATATTTCATTATATAAAAAAAGTAATAAACATAATTGAATACTCACTAATTCCTGCCTAGTTAATGTCCATTTCAAATTTGAATTTCCTGAGACATTAGATGTGATATCCAGAGTTGTCCTTGTAGATAAAAAATTACTCCAATCCTTTTTTTTTTTTTTGATATTACAGCTTCCAAATCCTTTTTTTTTTACATTACAGCTTCCAAATGGGATGAAAATCAGTTTCTAGTAAAAGGGCTTACAAAAATACATTATGAGTTTCACTTCCATATCAAGCGGTAAGAGAATGCAATTCAGTCGTAAAAAAAAAAATTTTGATTACCAAATCTAAAAAAAATGAGAAAAAAAAAAATTAAAAATTGTATTTTAGAAAAAAAATCATAAAAAATCCAAATTTCATCGTAGGAAAAAAAAAGTTCACCTGAATCAGAATAAAATGGTGGATCAAATGGTCTGAGACCCGAAAGTGTACGATTTACCTATTCCATGCAAGCTTAGTTGAAATTCTAAATTTTTGAACAGGGGCTCTCAGGGACTCTTTGGAGCCAAAGAGGTCTCAGTATAATATAATCATGTGAATTATGATGTCAAAGACTTGAAACTTATAATAATGCATTGATGAATCTTTTAATAAGCTTATTGTGAAATAAAATAAAATATTTATATGAATATTTATTTAGAATTACATAGAAAAGATTGAATTAAAATATGTTAGTATAAAAGAAAATTAAGAGGTATATATAGAGATTATAAAGAAGGTATTAAAATACAAATGAAAAGGAAGTAAAAGCTACTGAGAATAGCTATTAAAAAGAATAAAAACCTAGAATAAAATGAAGATGGAAAGTGGGTTGGACTTAATGAAAAGATAATTGGACAAGAAGAGAGAATTGTGGTGAATTTTGGAGATTTATTGGGAGGAGAAATAAAAAAAATGATTGTTAAATTAATAAGTGCATAGGGAAAAGAATATTATAATAGAAAAGAACTAAAAAAATATTATATTTATAATAATAATGTTGGATGATATGAAGATGGTTAATGAGTCTATATTATTAAAGAGATTAATTGAATCAAATATTGATTGGTGTCAGACTCAGACTTCAATACAGTGATAGATTAAAAATTTAAAAAACAAGGATAATATATAATTTGCCAACTGAAACATTATTAGATATGCAAGATATACTAATGTTAGTTTAAAAGAAAGCTTTAATATAAGTATAGATAATAATTAGAATGTGTAAGAATGGGTATATTATTTAGATTATTAGATAGTTTATTTGTAAGCCAATAGAAAGTTTTCATAATTTATAAACTATTTGTAAATGTAATGGTGGATAAGATTAGAAGTTGAATCAAAGATCACAAAATCTTGGAGGAGATTCAAAATGGATTTCCTTAAAGGAGACAGGAATTAATTTGTTCATTATTTTTCCAATTAATTTAAAGGGTTCATAGGGAAATAAACAATTATTTACAGTATTTTAAAATATAAAAGAGAACTTATAATAGGAAGGATAGGAGTAAATTGTGGAAAAATCATAGACTCTGGGATATTTAAAAATGATAAAGGATATTTACAAACATAATTTTATAAATACCATCTGAGAGGTATATAGTCAATGAAAGTCAAATAAAATCAAAGCGAAACAATGATGTTCATTTCCAGCTGTTTTAATTATTTTTGGGGTTGAGATAAAGATTGGTGAGAGCATCAGGGATGCCTGTTGTGGAAATGTGCAGCTCTTTTTTTCATGGATGATGTGGCATTTTTTACAAATAGTTTAAAAGATTTGAAACTGTTCTTATAAAAGTATATTAAAATTAAATTAATGAGGAAAAATGTAAGATATCAATTATTAGAAAGATTATTTAAAATTTAACAACAGAGATATTTAACTTCTAGAAATGGTATAGTATAGGTATTTAGATTTTTTCTTAAATGTAAAAAGGAGTTATATTGATAGTTGAGAATTATAGTTAAGATAAAAACCAAAATAGAATGGGTGGTACTGGTCAAAATTTTTTTATACTTTTAATATAATGCAGTCAAAGTGTCATATAATTTGAAAAGGAGTAATGATACTATTTGGAAAATGAAGCATTTTTAGTAGCCAGAGAACCCAGAAATTTGGAGACAGAATTTCAAAAAAAGTAAGTAGATATGTGTTAGATGATGAATTGTGAACAGTTAATGAAACTATTTTCTTTTTTTAATGGGGGAAATTAAAAGGAAATTTAAAATATCTTGAAGAACTGCAATATATGACTGTAAAGAGCTTAATAAAAAGAGTGACTGGATTATGTGGAGTGAATAATTGACTCATTGAATTATAGTATGTTTTATTTATGAGAAATGGGGTAAATATGTAGGAATCACACTTTAAAACTAGTACTATCTCACAAATTTTGATAAATCATCAGTAATTTTTGTATAAACAATATTTATTAAGATTTGTGAGATTTTTTAAGTAAAAGTATATTTAAATAAGTGATTCTGTTAATATTTTTAATATATGCATAAAGAAATGTGCTAATACTAGAATGATTTGATGATTTGATAGGAAGGGAATAATAGAAAAGAAGCAGTAGATGAGTTTACAATAATATAAATAGATATCAGAGAAGTGAATGCCTAACATGACATAATAAGGTCATGTGACCTGTTTCTTAACTTCATCTAAAGAGCAGCCATTTATGTTTGATTATATTGTAGATATTATAATACATTTTTTATTACAGTATGTTATCAGTACCTTCTAAATATAAAATAAAGATCAGTTTGTGTATTTACTGACGAGTGTGAAATTAGCCATCATGAAAAAAAAAACTGGCAAATAATTGAATTCATAATCAAAATTTATTAAGAATTAGTGATTAACTGGAAAACAAGAATTTATTGTACAGAAATGAAGTTAATAGGGATGTGTTGTTATCTGCTTATCGAGGAAAATATCACCTGTAAATACATTTGCAAGGGCATTATGCTAGTTATATTTGCAGAGTGATTTTTAAAGATGATAAGAATTTAAAAGTCTAAATATTTAAGAAAAATAAATGTGAATGAAAGCTTGTTCAGATATTATAATTATTTATATAGTAAATGGTCATTTAATTCCCATAATTTTTTATAACTTTCATGTTTATTTAATCTTTGTCATTTATTTTTGAATAAATGCATTTCATAAAATATACTAAAATGTTTATTCTTATACCTCATCAATCCAGTCATAATCAGTTAAGAAGACAATATTGAAAGAATAAGTATATAGAATGTTAGAATTAAGAATAAGTTAGACTGGGCAAACAAGATGGCTCTGGTATGGAAAAAAGAGTAAGAATTTTACATTTTGAAAGTGAAAGTAGATCAAGTAGTACAGATTTAAGTCCAAGAAAATTTTTTTATTATAATAACCAAATAAATGATGAATAACTGGAAATACAACTAAAAGTTTAAAGGTGCAGATATTGACTTAGTTTTAAGTAGCTTTCTAATAAATAATAGATTGTTGATAATATTAAAAGCTTAATAATGTAGATATTAATTTAGATCTAAAAACAAAAAACCTTTAAAAGCATGCAAGTATATGACAGAGAGTTTTATAAGTAGCACTTTGTAAATAATGCCTTGTTGGTAGTAAGACAAAACATTTTCAATAGATCTGCTTATTATTCAAGTAACCTTCACAATAAATAATTGAAACAAACAAAAAAAAAAGGGTCATTGAAAAAGAATCCAAAAATAGTTATACAATGATAATGTAGAATTTGAAATACCATGATAGAGTGTAAGGAAAGGATGATAAAATTGTTAAAAAATTTTGATCGGAATAAGAAATGAGAGAAGTGAAAGAATGATAAGTTTTGATGGAGAATACAATGTGATATTAATAAAAATGCAGTTAGTAATCTCAAAAGGAGTTGAAAAACTCCAGATGGTAAGAATAGACTGCTTTGATTCAAAATATATTTAGAGCAAATTTTATAAGTGAGTGTATCTTGGAGTTGATATAGATTTAGATCAAAATTTTGGGGTAGAATTGAGATTAATTATGAAAAATATAAGAATAAACTGATACAAGAAAAAACAGGTAACTAATAAATTAAAAGAAGATATTTATTGTTGAATTAAGCACAAATAATAATAATCTAATTGATAAGGCAAACTTAAATAAAAGATGAAAAATATTCAAGAAAACATTAAAAGAAGCTATAATAAAAGCATTGAGTTATTAAAGAAATGAAGCATAAAATTTAGAGTTTAATAATGACATTAATAAAAAATTAGAGAATAGATGGGGAAATGTGAATGCTATAGATGGCAGAAATATATAAAGAAGGTTCCATAGTGAATTGAGATTTAAACAAATAAAGTTAGGAGAGAGAGCTAGAAATGAAACGTAGAGAAAACACAAAGAAAATGTGTTTTTTTAATTCTACAGTAGAATGAGAAGAGTAGAGTTTTAGACAATAAAGTAATAAGAATAAAAATGATGAGGTACATTAGTAAAGATGCATTGATAAAATAAAAAAAAATCTGGAATTTAAATGTTAGAAATAATATTTTATTTGTAATGCTTGGAAAAGAATAAGCATGTTGAGAAATGAAGTTGTACAAGCATTAATTGAGATAAAAACTAGCAAGAGAATTGGTAAGATTTCAGTTGATTATTGAAGGCTATGAACAAAAGTGTTTGAGAAATTTTGTCATTGAAGATTGACCAGTAGATTCTTTTTTAAAACAGTTGTGATTCTTCTAATTCAGTGAAATATAAATTTTGAATTTATTAAACATGTTTATATGGAGAAACAGTTTTGATTCTAGAAATGGAATAGTAATGGTGAGAATAGGATCGATACAATTTTCAGTGTTTGGAATGAAAAAGAATAAAACAAAATAAATAGACATAAAGAAAAGATTAAGATTAATCATTGAATAAGAAGCTATAAAGAAGTTGCTTTTAAATATTTGATAAGTTTGGATAAACTGGTGATGAAAAATATGTAGAGATGATAATTTTGATGACTAAAGAAGCTCTTAATATCTTGTGGGTGTGAAATTGGATTTAAGAAAGAGGTTTATCAAATGTCTGTTTGTAGTATAGTTTTATATGGAGCAGAAATATGAATAATTAGAAAAGTCAGGAAAAAAGAATTGGATATTTTAAAGATATCGATTTATAAAGAAATGGAAAAGATATGATAGAAAAATCAGAAAAGCTGTAGTATTAAAAAGAGTAAAAAAAAATTATGAAGGGAAAACTAAGATTGAGCATGGGTTTAGCAGTCCAACACTCAGTGATTCTTTAACTTGCAGAATATGATGCAAATGAGCAGCTATCTATTCTACCACCATCTATAGTAAATTTGGTTAATAAAGACAAGAGCCAGAAATTAGTCTAGGAATAGAGATTTAAATGCATTAATATATGACAATCACTAATTACTCTAGCTTTTATAGACAGCACTCGAACACAACTGCACTTATTGAAAGTGCATTTAGAGGCAGAGGAATTATACATATGTTGAAAAGGATTGCAGTAGATATGAAAAAAAGGAAAAAAAAGAAATATGTGATAAGAGGCTTTGACTTGGTCTGATATATAGGAATGCCATTTTGGAAAATAGTTGCTTATGTTAAGTATTTAATATATATTGTAATGATCATATTTGTGCATTCACGCAACAAAATCCAGAGTCTTGGCAAATTATCCCAAGGCTGATCTAGATGAGGGGTTGAGACCTTGAATCAGATCACACCTCTGTTCATCCACCAACACTCCATGATTTACTACTTTATGGATGACATATGAGGCCACACTCGGAAGTTCTTGATTCGTGTGCCAGCAGTAGCAAAGGGTGGAGCAAGAGACTTTTGGGAATAATAATTAATAATTTACCTAAACACACACATCTATGGCTGGCTAGATAATGCATATCAACAATTAATGCTAATATTAATAAATTTAACTAAGATTTGGGATGGACTATGAATGACATACAACACATTGATTATAATTTAATATATTTTAATTATTAAATATAGATTAAACAAACATAAATGCATTGAATGACATCCGCAGATGTAACAATGATTAGCAAGTTTGAGAACAGAATCTTGTCTGATGCACCATAATTTAAGAGTTTATAACAAATTTAATCAATGGTCAATTCATGTTTTATTATACTATACCTCTTAGGTTTGTGATGATTAAGTCGGTGCAAGAATGATGATTTATTACTATGAATTTAATAAAAAATCATTTAATAATATGTAATAAGCGATAATAGGCACTATATGCTGATTACATATGCATAAAACCAGACTACATATTCAGATCAATGCTGAAATCTTATTACATTATGCTGATGTCATACGTATAAAACCAGACTACATATTCAAATCAATGCTGAAATCTTATTACATTATGGAGGAGTGGAATACCTGTAGTATAACTTCTGATACTATAGCATGCTACATATATTACTAAAGATGTGCATCTTGAATGGTGTCTTTACTCATGGGATTCCTTACTGTGTAAGGAGTTCCCAAGGACCATATGACTTGCTGTGAATTAATTGAACATATAGTTCAGTGGTCGGAGCAGCTTATAAAAACAATCTGGACCCTAGTGTCCAGTTTAAAGAAGAGCTGTCTGAACTAAGTATATGGGTTGGCCATTAAAACCAAAAGCCCATTCATATAAGAAACATACAGCAAGGTGTAAATGCACATGTGTGCTTCCTAAAGACACATTTACTACATTAAATACAATATCAATTAATAACTTAGGGTATGCAAAATTCTATAGTTTCATTCTATGAAACTACCATATGCCAGTTCATAATAATAATAGCATTTATAAGACATACTGAAAAGGGTATTTACAGTAATCTAGTTTATTAAGCAACCTGTATAGTTTAAACTATAACTTAGGGAGAAGTAATGCATATTTTGGACTTAAACAATCAGTTACTCACATATTTTGGACTTAAACAATCAGTTATAATATGCTTTCTAACCATTCTTGCCTATATTAACAAAATTATATTTATTGACATGCAAACCTAATAATAAAATTAAGCTAAACCTAGTAGTAGCTTAAAAACAAATATAAACAGGTTTTCAAATTGGAGATTTAGGTATGCGGTGCTAAAGAGCAACATTACTTAATTATGTGAGAGCTAATCATCTCTCCCAAATTATTAACAAAAGGAATTTCCATTCTGAGATGGCACAGCAGAAATTATAAACAAATAATATTAAAAAAATGAAAAAGGCATGACCGTAGATTAGCAAGCAAGAAAATAATAACAGAGTAAAGTTATAATTTAACATGTTTCAGAATTTAAATTTTATTTAATTACAGTTAGCAAGTTTTACAGGTTTTATTAAGTTTACCATTAGTTTAAAGATTTAAATAGATTCTTAGAACAGTATTAGAATTTAGAAGTTAGTGCACATTTAAATTAGTAGCTAACTTAAGATTGAAATAATAATTTATTGTATTATTTTTTAAGAGCTCTGCGGGGAAAATTGTTACCAAATGTTCTTTGCCGAGGCTTCTCTGTGGCTGTAGGACCATCAATATCAGCTGGGCTGATCCATTCCTGATGTCTTCTTACCAGTCTACTGGTCTCCCCATTCTTCCATCTCTACAGACCGATCTCTTGAAAGGAGAGCCAGCAAATGATATGCCTTTAACAGCCAAGCTTAATTTTCCAGCCAATCATAGTGACTGGCAGCAATTACAATATCCAATTATAAAAGTGAATCCTTGAGTACTTAAAATTTAGGGTTATTTATACAAAAGCCTGTAACTGGAGTGACTTGTTTACAACATTCTACAAAATTTTCTTAAATTGCAATCAATAATTTAAAATCCATAAAAATGAAACCTTTGATCATTTCTTTGCTAAAATAATGACGATTGACCAGGTCACTCTTTGTTCTTAGCTTTTTTTATTTTTAAAATACATTTAAAATTTCAATCCCAAGTTTTGTTAATTGCTTACAGATGGTTTTTCTAAGAATTTATAGCTTTTTTGTAAAAACATAACTTTTTTAAAAAAGAGTTTAGGTTCTATAAACATTTCTATAAATGAGTGTGAGAGACTATCCCAGGAATTGAAATTTATATACAAATGCACTTAAATGAAAAGCTTTTAACTGAGAATAATTCAAATTTATATTTAAAAGAGTTGGAATGCTTTTTTAAATCTATTGTGTTACGGCTTCTTTCGCATATATATGTAGGTGGTTACACACATATAATAAGATTGACACAACTTAATTTAATTATCTTTTAAATTTATAATTTAATATACATATATTAAACATATGCATATAATTATTAGTTAATGTACACTATACCTATATAGATGCGCACACTCACAAATACACTATACATTATTGATGAAAAATTTCAGTTAATATACAGACTTGGAAGGGTTTGAAATGGGGAAAAGATACTACTAAGGAACATAGTAGGTGAAATGGGATGATGGCTAAATAATACCATTTCAATATGTAAAGAAGGTTTGGGCTTTATTGAATAATAGCCTCATTTAAACATTACTTAATTTTAATTCCATTCATCACTTTTTTCTGCAACCAGTTATCTAAAACAATGACCATCTGCTCATCAGAAAAAAGTTAAATTTTCAAACTGAACAATTGAAAAAGTATTAATTTTGTTACTATTAAAAAAATAAAGAGTTGTAACAATTTGTGAGCTTTAATCAAAATAATGAATGAAAATCATGACATGGAACTAACCATCTATACATTAGTAACTTGGGCACTATACTCTTAGAGTCGGTTATTAAAAAAATGGAGACTTTGAAGCTCTCAAGATGAATGACAATGAATTATTATAGTTTATTTGTGTTAGGTTAAAATTTCTTTATTAAACTATCTTGCAGAAAATAGCTACTTAATTAAATAACTGCTGACAAAAATCTTAATATTCAGTCTGATGTTGATTTCCATAGCAACAAAAGAGTGCAAATTCCTATAAGTATTTTAATTTATAAATATTGTATTATCCAGATTTTGCACTGGGTTTCTTTTCATACAAATTAATACAAAATTTTTCTTAAAATTTATATGGTAAATTGAAATTCTTGTATTTTATTAGATCAGCAGCTACATGTACGAAAAACAATAATGTTGCCAATTAAAGAATTTGCACCAATTTTTCAATTTTAAAACCCATAATAAAAAAATCACATGATCAAACGCACAATCAGTCATTGTGAATCATACAAAAAGTAGAAATAAATCACATTACAAATAGGTAAAAAAAAAAAAGAATGGTCTGTCAGTGTCACAACTTCAAATTTACTGATAAATAGAATCATGCAAATTGCCATTGAATTGAATATTAATTTCCTATAACCAAATAATTAAATTAACTGCTTTCAACAAAGCCATATATATAAAAAGGTAATGAAAATAAAAATATCACCCTGGTATATAGGAAGACTAGAAATTCTGTAACAAAAATTTAAAAAGAAAGTTTATTTTTATAAAATGTGAATTTAAAGTCTAAGTGAATATAATCTTTGTCATCATCATCAACATTATCAATCCACTGCAGGATGAAGGTCTCTCCAAGTTCAATCCACTTTCTCCAATCTTTAGCTTCTCCACATAACCCCTGCACACTTTCTTATTTCATCCATCCATCTCACATGTGGTCTCTTTCTGGGTCTTTTACAATCTCGTGGAATCCAGTTTAAGATTTCATTTATCCATCTATTATCATCTCTTCTAGAAATATGTCCAGCCCAATTCCACTTGTGTTTTAATTTTTTTCAATGAGGTCAGTAACACCAGTTCTCTTACCCATATATTGCGTTTTCAATCTTTTTTTGTTACTCCTAACATGCATCTCTCCATACTTCTTTGAGTGGTCTGAAGTCTATATTGCTCTTCTATTACATGTCCAAGTCTCAGATCCATACATAAGAACTGGTAAAACACATTAAAAACCTTTCTTTCCAAACTCAGGCATATTTTCTTTTAGTATCAAGTTATTTCTGCAAAAGCACTCCAAGTTTAATTCTATGATTAATTTCATCCAATATGTTGCCATCTATTAATAATCTGACCAAAGTATTTGTAGCTGTTAACTTGTAACTCATCATAATCAATTTTTATTTTTATATTTTGAGAAAATCCATTAAACATTACTTTAGTTTTTTTAACATTTATCTTTAGTACTACTTGCATTCTTACATCTGATAACTCTGGCAACATTTCCTGCAACTCTAAACATTTGCAAAAACTACATCTGCAAAATCTAAATGACTTAAATAATCTCCATTTACTTTCACTCCTTTAGCTTCCCATTTTAATTCACAAAATACTTCTTGCAGCACTGCTGTAAAAAGTTTTGGAGATATGTAGTCATATAACAAAAATTATGTATTTTTATAATGTTGACTTTTTTTTGTTTTACATTAATTTCTTTCCCTTTGGAAAATGTACAAACAGGATAATACTATGTGAATAAATAATATGGAAAAAAATTATTTAATAATAAATATTTAAATCAGAAAAGCTATTTTTGATAACATTTTACTATCTTTCTCAAATATTGAACAGAATTATTTCACATGTTAACTACAAGATAATCTATTTATTAAATAGGATTTTTTCTGAGTTAAACTTCATGAAAGATTTGCATTTATGAAATGATCATGTGACAAATTTAAGACATTTTGATAATATAATTATTTAATTTTTATTAGGTATAAATGTAAAAGAAGAAAAGAAGATACTTTTTCCTTATGTAGTTTTATTTTTTTCTAAAACAAAAATGAGATTAAGGTCTTCAAAAGTATTTTGTCAATTAATTAAAAAGAAAAAAACAAGAAAGGGTTAGGATATGTATCTCCAAATAAATGAAAGTTGTCTATCAATTATCAAAAAGAAATGAGAACCTTTATCTCCAAAGAAATTAAATTTGTTGTCAATTAGTGCCTAAATAATTATGTTTTAAAAAGATAATCTTTTAAAAAAAATCCAATTAGTCAAGATTGAATGTAGTAGTTTCTGAGGTAGTCCTGTGATTAAATAGAACATCGATAAGTAGTTTCTTAAAAACAACAGTGTGAGCATCAGAATTCAATGGGAGTTCTGTAATGGTGAAGTTCAGCAATCAAAACTCACTTGGAAATCATGCTAAATTCATCCTATTTTTGGTTAAAAAAGAAATGACGTTGCAAAGAAATATTATATGTAGTTTACAAGAATCATGCTGAATAAACATTTATTTTATAACGTTATAAAATAAATGTTTATTCATGTATATGATTTAGTTTCGTTTAGAGTGGCGTTTAGTAAATTCTAGAAAATTTCATTGGCGTCATTCATACAGACATTATATATAGTAATTTAAAGTGACTATTATGTAGTCACGCCTTCGTTACAACTACTTCAGATTTGCTCATTTATAAACATTTGAGTCGTAAGAGTAAGAGGATTCCTTTTTACTCTTATACAAATACTATATCATGTGGTTGTTCAGAGGTATTCATTTATTAATAACATTCTCACAGCGTCTGCGCAATTAGCTTAACAGGCTGTCATTCTATTGTAAGAATCATGCTGATTATTGTTAACCCAACTACATAACCAATTTTACTAAAAACCAAGAAGGAAAATACCTTTGACAAACTTTTAATTAGCCCTATGTATTGATTCATTCAAAATCAACTGTCTTAACATACATTAGCATAAAATGAAACTAATTGCTAAACTGAAAACATGAAGTGACAAAAAGAAAAAGAAGAAAAGCTAAATGAAAGAATATGAAAATAATTATAAAACTATAATCTGCAGATACAAAAGAAAAAAGTTAAATGAAAGAATAATGAGATGAAATTTTTAAACTAGAAACTTTGAGCTAAAAAAAAAAAAGGTTAAATTAACTACTAAGAAATCTATAATAAAAAAATTCAGAGCCAAGAGATTGGCAAAACTACTGCCTGAAAGATCTATCTGGAGAGACACTCAACTAGGCTATTACAAAAGGACAAGAAAAATACATGGTAAAATCACAGTAGGGTGAACACTAATATATTTATAAATGTTATTTCATAAAGAAAGTAATAATTAAAAATAGTGAATAATTGTTTTAGCTATTATTGTTGAAAAGATTTTCTTTTACTGGATTAAAATTGTTTGGGGACATAGTCATTTTCAAAAGAAAAGGCAGAGGAAGGCTCAAGTTAAAGCTAGTTTTCTTTAGTGTGAAATATTTTTAGAGGGTTTGATTATTGTAGGGGAATAGCTCATTTAAATTAAATGTCAAGTAATCAAGAATCAGAAAGGAATAATATATGTCTTCTAATTTTTTTATTCTTTTATTTTTTTTGTCCTTTCAGCTATAATTTATTAATGAGAATACCAAGTGCCTCTAGATCACAGAGAGCAGTTATTCTTGGCAAAACATTGAACAAATCTAAACAAAGTCTAGTAACAATTTAACAAAGTATAATATACAGTTCACTTATCAGTTCAAATACCAGAATTATTTCAATATGATAGGGTTTGAATAGTAATTAACACAAGTAAACGTAATATTTTTGACAGATGATAGTTTAAATATTAGACTTTCCCTAAATTTTACTTTTAGTTCTATTAATAAACCCTGAAGTTTACTACAACAACTACAATTTACTTAGATATGTCCATATATATCTTTCCTATTGGCATTAACAAAAACTGAACATTCAAGCAATCTTTCTCATTAGATATGATAACATATACAGGCTATTACAAAAACTAAGCCTATATGTGATACATTGGATCCAACCATAAAACAAGGAATGACAATAAATAGCCCAATTAATAATCCATGTTAGAAGGCAAAATGATATAAATAATGGGAAAGAAAATCTCTACCCATTGCAAAACATACATATCTGTGCACATCTCAAGTGGGAACCCGTGGGAAGGAAGATTACCCATTGCAAAATATCAACTGTGAATATCTAGCCGTAATCAGAATATTAAAGCGTGGAGGGCAAAAACACATAATAATGAACTCTGGTGGATAAATATCTGGGATTACTATATACAATGCTCACATATAGGTAAATCAATTCCTTTAATTTTAGATATGTGTCACAATAGGGCAAACAAGTGAAACTGCCAACAAATTTAAACAGGTTAACAATTTATAAAATTATGCGTGCATATATAAGGTCAAGTATTCATATATAGCAATAATTAGTAAATTGCTATATATAGAACAAATAAATTAATGTATTAGAATATAATATATAACTGTGCTAAAGTTGAAATAAATGTAAAAGTATTACAAAGTAAAAATATTAAAGTTAAAACATGTTGATAAATATTTCTATATTGGAAAATATTTAAAAAAGTAGTTCAGGATACAGATGAACTAAATTATAAATAACAATGGTAATAATTAGCATTCTAGAACTTTCCATTGCTATAATGTTGCTACTTGGGATTAGACTGAGAAGGGGATAAAAGTTTGCCTGTAAGAAAAATCAAGATCTTCACTTGCACTCGTATCGATGCACTCATATTTACAATAATGACGAGTTAAAAGAACTATGGATGACCCAGTGATCACCACTGAAGGTTTAAAAGTGAGCCTAGGGATTTTTTGCAGGGCACATCAGATTTATATTGTTTTTGTATGCCTCTAAGGCCAAGTATCGTGTTTATATATTACTAATCTTTGTAAGCATTATTGTATTAAGTGTATATATTAAATATTGTTAATTTAACTTTTACCATTATCTTCTCCGCAATAAATCTCAAATTTTAGTTATAATTTTTTTTGAGTTATAATTATTTCTACTTGTCTGAATACTTTTACCACAACTGCAGTAGTCATGGTGGCTGTACACAGCAGAAAACTGATGCAGTCCATGACAAGATCAAATTCAAATTGTAATTTTGTCTTTTAGTAGTTGCAGATAATTAATAGTCATAATAAGATTAAATCCTGTAGTTTAAAACTGGCTGGATAAGTCAGCCTACTGGGAAGTAGTTCGGTAATCATGTAGAAATCTTTTTTTTTACTTATTAGTTATTAAATTGGATTAGGTATTAATATGATGTCTGTGCCACATATAACAATAAACAAATTCAATGTTAATAGTCCTTTTGACTGGACAATTTACCTCGAGGATCAAGAAACCTTTTTTTTATTAATGGAACTGTGAATGATCCCATTAAAGTTGCACTTAGTTATGTGATACCATGCAACAAATAATTGAAATTGCAAATCGGCTATGTGATCAGAACCAGAGAAATTTCCATACAATCTCCAGCACTTGAAGCATGTATTGTGGCTCCATTTTAGAAGTAGATGGTAATATAAAAGGAAGTGTGTGACTATGACAGAGTATTGAGAGAACTTGAAGAGTTGTAATTATGGTAATACTTTAGAGGACACTTTTCAAATAATTACTTTGGGACGTGTCCAATGACGGGCATAGACAGCAGTTACTGGCCACAAAAGACTAACCATAGAATGAAGCAATTAAAATTGTAGTAGCCTCTGAAATAATACTATTGTTGTGTGAAAACGGCAACATGGCACAGAAATGTAAATTTAACAAAGAATATTATAGAGCCTATGGCAAAGTAGGTCACTTGGAAAAAGCATGTAGGATTAAAAGGGAAAAAAAATGTAATAGTTCACCAACTTTTCCTAAGAGGAATAAACAAGGGGAAAACCTCGAAAGCGCTCGGCCCATTTAATTGTTTTGGTTTTTGCAGCTTCTTTGTCAGCGGGGAAATCGCTTTTATATGCTAATATTCTCTTTAGAAATTGCGATCAATTTATGCTGATAGCAGAATTATTAAATATAAAAATGATAATGAAAGTTGATAATGGGGTGGGTGTGTCAATGTTGGCAGTTAAAGATTGGAATAGATTAAACAGAGGTCCCCAACCTTTTTGCACTTAAGAGCACATTCTATAATACTTGCCAGTTGTTGGGGCATTTATTATTTTTTCTACCAGGGGGCGGGCACCATTTATTTTTTCAATGTAAATTTATAGTTGGATATTGTTAATAATACACATAATATACAAAAAAATATTTATTTCAAAAATAAAATTTTAACATATAATTAATGTTTATATTTTTATGCTATAAAAGTATAGTATGCCCTACAATTTGATTACAATATAATATAATAATTTATAAGAAAATTTAAAAATTAAATTTATCATGTTCGGATTGCGGTGGGTACACGTAAAATGGTCTGCGGGCACCATGGTTGGGGACCCCTGGACTAACAGAAAATGATAAGATCCTCTTTACATTAATGCAAACTAATTTAGGAGTGAAAGATGCTAGTAATATTACTATGACAATATTAGGAAAAGTAAACAACTGTAGAATTTAAAAGATCAGTAGGTTACCATTATAAATAGTTCAAGGTGGGCTAAAGTTTATTATAGGTAGGGAAAGGTTCCATGCTCTTGGAATCAAAGTATGTAAGTTTAAAATAGGAAATGGCATTAAGCATGCAGATGCATTGATGAGAGTTTTTGTTAAGTAGAATACAAACATTCCAGAAATAAAATTTACTGCTTGGCCTATTCTCAATAAAATTTGGAGTTGTATTTATGCACCTAGGGACTTTTTGAAGGTCACAGCAATTTTATTATGTTTTTGTATACCTCTATAGTCGAGTATTGATAAATGTTAGTATAATCCTAATCATTGTGTTATTATGTTAAGTGTATATATTATTGTTAACTTATACTGTTATCTTGTTGGCAATAGATATCAAATTTTAGTTACAAAATTTTCTTGAGTTATAATTATTTCTGCTTTGCAATATTCTGAATAACTGTACACAGCATAAATAAAAACTATAAAATAAATCTCTTTTGAAACTCTTTTTAAATATTTAAAATTTCTCATTAAAAGTAACATGGACTGCAAATTGTGTTGATTTTCTTTTCAATAAAACCTTATGAGGGGAACAAAAAAGTTTACTTTTTATTCAAATAAACAATCTTTTATGAAGAAAAACAAAAAGATTAGACTTTAAAACTAGATTCAAACTATCAGAAAGATTGAACATACAAACATTAATAATAACAATACAAAAATAGTGTATTAAACAGGCAACAGAATAAATATAAAATTAAATCCTTTAACTTATATATCATTGACTGAAGGGAAATGTCTTAATAAAACAATTCATAAAAAAAGTTTATCTTAAATCCAGAGAAAAGTTGATAAAGGGTATACCATTTTTTGGAAAAGTTGAATTAGATAAATGTACGTATGTGCAAAAGTAGATAGTGGTTTCCATCTTTTTTTTACAAGTTTAATTGAACTAGTAGAGAGAGTTTGTCCTGGAATTGCTTCTTTCATATTGAGAAGTGCACTAATTGTACAGCATATTTGAAGATAGTAGTTGACTAGGCTGTTGGCTTCTCAGCAAAGTTAAATATTCGAAGATTATAGGCATTATTTTGTTTTTATTATAGACCATTAAAAATAGTCTCCTTGTGAGCCAATGAACTACTGGAAACAACTGTAAAACTGTTTGAAGTAATTCTGGAAATCACCATCAGGAATTCCCTGCAAAATCTTTATTGCAAGCATTTGAATCAAACCACAATGTGCTTCTTTCATATTTAAATTTTGGAAATAGGCAAAAGTCAGCAGAAGCTAAATAAGGGGAATAGAGTGGTTACCCAACAGAATAATGCTTTTTGAGCCAAAAAATTGTACACTACTTTGATTGGCACATTATTGTGCAACATTATGAAAATAGTTGTTCATGATATTCAGGTCACTTGTGCAAAATTTTGGCTCTCATATGATTCAAAACACAATAATTAGCATTTACTGTAATCTTAAGGAATGTTTTATTTTGGCTTTGCTTATTCTGATAATTTCTATTCCATAGTCTCATGCTTGGTCAATGGACATGTTGGAAACACCATGTCTCATCACCTATTATGTTGTTTGACAAGTTACAATTTTTTTCATATCTGTAGTGCTCCACTCTGGCATTTTTTTGTTTATCACCAAGCAAGCCATAAAGCATGTATATTTACCTTCCTCTTTTTTAAATCCATTGAAATGTAATGAACATTACTTTTGGGAATATCAGTAAGTTCATCAATGTGTTTAACAGACATAGTGATTATATCAAAAACTTGCAGCAACTTTGTGTATTTTCTTTATTTTTACTTCACTAGTCTGTGGATCACTTTCTTTTCTTATCATCACAAAACCTTGTAAATCACTTGAAAATATACTTGTGATTCATAGCTTTATTGCCAATACAGTTTGAATCATTTCATTAACAGTTTTTCTCAATTTAAAATAAAATTTAATATTAACATATTTCATCATGGGTTTTTTAATACGAAGTACAAAATATGCCATCACATTTCATGTCATAATTTGTAAGCCAGACATGCTAGTGACTTAAAATTTTTGTGATGAATAGTTACAAGTATATTATTAAATAACACATATTAAGAGATGGTGCTGCAAGTAGTTTGGAAATGGAATCAATCATTTTTTTACTGGATTTGACATATCAAGTGATAAAATTTAAAACAAAACAATAAATTTCTAAATCTTACTTATAATTGTTGATGTTAATGCAAATCTTATCCTGTATAAAAGTTTGGATAAATAAGTTATATATAATATATTGATCTCCCGTTTAAAGAATTAGCTTTAGTTAGTTAGAAAAAAAAATATTTGTATATACACTGGTGGTTGCAAAACAGGGATTAACTATTAACTATGTCTCTTTATTTTGTCTTTCAAGACTTAAAAGAACTGAGCAGTTTTTAATACCCATTTTGTATCTATGTGTTTATACATTTGTTATTATCATCGGATTATTTGTACAATAAACAAAGATATATAGGCTTCTCACCAATGTGGATCTACCAGTATAGTGAGTTCAGTAATTTTCAGCTCTTAACTTTAGATCAAAAAAAACTTTTTGAGATTCGTGATAATAATTCAGTAACACTTGGTTGGATTCATTGAAAGGTAGAATGAATGGATACATATGTATGTAATTGATGATTCTCTTTTGTTTTGCTATCATAACAGTCAAAATAAGTCATGGCTTTCATAATCTCGAAGGTTATAGTTATCGAAACGAGTGAAAGGTAAAGAATGCTAAAAATCACTATTATAGAAATTATCTGGATTTTTTTTCATTTAGTTATCTACAAGTGTAAATTATTTTCAACAGAATAAAGATTTATAAATTAAAGAATTGTCTAATATTAAATGGGACTTTATTGAACGTATGTAATTGTAACTACAAGTGAAGAAATATTGATTTTTAAAGTAAACAAACTTTACTATGAAAGCACAAATATTGGAAACACTTTAAAAATAAAAAATGATGCAGCAATTATAAATTTATTTCTAGTATATTCTCATCAAAATAAAAAAAGTTTTATAGATATACAGAATGCTTTTAATTAAGTCAAATAATGTTTTAAAATTCATGGAAGAATGCTAAATTTTGAAAAATAATTGAAAGATGAATGTGCTGTAAATGTGGATAGGAAAAAGAGAAGAAAGAACATAGAAATTCAGAAAAATTGGGTATTATGAAGTTCATTTTTGAGAATAATCTTAAACCAGAAATGGATATGGAAACATACGAATGAAGATATAGAAGAGTTGGACTATATTTTGACTATTACAGAATATATATTAGAAGCTTTTATAATATGCTTAAGATTCAACACTTTTCAATTAGTGAGATGTAAGATATATTTTAAACAAAGCTAAAGAGATAAAAGCTGTAAAGAAAGATACTATTAATCTTTAAAGACACTCCTGAGAATTTAAAATAAAATTTGCAAATTATTTTAAAATGTTAACAGGCTTTAAAGATAGCTCAGACTTGAATGAGAATATAACTGATACTCTATCAAAAATGCTCCATAATTCAATATATAAGGGCTAAATTTTTTGCATTCCATTTGACATCATTTAGATATAGTAATGATTATTACTTGTTAGTCTAGCGATTATTATATAATTTTTAGTCCAGATAAATTAATATACCTATTAAATAAAACCACATACTATTATTGTTTTAGTAATAATAAATATATTAATCATTAAGTTTATATTTGGACTAGCCCAATAAATGATTATTAATAATTGTTAATATAATTATTTAAAGATATTATGAAATTATTGCAAAAAGTTTCACATGAATTGAGTTTGTAGTAATTTGTTATGGATAAATACTAATCATTGTCTTGTGTTGTTAGCCGAGAGGTATCGCAGCCGCCATGTAAGCAAGTAGTTGGTTGCAGACAGTTGTGGGTTCGCGTCCCAGCCGATGCTATGACATATGAAAAAAAAAAAATACTAATTATTGTGATGTAATCAGTTGTACTGGTTCAGTGAAAAAATATATCTCAAGGGGCATTTGCTTTTGTTAAATAGAAACTTTAAAATATAGATATCATGTGGGAGAAAGAAAAAAAGTGGAATTTCAAAATAATGAAGTATTAGACAATAGCTATTGCAAAACAGTTGCAATTAAGTTAAATTTTAAATCTAGATAAAGCAATATATGAAGAAAGGAAGAAATCTGAATATTTAAAAAATGATCCATTTTTATGAATTTAATATCTGAAATTTTGTAAAATGATGCAGAAAAATTGTCATAAGGACATATAATGGTGAAATGGCAAGAAAAACTAAAGCAACATATTGATATTCAGATAAAACAATAACACCATTAAATAGAGACATCATAAACTATAGAACATATATAGTAGTAACAAGAACATAAGTTCTTAAAGTTATATGTATTTTAAATGAAGAGATGAGAAATGCAATTACATCTATGAATAAAAGCTCTACAAAATAATGGAATTCTAGATATTTTAAATGGTATTTATCAAGAAATTGTTACTATTGTCCAATAATTCCAGATAATTGAAAGAATTCACTGATGATATTGATATTTAAGAAGGTGAAAGATAAGACCTACCTCTGAGTATTTTACTTCACTGCTGCAATCTTATTTTGGGATATGGATGTAATAAGTACTATATCATTTAATTGATTACTCCAGCTTACAATAGATTGCAGCAATGAAATAGAACAAAATTATAGACCTATCACTTCTTTATAAAATCTTTACAATTCATCTACAGACTTGAGACTCAAACAAATTAACAAGAAGTATTTACAAAAAGCCAAGCATATAATAAAGATATTACTTAACTCATTTTGATTTTGTAGATGATGTGGTTGCTATTGTAAATAAAGCTTCAGGAAATGTCACAAAAACAATAAGCTGAAAAACAAAACATCAGCTAAATGTGAACATTCAATTTTATGCAATTATTCATATACTAAACAAACATGGATGGATTGCTTACTAATATGGATCAACCAATATCTGAGTTTATGGGTTTTTTTTATCTCCGAATTTAAGATTAAGTAACACCATGGTCTTTCATGTTTTTTTTTTTTGAAATATCAGTTTTCTTGAAAATAGGATATATGTGTGAATGATCTATCATGACAGACAAAATTAAATTATAGCCTTAATTCCAGGAGACTAATGTCACCAGCCAAGGCAGCAAAGGTGGAACCATGGTAAGAATTTCTTGGACATGAACCCAGGCTATTATTTTATGATCTTTTATTTAGGTTTCTCAATTACTTCCAAGTGAAAAAAGATTGGACTAATTGAAAAAACTGTCTAATATTAAATGGGACATTATTAGAATTTGTAAAATTATAAGAAAAGGCATAGACAATTTAAACAAATGAGCAATAATATAAAGACACAAATATTGGACACAGGTTTTAAATAAAAAATTTGTAAGAACAATATTGTAGAGATTGATGGTATCTCTGACAAAGTGGCATGTTAATTATTTAATTTAATAGAAGATACCAAATGCAGATAATTCATGTTTATGCCCCAATAAATTCTCTTTGTAATAATGGGGATTTTTATATGGATGCGCAAAATGCTTTTGATCAGGTCAAATAACATTGGTAAAAGATGTAAAGTGCTGTGGATAAATCTGATTATGGTATTAAAAATGAGACCACAAACTTGTGGAATTGGTAGCAAAACTGATTTTTTTTTTTTTTAGACAAATGCTAAATAGATATGGAAGCATCCAATGAAGATTTAACAGAATTGAATATATTTTAATTAACAGAAACTATGTATTCAAGATTGTAATGTTCTTAATAAATTCAACACAGGAAGTGATTATCAATTAGTGAAATGCAAGATAAGTGTTAACGCAAAACTTGAGATGAAAACTATTAAGGAAGTCAGTATTAACAGTTGATATTCCTAATCTTCAGAAACACTCCAATAAATTTAAATTAGAACTTCAAATTATTTAAAAATATTAATGTTTGAAAATGATTCAGATTTAACTGAAATAGGAAGATAATTGATATTCCATTAAGAACTGCAAGAAAGATAGCTTATACAAGAAAAGCAACAATTTACAAACACATTTTTTATTGAGAGAAGAGGATGTATGAAGTAAAGAAGAAATATGAAAATTTTTAAAAATGATCTATTAAGAATTGAATATCTTTAGTTTTGTAAAATTATACAAAAAAGAATTAATAATAAAAGAAAATATATGTGTCTATTGGTAAGGTTGCAAAAGTATCAAAATTGTAAAACATCTTTTTATTAAAATATTTCTGCAATAAGATGAACTATTACTAAAACACGTGATGATATCATGAAATGATTAGAAAAGTTCTATAAATAATAATATAGTAATAATAAGAAAACAAAGTTTATTTCCTACAGTTATTAAAAATTTTAAATAAAAAAAGTGAGATGCAATTAGATCTATGACAAAGAGAAAAGCTCCAGGAACTGGAATTGTTGATGTCTTAAAGGAAGCAGGTGAAGAAAAAAAAATGTTGGCAAAGTTATTATTATATCAAATGTCTAAATTTGAAGAAAATACTGGCAATTATACATTGACCATTTTTTGATAAAATCTTTATAAAGATAATTACAATGTCTCCAGAAAATTTTGGATTCTAACTAACCAAAAGAGCAAACTGAATATGAAAAAAGATATTTGATTCTATAAGCATTGTTACAATGATTAAAGCATTGAATTATCAAACTGTAGACCCTAGATATTGTCATATTTTGAAGAACATTTATCAAAATGCTAAAGCGACAATTAGATTACATGGTGATATTAAGATTAACATTGAGAAAGATTAAATCAGAATTATTCCATATCTTCAAAACTTTTACAATAAATATTTTATGGATTAAACTGGGAAGCTCCTTGTAGCAAAAATAAATGGGAAATTATTTTAAGTCATTTAGATTTGGAAGATGATGTAATAGTTTTTGCAAATATTTCAGAGCTTCGGGAATGAAAGTAAGAAATTGGGATCAAAGACCAATGACAAAAAGTTTAAAATAATATTCACTGGATTTTTTTCAGAAATTAAAAATTGATAATCATGAATAGCAAATACCTTAATCATATTACTAATATAAACAAGCATAATCTTAGAATTAAACTTGAATGAAGTGCTAAGAATCTCCTGGTTGTGAACTCAGGCTACCTTTTAATGATATTTTATGTAGGTACTTACAACTGCAGTTCACTTTCAAATGAAGAAAAATTGCAAGTATAGGAAAAACTGTCTCATATTAAATGGGACATTTGTTAATTTAGAAGAAAAGGTGGAAACAATAGATTTAAAAAGTGGACATGCACTATACTATAGAGGCACAAACATTAGAAATAGAATTCATTATAAAGTGGAAGAACAACATTGTGGAGATTGATCATGTATCAGACAATAGCAAATATTAAAAGCAGACAATTCAGGTTTATGCTCCAACAAGTTCTTATTGTGATGGATTTTTATATGGATATACAAAAACCTTTTGATCACATAAAGCATTTTAAAATTGTCATGAATTGGTAAACAGTTGAAAGTGCTGTAGATAAATTTGTTTATGATGAGAGAGATCATAGACTTGTGAAGTTTTCAAAAAACTATATTATGAAGTGTTTTTTTTTTTTTTTTTGAGAAAAATGTTAAACAGAAATGGATATAGAAATATACAAATAAAGGAACAGCAGAATTGGATATTTTGATCAAAAAACAAAACAACTGTATTTCAAAATTGTAATGTTCTTAATAAATTCAACACAGTGATCACTGATTACTGGGGTGCAAGATAACTGTTAATACAAAACTAGAGACAAAAATTATTAAGAAAAACTATTCACACTTGTTATTCCTAATCTTCAAAAACATTCCAATGAATTTAAATTAGAACTTGCAAATCATTTTGATATTTTAAGATTTTAAACATAATTCAGATTTGAATGAATCAATAGGAATATAGCTGATACACTTTTAAAAACTGCCACAGATAGCTTGTACAAAAAGCCAACAATTGACCAGTAAAATTTCTGAGATGGCAATTTATGAAGGAATATAAAAATGCAAGGATGGAATATTTTGAATTTTATAAAATGGTGTGAAAAAGGTGATAATGATATAAGAAAATATAATTATGAACTAATAAGGAAAGTTGTAGAAGAGAATAAGTCTCAAGAATGTAAAGCAATATCTTGGTATTGGTAGGAAACATTTTTGCAATAAGAAAAAAAAAAAAAAACTATTAAGAGAAATATGAAATTTCTAAAAGTTCTATCAAGAATTACATAGCAATAAAGAACAAGGAAAAGTATTTCATACAACTATTATATCTTTTGAGTTAACCAGGATTTTACATAAAGAAGTGAGACATGCAATTAAATTTATGAAGGGAAAAAACTCCAGATAATGACAGAATTATAACTGATATTTTAAAAGCAGAATACTTTTTTTTTTTTTGGCAAATTTATATACCAAATGTCTAAATGATAAAGATGTACCAAATGATTAGAAGAATACAGCATTATTTAATAAAGGCGATAAAGATATTAGAAATTACAAACCTATCCTCTACAACAAACTTTGAATTTCAACCAAACAAAAGAACAAGTTGGATTTAAAACTAGTTTTAATACAATGGATCATATAGAAAGTACCAATGAATGCAAGTTGCCATTATGCTTTGGATTTTATAGATTATGAAAAGGCATTTCATTCTATAAGCATTTCTTCAGTGAGTATCAAAGTTAAAGTCAGGACATTGTCATATCCTGAAGAATATTTATAAAAATGCAACAATAACAATTAGACTAAAATTAATATTGAAAAGGAGTATGACAGGGTAACTCGATCTCCAAAAATTTTTATAGCAGTTTTGCAAGAAATATTTTGTGGATTTAAATGTGAAGCTAAGGGAATAAAAGTAATTGGAGATTATTAAGTCATCTAGATTTTGCAGATGATGTAGATGTTTTTCAAATAATGCTTTAGGACTTCAGGAAATGTTGCAAAAGATATCAGATGAAAGTAAGAAAGTAGTATTAAAGATAAATTAAAAAAAAAACTAATGTTCAATGGATATCAAAAGAAGAAAATAAAGATTAATAATGACGAGTTGGAAATTAACAACTACAAATGGTCAAATTATTATTACAGATGAAAACAATGAATGAGATTAATCATAGAATTAAATAGTTGGAATGCTTTTTGTAGAAATAATATTAAAAGGAAATATGTCTAGGTGTTTGAAAAGATTTTTAATAAATGTTATTAGTTCTTCTTTACGGATCTGAGACATGGACACTTAACAGATGAGCAATAGATTTCAGTATACTAAATGAAGTATGGAGAGATGTTAGGAGTAACAAGAAGAGATTGAAAACAAAATACATAGGTGAGAGAACAAACAGTATCACTGAAAGAATTAAAAAACTGGAGTTAGGCTGGACACATTGTTAGAAGAGTTAATAGATAAATAGTTGAAATCTTAAGCTTGATTCCAAGAAACTGTAAGAGGCCTAGGAGACCACGAGATGAGCGGATGAAATAAGGACGTGCTGGGGCAATATAGAAGAGGCTACAGATCGGAAATAGATTGAACTTGCAGAGATCTTCATCCTGCAGTGGATCAATAATAGTTGAAGATTATATAAGAATTATGTTCAATAGATAGCTTTGTGATATATGATTACCTGGGAATCAATATTGTTCAGATAATCAAAAAGCATTGTAGATATTTTTCTTGCCAGGAAAATGCAAAAAAAGTAACAATATATAGCCCAATTCTTCAAATAGTTTTATAATTTAACTGGATGTCCACAAAAGTTTATTTGCATACAATTTCTATGAGAATAGAAAGGAAGAGCTATGAAAATCTGAAGTGTTAAATGAGAATGTGTAATAAATCCAAATTTGTTTTCTAAATGCTTCATGACATAATCATCAAGATGCAATATGTTTAGTTGTAAAATTTATAATTTGAACTAGCTAATTAAATGCATAAACAAAAACTTCATCTTTATTTTCTAATATTATATAATCCTTGCCAATTTAAATAATAATGTACAGAATGTTTTTTGTTTTAAATGAAATTTATATTTTGGTTCGGTAATTGTTTAAAAAATTCATATCCTTTATAAGCCAATAATGGATGAAAATCTTTAACTTACCTACTCAAGAATGTGCACGAATTTAAACATTTTAATAATTTTTTAGATAGAAAAAAACTTGGATGTTAGGTACAACACGTTACAATATGCTACTGTTGCATTTAAGTTAAAAGATAACATATTTCATCATGATAATATATATATATTACAATGTAAAAAATAGTAAAACAGAATCTAAATATAAAATTTAGTAACATTTATTGTATCCAAGTATAATTTCAATGTTTCTGCATCATATTTAAACTCTAATTTTAGTCTTTTTTACATTACAAGTTAGAATGGTAGAATATCAAAACAATATATAACTATTGCAATTTAATTTATTGTATGCTAAGATGTTACTTTGTCAAATTTTTTCAATGGATACGAGGTCTGAAATCCCTATCATTATAGTATTAGAAAATTTTTATATTTTTTGAATCTTAGGGCGCATCCTTAAATGATGGCAAAAATCATAAAACTAATCATTATATTCTTGAATTTGTTGGAATCTACTTTTGTAAATGTCTGCGTTTAATTGGGAATGTAAAGTAAATTAAAGATAATAGATTCATTTATTTTATAAATATTATCTTAAAGATATTCTAAAGAAATGCAATATTGATTGCTTTGGTTGAGAAGATTGGAGGAGTATAGCATACAATGGAAAGCTATAATTAAGCAAAGTGATAAAATCTTGCTGCAGAATTAATATAAAATGGCATCACAAAATATCAAATAAAGAACTAATATGTGATATATCTTGGTCATATTTGTGTTTCACAGATGGGATTGTAAAGGCATCATATAAATGGCTAACAGGTTTATCTAGGCATAATTGCTGAGATATTTTTGACTTCGTTTAAGGAAAAGCCACAGTACATCACATCACATTTAATGTTTTATTTTATGTATGTCTCTTCTATCTTTATTTTTCCCCATTTAAAATTACAATGGTTTGATTCATTTACAAATGCTGCTGATGAAGAATAATTATCATGAATTATAAACAATATAAATTATTCAGATTAGCTAATGTGAAAACAATTGTGTTGGCATAATGATACAAATAAATACACATAATCAATTTTAAAAAAGTTTATTTCTATTTTCTTTCTTTTTTTTTATTTAAAAAAAGTATAAATTTAAAAAATGATTTATTGCTCTTTAATTTCAATCAAACATTTTAAGTCTCACAAACAAATAAGATAAAATAAATGGCAGTATTTATTATTATAATGCCAGATTCTTCTCATTGCAAAGTAAATACTTTAAAATATATTTTATATACATGCAGAAAAAAACAAAATCAACAACAAAAACAGCATGTATATGACTATAAAATAAATCAAAATAAGTTCATTCACAATTGCATTGCAAAATAAATGGATTATGACAAGTATATATGTTTACATTTGACAAATATTTAATAAAAATTTGATGATTCACTAATAATTAATATTTAATGCAGAACAATAATAAACAATCAGAACTTATATAAGCAGAGAATGTTATTGGATTTATATATTAATACTTCTAAAACGAATTTGTTCTTTAGATCCATCTCAGAAGCAACAATTCTGTTATCATTTTTTCCTTCACATTTTGACCCACTATTTGTTTTTAGTTCTGAAAATAATCTCTACATTACACATCTTTTTTATTGACTTGTTCAACTACAATATTATAATTTCTTCTCATGTCTTATCCTATTACGCATTGATTTATATATTTTACAAATAAAATGTGTGTTAATTAAAAAATATTGTTAGAATAATAAATATAACAGTAATTAAATATAAATACACAGTCTTTCAATCCGTAGAATTAACCAGAATACTTCTGTGATTGAAAGACTGTATATTTATAATTAATTACCATTGTATTTATTATTTTTATTGTTATTATATATATATTCGTAGTATCATTTCCAGAGATTTCCATGTAATAAAAATATAATAGCTAAATAGCTGATGTTTCAGTAGAATAACAAGTACTTTCTTCAGAGCTTCTTCTTTCTCAAATTATAAGAATATGTGTGGTGAGATTTAAAACAGTTATTTCCTCCTCATTCTTAAATTTTATTAGATTTTTAACAGACTTAAGAGCATAAATGAAAAGTGTGAATTAAAGAAAATGAATATTTGGAAAAAAGCTATTGAAGGATGAAATATTTTTTAAAACTTTTCAACCAATAGAATTTAAGAATGAGGAGGAAATAACAAAAGAAAAAAATAACAATTTTAAATCTCACCACACACATTCTTATGACTTGAGAAAGAAGAAACTCTGAAAAAAGTACTTTAGATATTACATTTTTATTACACAGAAGCTCCTAGAAATAATACTATGTATTTACTTATCATGAGAATATTAGTGTATATAATACTATATACACCTTAAATGAACACTTGAACTTTGCTTTGTAAAGTGTTCTGTTAATGTGTATTTAGTATTTTACACAACTACAATATTGGAATACTTACAATACTCCACTGTAATTCCTAACTTTATTCTATCCATAGCCATCATTACTTCCAATTTTTATAATTCTATACTTTACTCTTATCAACATCATTCTTTTTCCCATCAATTTTGGTCATTTTCCATAGTTTATGTGTAACAATAAGTGAACTGATCCATTACATCTCATTCTATCTTGAATCAAAACAGGAGTCTCCTTAAAATAACACAATTTTCCATATCACAAAGACACTACCCCTACAATATTTCCTCAATAAATCTTTTTTCTTCATTCTTTTTTTATTATGAGTTTTTAATTCATATTTACATTTCAAAATTTAATATCTTTTTTAGTCATCTGCTAAAAGCATTCCACATTCTTCAATTTCAAAGTTTTTGATTATTTTTGTCCATTCACGTATTTATATAATTCCAAATCTAGTCAATTTAGTATTTCACTATTATTTATTTTTACATTAAAATTATTAAATGCAGCACTTATAAAATTGTTTTTTTTTTTTTTTTGCATTCTTTTTAGATCTCAAATTGATAATAACACATTCCTTCCATATGTCATTTCACTAGATGTTCCTTTAATGAATGATTATTAAATAGATTCCAAAAGAAAATGATTTTCATTTAATTTAGAATGAATGAAAGATATCAAAAAAAGCATAAGAAATTTAGCTTCTTGATGAATAAAGGAAATCTGTAATGAAAGATAATTTATCCAAAATTATGAGTAAAAAATATTACAAATCTAAGATTTTTGATCTGTTATAAAAGATTTATTTGGGATTTGTTTTCAATGTTTTTTTTTTTTTTTTGCAGTTAATATGTTAATAAAATTCAATAGCACATCATCTTCTTTATATTAGTTGCATTCAAATAATTTATTTAAATAAGTGCATATGATTTTAATTGGAATTCAACAATTTAAAATTTTGACAAGTAAAATTAGTTACTTTCACAGATTATTAGACAATAATTTTAGCTGCAATAATATTTATTAATCTAATGAAGAACACATCAAAGTTATCTTGCTAATTTGGAACAAATATATTGAGAAATAATATATGAACATCCTCAATTGTTTTGTAATTACCATTCGTCATATAATGTTTCAAAATTAATTAAAAGAATTATTCTATGCAGGAATCATTCTATTGCAAGTACTCATAAATGAGATTTTTTCATGCCAGAAGTGTTAGAAAGAATAAGATATTTTTTGATCATCCTGATGGAATGATTGTTCTTTGTTTTTTTTTTTTACTTTAGTAAAGAAAACAACAACTGAAGTATGTTATGACAGCTATAAAATTGAGATTATTCTCTTTAAACTACTCTCACAATGCACCATTAAAATACTTGATTTATATCTAAGAAACTTAGATATCTAGAATTAGTTAATGAAACCATGGATACAAAAAAAACATAGCATACATAAAAATTCAATAGGTGCAAAATATACCCCTTCCCTACCTTGACATAAAAAAGTAAATTGATTCACCAGATGGTGCCAGAAATGAGTCTACTTTCTGTCCTTTCTTTTAATGTGTAGAATGATACATGCTATAGATCAACCACATAAAAATAACTTGTGAAATATTTGTATAATATAAAGTTTGTTACTCCTATTAGGACACTTTATTTGGAATGAAAAACTTCAGTGAAGCAGTTACACCAACATTCCAATATATTTAAATAAATGAGGTATTGAGCTATAATTTAGAAGTGAATTATATTCATTGCTAAGAACATAGTGTATATGAAATGTGAATATATACATAATGATGCCTGGAAAATATTAAAAGCTTTATTTTACACTGCAATCTTATTTAGACAGTGAGAAAATCAATATTGTTCACCTGCTATGAATATTAGATGAAATTTCAGTAGAAAGATAATGGAGTTAAACTACTACAAGTGTTTCTCCTGTAGATGATATTTGTTCTAGGCCTATCAAATTTGTTCATTTAACATACAACTGAATAAATTAAACATTATGACTTTGATTTTTTGAAAATTCATTGTACACAATGAAGAAATAATTCCATTGGCTACTGATCTGTCAGATGACAGTTCAAATTTTATTATGGAATATGATGTTTAAAGGGCAATGCTGCACTAATGAGAAATGATTATAAACAATATTACATCCATGTAATTTCCTGTCATATGATGAAGTGTAAAGTAAAAGCAAAAATTAACTGATTTTCTAATTAAAGTTTTGCCAGATACTACTAGCTTTGGATCACTGTGTTAATGTCTTCCTCATGGCAAATGTTAAATACAAAATTATTAAAGTTGTGTTAGTGTGTACTATTAATGAATACATTTATAGATTTTCTAGTATTAGTTTAGTTTAATTTGTTACAATGAATATTTTAAAAGTATTCTTATATATTGATTAAATATTATAATTGAAGAAATATTGTTATAGATTGCTAATATAATTTTATAATTAATAAATTATCTAAACCTTGATCAGGTCTCAACATAATCCTTGTTGTCATTTCAAATATTAAAATGTCATTTGTAAAATTCTAAGAGTGATAAGTATGCAACTAATTCTTTTGCTTGCTAATTTATTAGTATTTTTTTTTATAAATACTATTTTGAATTTCTGTTCAAGTTTCAATAAACAATGATAAAAATTTATCTCCATAAATAAAAATCTACATAATACAAAATTGCAGACCCCCCCCCATCAATACAATTAGTTTTAGATGGTTATGTAAACATTTGTATATCAATTGTAAAAATAGCAAGATAGTCAAGATTTCTTTCATCAAAGATACTGTTTTATGGTTTCCACAAATTATTAAATTGTACAATTTATATGTTATAATTGTTAATCCTTATGTTATATAAGCAAACAAGAAATCCCAATTTGTTCTGGTGCTGTCATACTAAGCTAATTTGATATAATTACGAATTCAAAAATTCATATAAAATATTGCATATGACCATACTTATACAATAATAGAACTACGTAATATTTAAGCATGGATTTTCTTACAATTTCTATATTCTGAAAGCAAAAGTGAATTACGAAAATCAAATGGAAGAAATAAACTTGAGAAGTAATAGTTGTTCATAGAAATAATTATAATGAAGTTAACAAAAAAAAAAACTACATTTGTACAACTTTCATTTGTTAATATAAATGAAATAAAGTTGACATATGTAACTTCTAAATATAATCTTATTCTATTAGGTAACACTATTTCAAAATGTTTTAAATACAAAAAACAGAAAAAAACATCCCCAAAAAATTTATTCTAAAGGAAACCAATTCTTGAAAAATAAAAATTTCTATCTATTTATACATCCTGTCACGAGCCTTAAACATTTTTTCAATATATATTTCTATATAGAGACTAAAAGTCAAAATCTAGTTTCAATAATGTTTAACTATGATTTAATAATGAGAATTCAGAAAATGAACAGCATTAATGATTGAACATAAATACATGAGTAATACTAATAATTTTATAAAAACAACAACAAGATATTGTAATAAATCCACTTTTAGAAAGTAATATTTTGTTATAGTGTCTAAATAAATCTGAGAATTATGAAAATATTAAACCTATTATTAGTTACCTATGAAAAATTCAGATTTTGAAGATCAATCTCACAATTCTCTTCAAGTCTTTCAGTCTATTGTTCTAATCTCCAGATATTCATGACTATTTTTTTTTTTTTGATTACCATTCAACTACTTTCACATTTTTTACTTTGAAGAAATTCAAAATTCGATAAATGCTCTGCTTCTAAATATATCTTTAAAATCCTTAATAAATAATCTCTTTTCTATTCTTAAAATCTACAACTCAGCAGCTTTCCTTTTTCTAATTATTCATATAAAGTCAAACTCCAAACAAACCATTTAACTATATATATATATTACACACTTGTATTTAACTTAGTGTTTTTTTAATCCATCTATCTAACACACACTTTTCAATTTCTAATCCTGTTAGAACTTTGCAAACATATGTATTTCTAATAACAATACATTTTTTTTTACAATTTGTAAATAATTTTAGCAAAAAAAAAACAGCAAAAATTTAAATTGTATATGAGATTTAATACTCTTTATAGTATTGCTAACTCAAGATATCAAATTATGTCTAAACTTTCTTCATTTGTAATTTCTAAAACTATATAAAACTGTAAAATAGAAAAAAAAAAATTAAAGAAATACTTTTATTCACACAAATGCATTAAAAAATAAAAAATGCACTAAATGGTAAAAAATAAATTTGTTTTCAGCTTTCCCAATGCCAATTTATTTGTCAGATTACTTTAAACTAATGCCCATTTTTTTATATCAAGTAGATATTAGTTCCTAGTGATCTAACAAATATATATACTGGAAGTGTACAATTTCTAAACATGATTGCCCTGCACTTTTATTTATGAACATGAGAAAATTTAATTCACTTTGTATTATATATATATATTATTTAATTCTAATTGTAAAGAATCCCAAAAGTTTTCTAATTAAAACTTATTTAGCTATTACAAATACCTTATAATATGTACTGATTTTGATCCCAAACTTTGTATACATTTCATCAATACTAATTAATATTATCTGTTATGGATAAATAAATATTGAAAAACCTTATATGTATTTTATTTTCTCTTCAAACATGCACATGTAATTATATTAATTTCACATATATTCAGGTAAACATACATAAACTTTATAAATTGAAAAATCAAATATGCACATATTTTAGTTTTATATTTTTAGGGAGAAGGTAAATATATTTATGCCAATATTATATCATGATTAAAATTAGAAGAATTTACTGGAAACTAAAGATAGAAAGGTTCTTCATTTTCTTTTACTAGGGAAAGTCAGTTTTCAGTATGAATTAATTATTCAAATCAAGTTCGATTTGCAAATGATTTGTATCTCTTTATGTCAATGCAACAGATAAAGTTAAACAAATATATAATTAGGCCAGTTGAAATTATGAATGAAATGGTGAAAATAAACAATAAATTTTTTTGGAATACATGTGGCAAATTTAATATTCCATTTAAATGAACGCTTTAACCAATGTTCTTATCTGTTTCAACTTACGATTGTAAAACATGGAATTTTGATTTAAAGAATTCTAAAATGAAGCAAAGGGTGTTGGATATAAAAGCAATTCAAATTGGTATTACATAAGTAAAGAATTTGATTTTATTATATGACATAAGCATTCTAAGATAGTTATGAGATTAAGTTCGCCTAATTATCATGACAACAAAAAAACTTGTTACAAATATTTATAAAATATTGAGGAGATTTAAAGCTGATGATTATTTATATGTACATGATCTGGACAATCTTGCCAGTAGTTTTGAGAGTGATGAATTTGCTTAAGATGAGCAAGTAAAACTTTTTAGAATAAAGAAAAATCAGTTCTTACTGAGAAATATTGATAAAGATTATCAAAAATAGCAGTTTAAAAAACAAAATCATTGTAGAAATCAGTATACAATTATCTTAGTGTTTTTTCTCAACTACAACATTGTAGCCAAGCTGGCCATTTCAAAACCACTGATTTCTAATATAAATAGCACAGTTGATACATTTCAATGTCTTCTTTCTGATAGTTGCCAAAAAAGGTTATCAATCAGACTGCATCTCCTGGCTGTAAATTGTGATTAGCATAATTGTCATAATTTAAACAGTCATATTATAGTATTCTACTCAATAGTTTGGAAACAAGATTCATCCTATAATAAGAATATTATTTTCAGACAATAAAATTGATATCAACCAAACAAAGAATCATATGACTTTCTCTACTGCTTCCAATATCTGAAATACATTTATTCACTCTATTTTATTCCAGAATGATCTATTGTATACTTAAGTAATTAATGAATTCTGGATGGTAGTGCAGTATCCAAATATTTAAACTTGTTTCTGACTATTGGCTAAATTTAAAATGATCAATTTTTAACCAGACAATTTCAAAATACTAATATAGTCTGCACTCAGCTATGAATATGAAGTCCAGGAACTTCGGAAGTGCTTAGTGCAGATAAACATATAATTTTTACAAAATTAAACTTCTCTAACAAGTGTGTTAGCGCAGAATTATTGATAAAATACTAATATAAAAAAATCAAAACAAAGCCTACAAAACTAGAATTTTTTATTGTCATATCAGATGAAAAAATATTTATATTAGTCATTCAAGAATATGTTTCTTTACCTACTCAAGAGCCATTTACTCTAAACTTGGTTCAATAAGGCTTTTTTGAATTTCAAGATATTAGTTTGAAGTGGGCACTGCATTCATAAGCACATTAGTTTCAGCCATGAATCCTAATCTTCAATAATAAAGGCAAAAGTTAGAAATCAGTCTAGAAATAAGAATCTTTATGTATTTGTAGAAAAAGATTGTGAAATTATCAAAAGGTATAATGAAATGTAAGTAGATATGTAATGATATATATATGTAGAAAATATTTTGGTTCATACTATAAATCAGGTTTTGTAAAAAAAAAAAAAAAGGCCAAGTGGGGAATTACGTATTTAAATAATTATAGAATTAGAGTCAAGGCTCTGCAACTAAATAAATAAGTTAGATTTGATTCAAGATCTTAAATTGTTTTTGAATCTCAGGTTATTCATCTGGATAGTATAAAAGAAGGTAGCAGCAAAATGTATGAATGGCTGCTAAATATGATGCTCTTTATTGAAGAAAGCTAATAATAAAAAAACTAGTATGGGATTAAGTTAATAATAAAAAAACTAGTATGAGATTTGGACATAATAGTACTGTTTAATGCCCACTGATTACTCAAGCTTGTAATAGATAGCTCTGGAGTAAAATAAATAGAGAATTATTACTTCTAATATAAACATTGACTTTTTTACAAAGTTTGTATTTAATATATGGATTCATAATTATTCTAATGTATATGGATGCATCTATATTAAACATATGTCAATATATGCATACATAAGCATATTATACTTAAATATGCAAGCATCAATATGTTTTCAAAAATAAAATTACAAAGTAAAAAAACATTTTAAAAAGATGTTTGACTTAATTTTTACACACACTTATAAATAAATACCTAACTTTCCCATCATGTACATGATCATAAGATGAAAGCTTTTAGTCTTTTATAACCTTAATCATGATTATACCCATAATGCCCTAAACATTACATTGTAATATAAAATGTTCATCTTTGGATTATCAGTAATTAAATATTTGTACAAAACATTACAATTAATTGCCTAAAATATTTCTTATGCTGGTTAAGGAAAAGTTTATTCCATATTTTTATTTTACTAACAGTAGCAGAACATGCTTTTGGCCAACTTTTCCTTAGCTAGCTCTAGAAACATTTTAAGGAACTAATTACAAACAAGATATAAAAAAAAAGGATAACAAATTTGAATAAAACATTACAATTATATAATATTAATACAGGCTTATAAAATGTCACATAGAGATTATTTTATAAATATATACCATAGAATAAAATTATTCCATTTTTTTAAAATGTAAACTTGAATTAAAATCCATTATAAAAAAGAATAGACATGGTTATCATTAATAAGCACAAGAAGGCTGTATAAATCAGCCTTGAGCTATTACAAAAGATACACACACTTGATTTTCCCCCCATAGAAATTCACTTCTTCAGATAGCAAGCTGACTTACATGTATTATTTACTTATGAACATACATGTAGAAATTAATCAAATACATAGCTGCCTAATTTAACTACCACATGCATAATTATAAGGTCAAAATTATTGTTAAAGTCTGTATAAAATTATTAATTTTACCATGCTACAATATATTAATATTTATTTGCTTAATAAATCTCTTAATATGTCTGAATAATTGAGGATCATTACAAAATATTACATTATTAATTATATAATTACAATTTCTGATTTCAAGAGTGTTACTTACTTTACAAGTTGTTGTCCCCCTCCCCAATTTTGCACACATGTATATTGAAAGAATTTTATTTTCATTATTAAATTTAATTGCTATGTGTATGTATATTTACCGTTCAACAATAGGAGTAACTATATTTATCAAAATTTGTACAATACTAACATTGTAAAAATCGGTAGCATGTCTCATTAATAAATAATGAATGATATATAAATAATAAATGATTGGCAAATAAATACAGCATGTATATATTTATAAAAACTCAATTATTATATGGAGTTGATAAATTATAATTAGAATACTTCCAAAAATAATTCAGTTTAATGATAACTTTAGAAAGAAAAAATCTTTGGTATCTTTAGACAAGCATGTGATTTATTTCACACATCTACATGTTTTCATTTATGTTAATATATTAAAAATTATGTTTAGCACCAATATCTATATTTATAACAAGTAAAAAATATAAATTAAAAAATATCTATGTGCAAATTATTTTTATTCACACACTATGGGTGATTTCCCCTCTAATGTAGATGATTGAAACCCATTTATAGCTACAATAAATGGTATTGTTCTTTTTTAAAAAATAGTTTTGAAAAAATTTTTAATTTTCATATCCCTAATTATTAAATAACCAATAAAAGTTAGTTAAATATTTACAATGATGGAATAAATTACTTTACAATAAATTTCTAATTATCATGCTTTTCTTTTAAATATTTTGGCAATTCGGCTTTTATCATCAAAAAGACTTCGCACCATAATGACCTGGATAATACCCACGCTTATCATTACAATCACCTGGATCAATGACCAATTGTTAACTCGTGTAAAATTATGCTCCACAATATTGCGATCTCTTGCTTCAAATGCACGCAGTATTCCTTGGAATTGAACAACTTTATCCATATTATTACGAAGTTTATTAATAGATTCCTAAAAAAAAAAAAATATAATAATATTTTACTGTCTAAAAGTACTATAATAAAAATGTGATAAATAAAAGTACAGTTTCCTAGCTAACTGGAGGATCCATAGGAACTTTTCAAGAATTTGCAGTTATTGGAAAGATGCTTTAATTCTGAGGTTTTAAAGAAACTGAGCAAGGAAAATTTTCCTAATGTCTCACTCTATAGTCTTATTGTTGCTTTTGTATCAAGCTGCTAGAAATTCAGGGGCAAATCATCCAGTCTAGTACTCCAAACTATGCATAAATTAGCTGGGATTAAGGCGTTTTTAAACAGAAACTTAAATCTGGAAATATGAAGCTGATCGAAAAGTCAATATTGATACTTATGTTAAGGACTTATGTTAAATAGGCTACAATTATAATGCACTAATTAATAATATTAAGAAATTTTATAAAAAAATAAGGCAGCCATTCTTACAACAGGCTGATAATAAACCTTTGACAAGTTTGCCTTTTATTCCAAAGCTTTTACAAAAAATGAAAAAAATCTGTGCTAATATGTAAAATATCAGCACAAGAATCTCAACAGACTATTAAACAACTAAAAGGACAAGTTATATCACGATCAAACTCCCCAAATAGTGTATAAAATCAGATGCAGCAATGCTTCTTGATCATGGGGAGTCTTGTGCAAATATCATGAGAGTTGCATAGCATAAGTATTTATATAAATATGCAAAAAAGGATTCTGAGTTTAAATCAATTTTTCTAGAACATGAGCTGAAGTCTCACCATTTCTTTGACCCAATAAAGGTTAACATTGAATTTGATGATCGAAAGGTGAAGGAGGCATGGTTTGTTTCTAACAATCTCCATGCAATCATCAACAAGGAAAAATGTGCAGTTATCTAAAAAAGTGGATTATTTAAATCAGCAATTTACATAATTTGTCTCCCAATTAAATTCCACTGTATTTCCTGCAGTCCGTGAGTGTTATGATTATGGCTTTATTGGCTGAAAGTTTGCTCAATATGTCTTAGGAAATCAACACAGATTAATCTTTTTTTAATTGTATATTGTTATTACTATTATTCACTTAATATAAGACATGGATACGCCAATATGTATCAAGCAGAGTGTAAGTTTATTGATTTTTTTACCTCTGAGTTCAAGATCAAGAAACATAACCTTTTTTCTCAGTTGCCTTCTAGTTCTTAGCTGAAAAATCAATTAAATTCTTTAGAGGGAAAGATTAATATGTGAATAAATAACTTTTTTTAAAAAAAAAAAAATAGATATTTACAAACATGATAGACTAAACTGAATTATAGCTATTATGTCTAAGAAGCTGTAAATTGCCAGCCAAGGCAGCAGTTAACAGTTGAAGATAGAAAGTGCTAAAAATCCCCCTCCTGATTATGGATTTAGGCTGCCTTTCAATGACTGCAGATTATTGAAAAAAGACTGCATGAATTGAAAGAAAAACTATCTAAAAGTAAATGAAATATTGTTAATTTTGTGAAGTTAGAGAAAAAAATTAAGAGACAATTTGAAAAGTGGACATATTTTCTATTACAAAATTGGAAGCATAAGTTAGTGAAAAGAATTTATTATAAATAAAATGTGGAGGAATCATATAGTGGCAAGATTGGTTATTCCAATTAATGTAAGATTCTAAATACAGATAGTTCAGTTTTATGTCCCAAGTGTATTGTACAGAATGCTTTTAATCATATCAAACAATACTTTACAATTGTCATAATAAGAGACTTTAATGCTAATAATCAAACGGTAAGGTGTTGTTGATAAATTTGATTTTGACAACAGAAATGAGACGGTACACAGACTTGTAGAGTTTGCAGAAAAAGAAAAACTGCACACTGTATAATGAATTATTTTTCTAAAAAAATGTTAAATGGAAACAAACATGAAAGTAACCATATAAAGGTGCAGCAGAATTGGATTATATTGTAACAAAAAATATGTATTTCAAAACTGTAATATCCTTAATAATTGATTTAAGACAGACTGATTATCAATTAGTGAAATTAAGTTACATGTTAATGCAAAACTAAATTGATATAAAACTATTAAGGCGTTATTAATAGTTGACATTCCTAATCTTCAGAAACGTTCTAATGAATTTAAATTAGAATTGCATAATAGATTTTGAAGATGGTTCACACTTGATTAAAATCAATAAGATAACTAATACTCTATTAAGAACCAGAACAAAGATAGCTGGTAAAAAAAAGCAACAATTTACCAATAAATTTTCTATTGAGATAAAATTTATAAAGAAAAGAAAGAATACTAGAAGTTTTTAAATGATCCATTAAGAAGAAGTGAATAGAGTTTTCTAAAATGATAGGAAAAATAATAAATGATATAAGAAAATATAATTGTGAGTTGTCAAGGAAAGCTATGTAGGAGAATAAGAGTCTTAAAAGTATAAAACAACATCTTGATAATGGAAAGTTTTTCAGCAATAAAAAGAAAAGATGGAACGCTCAAAATTATTTACAGGAACAGTGTTCCATCTGCTGATATAATTGATAGAAGCAACAGACTTAGAGCACAGTTGGAATTGAAATTTTAGAAGCTGCTCCAATTTTTAGCATATAAACAAGGCAAACAGATGAAGCTGCAGGAGCAGGATGGATTTGTAAATCTAACAAGGACTCCGATTCCTGAAGGAGTAAAAACGGTCTTGAATAAAGGCCCTAGATTTGTTGGTGAAGGGTGGAAGTTTTCTAAGATGGAGCTGGTAGCTGATACTGAAGGTAGTCTGGACAAGAACCCTCTTAAGGATTCGTATATAGCAAGAATTGCCAGATGTATACAACATAAGGCTATACACCCATGGAAGGATCAGTAGAAAGATAGAATAGCAGCAACACAAAGGTTCATGAATCAACATAATATTACGGTCATGAAGAAGGATAAAGGAAATAAAGGTTGTTTTACAATAGCATGTTGAAACCGTCGGGGGAGGGCTTTGTTTGTAAACAAAGATAAATATAATGTTTATTATCACATTTCAAAGTAAAATAATATCAAATAAATTTTGGAATACGCAACAACAACAAATAAAAAAAAATGCAGAAATCAATAAATTGAATTTAAAAAAGTACTTAATTTCTTTTTTTGTTATTCTTTTCATTACTTATATTTGGGGGGGGGGGGGGGCAAAAATTCTTTTTTTTTCTATATGTATGTTTTTGATTTTGTTGATCACATTTAACCAAAACTACTATCTATCAAATAACAATTTTTGGAACCAAACAAACAAAAAAAAAGGGTACATCGATTGAAATGAATTTTAAAAAGTAGTTACTTTTTATTCTTTCTCATTACTTACATTTTTTTTAATGGCGGCGGTCGGGTATTCTTTGACAAAATCAGTTTCTTTTCTTTTTTATATTTTTGTTGTTTTATAATAAATTACAAATACCAAATCGATTTCCATTTAACGGTACCAAACATTTATAATCAAAAGGTCCAACTTTGGGAAAGGTGGTGGGGGTGAGTGGTTACAATTCCTAAGCGAACGTAACGCTCTGACTCGAAGGTTGACCAGCTTTTTACCGTAATTACCAAAACCCCACATAAATATATTTACGGCAATTAAAAGCAACTTTTAGGGCTGTTCAGGAACAGCACACATGCAGCTTCAAAGCTCTTTTGTTTGATAACCCGTTTCCAGCAGCAGCAGCAGCAGTCAGAGAATCTTTGACATTCGCAGCAAGTTTTCCGATTTCAGCCATTCGATGAAGCTCGCAGTTGTTCTCGCAGAAGTGGGACTTAGAGTGTGATTTGATCTGAATCGCGCTGGAACCTACACTTGTCGAATTTTTTGAGCAGGAAATGGGGGCTAGGGAAACATAATTGTTAGTAGACATTCCTAAAAGATGGCAGTTAGAGGGGAGGTGGTCTTAATCAATATTAAAATAGTTTTGACAATTGAAATTCCAGACACCCTCACCCGATACTGTAGCCAAAAGTGAAATGTGATCGCACATCGAAAATGCTTAGCACAAATCTGAGCTGTAAGCTGATACGATAGCTTCTGCGGCAGATTCAATGTCATGTTTCTGTGCATTAGCGTAGAAATAGACACAAGCAGCCACCCCATATCAAACGGACTATTTCTAGGCTTACGCATTAGAAATAGAACACTCGCTAGCGGTGGTACACCACCTAAACAGCATATTTCTATGCACTATCATAGAAACAAAACGCCCTCCGGTGGTTTCAACACGCTATTGTAAAACAACCTAAATAGATTTGTGATTACGGATAAAGAGGAATATGGAAATAAAATTCAGCAACAAATAGATAAATTAAAATTTAGGAAAGTTCCTGAGATTAACTTCAAGTTAAATAAAGACAAATTTGTATCGTTTATGCTTAGGCCTTATACATCTAAAGCATTTTCTAAGGCTGAATACCTGCAAATGTATCCGTCGTCGACTACTCCTCCAAGAATGTTTGCGAATGCCAAAACCCATAAGGAGAATGTACCATTAAGATTGATGATTGACTTTGGCAGAGTGCACTATTATAAAGCAGCCAAGACCATATAAATAAGTGGATCACCCAAACCACAGGCTATGGAGATTATGCTATTAAGTCATCGTTTGACTTCATTATTAAACTGAAGAATGTGACTCTGGAGCAGAACACAATGATGACAGCATTTGATGTAGCAAAATTATATGGATCGATTGATAGACCGAAGTCGATTACAATTGTAAGAGAAGCACTTATAAGATACGGAATGAATCAGGAACATGTCCAGTTTGTTGTGGCATTGTTGGAGTGGATGAACAGAAACATGTACACAGTGTTTAATTATGAGTGGTACCATATGCTCAACGGTTGGCCGATGGGTCTTCCAATGAGCGGAATCGTGGCCAGCACCGTGATGAACGCATATGAGCAGATTATTATTCCTAGATATATGAACTGTGGATTAGTGCTGTATGCTAGATATGTTGATGACATTTTTGTGGCTGTGCCAGAGGAAACCATAGAGGACATCAAAACAGACCTTATAACAGCATCAGATCTGAACATAAATGCAAATCAAGATGAGGTCTCTAACAGCAAATCAAGATGAGGTCCCTAACAGCATTAAATATTTAGACCTTCAAGTGATGATTGAAGCTAACTGCTTCTGCTACAGAATGAACATTAAACCTGTCAATATCAGAGGTCACCTACACTACTTATCCAACACACCATATACATATAAAATGGCTGGCCTCAAATCGTTCTTATACAGAAACAACAGTTTGTGCAGCTTCGAAGCTGACAAAAGAAACAATATTGAAACGTATAGAAATGAGCATATCAATGCAAAATATAATAAAAGAGCGATTGACAATGTTATTAGAAAAATTTAAAAGAGGGACTATTCATGAGCTGAAATCGAATAAACCCCGTATCTTGCTTCCATACATTAAAAATATTCATAGAGACTTGCTTACAATTTTTGCTCTGATTTTAGTGTGTTTGATATGCAAAATATAATAAAAGAGTGATTGACAATATTATTAGGAAATTTAAAAGAGGGCTTATTCATGAGCTGAAACAGAATAAACCCCGTATCTTGCTTCCATACATTAAAAATATTCATAGAGACTTGCTTACAATCTTTTGCTCTGATTTTAGTGTGTTTGATATGCAAAATATAATAAAAGAGTGATTGACAATGTTATTAGGAAATTTAAAAGAGGGCTTATTCATGAGCTGAAACAGAATAAACCCTGTATCCTGCTTCCATACATTAAAAATATTCATAGAGACTTGCTTACAATCTTTTGCTCTGATTCTAGTGTGTGTTTCCGATCGCCTCCTAATCTTAACAGGAGTATAAACGATGCAAAAGACTATATTCTCCCAGTGCATGCACAGCAAGCGGTCTACAAGATCGCGATAACAATTGCCCAGCTGCATATTATGGGGAAACAAGGGCATCTGTTCAAACAAGATTGTCCCAGCATGTATATGCGTATAATAAGGCCTTAGTGGACCCATCTCACCCCTCTATTTTTGTACAGCCCTCGTTGGCTGTGTGCCATCAGTGTAGGCCGAGTGTGTTGTGTAGAAAGCAGCATGAACTGCGTAGGAAGGTGAAGGAAGTGTGTTAGATCATATCAGATGAACACACGATAAATAAAAAAGAATCATTTTACACCATATCGAAGAAATGGCAAGTTTAAACATTCTTATCCTAATTAGCATATTTTGCCTATTTTGCATATTGCGCCTCATGGAAAATGAAGAGATTTTGTACTTCTTGAAAATGAAGGTTATACCTTCGAAAACGTTAGAAGAATCATCAAAGTTTATCATTTAGTGATTGGGTTTGATTTGACTTATATAGTTTTGCTTTCCGAATTATATAAGTGTGTGTATTTCTAGTATTAACGCAAATATTAAAGTTTTACATATAGTATTATCTAACACACATTTGAACGTTATATATAAAAAAAGATATGATATCATGAAATGTGTGGAAGATTTCTAAAAAATAATTATATAATAATAAAAATATATATAAAAACAAAATATCACACACAATTAATACACTTTTGAATTGCCAAGTATTTTAAATGAATAGAGTTGAGTTATGCAATTACTCCAGGAAATATTTATATTTTTTAAAAAAGCAAGGGAAGAAATAGAAAAATTATTAACAAAGTTATATATCAAAACTCTAAATGATTAAAATGTATGCAATGATTGAAAGAATATAGTAGTAATACTGATACTTAACAAAAGTGATAAAGAAGATATTAGAAATTATAGACGTTTAAGGTTTAAACAAAATCTTACTAAAATTATCTTCAGTGAATTTGTAATCCAATCAACCAAAAGAACAAGTTGGATTTAAAAAGGGTTTTAACATAATGGATCACCTCCAAATATTAAAAGAAATTATAGAAAGGTCCAATGAATATAAATTGCTATAATACTTTGGATTTGAAGATTATGAAAAAGTATTTCCACAATGATTAAACATTTATATCATCAAGACATAGACTCAGAATATTACCATATTTCAAGAAAATTGATCAAAATACAGCAATAGTGATTATATGCTGCTTCCATATCTTCAAATGTTTTTACAGCAATTTTACAAAAAGTATTTTGTAGATTAAAATATTAAACTAAAAGAGTAAAAGTATATTTAAGTCATCTCGATTTTGCAGATGATTTGGTTGTTTTTGAAAATGCTTTATAATTTCAAGAAATATAAGAGTTTCTGATGAAATAAGCAAGTAGGATTAAATACAAATTATTAAAAAAACCCAACATTCAGTGGATTTTGTCAGATGAAAATAAAAACTGATAATTTGGAGAAATTATTAATGATGGAAACACAATGAATGAAATTAATCACAGAATTAAACTTGGAAGGGGTGCTTTTGATAGAATAACTTAATATTAACTGAAACACAGGCTTATTATAAATACACCTGTGTCTATATATGTAATATATAAGGTATATGAGCACAGACTTTCACACAACCCACCACCCTCCAGTCTATCTATTAACACTGATACACTCAAGCACATATATGCTGAAAGATAAATAATCACCAATATACATATTTCATGCTAATCCAGAAATCATCAGTTGGTCCAGATTATCATCTCCCACAAAATCCCTATCTAGTGCATACTCATCCAATATCCACAGACTAGTTTCTGGCTTATGGCCTTCGTCAGTGAGGAGCCTTGGATCTGAGAGCACTGCACCTAGATCTTAGGATCTAATGCAACCCTCCAGCAGCCACCTTTTATCTATACTTAACTACAAAACTATGAGAATGAAATTGAAAACTCCAATAATATTTTCAATCTAAGCTAGTCTGGGGATATTGGATGAGTAGGTACTAGATAGGGATTTTATGCACAAGCCTTCTGGCATCCATTGATTACTCTGGTTGGCACAGGGTGGCACTACTGTATGGAGAGTTTTGCCTTGTTTAATAACAATTATGTGCTAGTATAAGAGATGGTGATCATGTGATGTTTAGTTATTTAAGAGTCTGAGACTTGAACAATTAACAGATAATCAGCACAGATCCTTCAGTTAATTTAATGAAGTATGGAGAGATGCATGTGTGAAAACACAAACAGGTAAGAGACAGAAAAAAGAGCTGGGCTAGACATATTCCAAGAGACTATAAAAGAGTTAGAAAGAGATCACATGTGAAATAAAAGGAAATAAAGAAGTATGATGATGCGATGTGGAAAAAAGTCAACATGGTTTGGTGAAAGTGATTAAACTTGGACAGATCGTTAATAGTTAAAAATGATCAAAAATAAAGAATTAAATGAAAATAAAAATTATTTGCTAATACTTGAATTATTTATTGAACAGCACACACACATGTATTTTATTAAATCCTATCAAAAATTTATATGTAAAAAATTCATATTCTTTTCTTTTAAATAAATCCTTTTATTAAATAATTTTAAGTATTTTAAATAAAACAGTAGCTAATTTTTGTACACAATAGTGCCACCTAGTATAAACAGAATAAAAAGTGGTTATGTGATGTAATTTTAAATTAAAAAGAATAGCAATTAAATGAAACAAATTCAAGTTACAATTTTTTTTTTTTTTAAAAAGTAGCTGAAGAAATAAAATTGTTTAACAACTATTTTTATTTTTTTGGCTACTTTTTTTTCACCAAATGTTTAACTGAGCAGACTATTGGAAAAATCCAGTAAGGGTATTAATATTTAAGAAGGGAAGGATATTAGAAATTACAAACCTAACACTAGTCTGTCGTTTTTATACAAAAACCTTTACTAAAATCATTACAACTTATCTAAAGAGAGGTTTGAGCTAGAACCTAACAAAAGATTATGCAGGATTTGCAAGTGATTATCAATAGATCCTATATAAGCATTATTTAAATATTTAGTACATAGTTTTGCCAACACTTTATTTTTAACATTTGCTTAACTTTAAAATTTTTACAATAAATCCATGATTTCCTGGAAACTTTTCTACTCTTCATAGGTTCATCTTTGTATCTCATTTTCTCATTCAAAATTCTTTGATAAAAGATTATATATATAAAATGCAGTGATTAATAAAAAGAAAATAGTCTTTATTTTTATTTAGGGTTAAGATCCATCAATTTTATACAAAATCTTTAATAAAATCATTACAACTTATCTGAAGAGAAAGTTTGGGTTCAAATTAACTAAAGAGAACAAAGTGGATTTAAAAATGGTTGTAGCATAATAGATCATATATAATTATTAAGAGAAGTTATAGAAAGAACCATTGAAGTGGGCGATCATGTTTTGGATTTGTAAATTATGAAAAGATATTTATTTTATAAGCTTTTCTGTGGTAATTAAAGCTTTAGAGACCCTGAATACTGTCATATTCTAAAAAATATTTAACAAAATGAAACAATGTGATTATAGTATAAGATGAAATTAAAAAGATTAACATATATAAAAGATGATTCCATTTTCCCAAAACTTTTCATAGTAATGTCCAGTGAAATATTTGTGGACTAAAATGGGAAGCTAAAGGAATAAAAATACATAGATTATTTAAATGATCAAGATTTAAAGATGATATAGTTGTTTTTACAAATATAGTAACATTTCAAAGCTTAAAAAATATAATAGCCATTAGATAAAAGCAAAAAAAGTAGACTAAAGATAAAAAGAAAATAAAGGTCGATAGTAATAAAATAGAATTTATCTAATATAAATATTAAATTATTAAATGGAAACTTAAGAAATAAAATTAATTATGGAATTAAACTTAGATGGAGTACCTTTGTTAAAATAACAATAAATATGCCTATGTGATTGAACAGTGCTTACTTAATAGATTTAAGTCTTGAACATAGTCAAGTATAAAGATATGAAGGTTGACATTATTAAGAAAGAATCAAAAGCAAAATATATGGCTAAGAAAACAAGCATGAATCCTAGTCTTTATTGTAAAAATGAAGAGGTGAAATATATTTCAGGTAGAACATGCTGCTAAAAGATATGGTAATAGATGGACAGTCCAAAAAATTCTATAAGGTCTAGATAAAAATCATAAAACCCCAATATAAGTAATGAATATTAACACTAAATTGATGATTACTCTTATAAGCTATCAGATTTGCAATGTTTGCTAAATTGGTATTACTACTTAGTGCTAATGATTTTACTCATTGCATGCACAGTGACTTCTGAAATTGGAAAAGAGATATCACCAGTGTCAGTTAATGTAAGTTGGAAAGAAAGTCAATGTACCGTACACTTATTATTTTTCATCAAGCTTTTAGAAAAAGTGTTAACTATGTAAATATATAAATTACTATGCATTAGAGTAGCATGATAATAGTAAAAGATTAGAAGTAGTACAAATTTAACATTATAAGAAGACTATGTAATATGATGCAAAATGTCTTCTTATTAATCAAAGTCAGAAGTTTCTGTGCCTAGATTATACACTCAAAAATCATGTTAGACAAATGAAATACTCATTTCCTCCAAATTTCTTATATGCTCCAAAAGGTTTGTCTATTTATTATCCAATTTTTTCTCTAACCCAGATTAATTTCTTTTCTTCTTCTATCAATTTTGATCAAAGTTGTTTCAATAAGTTAGACACTGTTGTACAATTATGAGTATCTACTAATTTTATTAATTATTGCTATTACATATATAGTTAGCTTTTTTGACAATATTAGTCCAATGCTTTATTTTAGCAATCTTTAAAAATATTTTTAGCTGGCAGTTTCCTACTTTTATTTTGATCATCTGGGTATTTGTCTGACCATCTGTGTCTGATTGAACAATGAACTCTGAGCCAAATTTCTTTAATAGAACCACATGATTTGCTATCATTTCAACTAGAAATGCCCAAGAATTTGCATAATCACAGGTAGTGCTTGAGTTCATATATAAACAGCATGATCCTTAGATTGTGATTTTTTTATTCACTGATAAAATAATTTATCAGTACTTTGTTTAGTAAGTCTTTACAATGTAGCTTAAAAAAATGAAAGAGAAAAATTGGTAAAATTCCAATTGTACTTTCCTTTAACAGTCTATAATTAACACCCACCAATCCTGACTTTACAAGTTTATTACTCTCCAATTAAAAGAGCTAGATAGTTATTTGTCAACCAATACTACATGACCAAGTGGATTGAGAAAAAGTCCTGAACTCACTATGGAATTCTCACTACCTAAAAAAAAATCTATAAGCAGATATAGATTTGAACCTTAAATCACAGACATAACAAACTAACACCTCTGGAATCCTATTATATTAAAACAGGAGGTTAAATTGTGATTCATTTATATTATATTTAAGTAAATGACTTGATAAACATTTTGTTTATTGTGGATGATCTGGTTGATTAGAAGAAGAAAAAATATGACTTTGGAGAATAAAAAAAAATATTAGAGGACTGTAGAAGTGGAAAAAGACAAAAAAAAAGAAGTTAATAGATTATCACAAGGATCAGAAAAGACAGACTCAGATAAAGTAGAGATCTGCTTTTTGCAATTAAATGATATTTAAAGATTTCTAGAACAAAATATTGATATTTTCATGTGCAATGCAAACTGAGAGGCAACTTAGGATAAAACCCTGCTCAATTGCTGTCATAAAATTGGGAGAAAAAACTCAAACTGGAAGATGGAGCAGACTGCAGCATTAACAACTTGATAAAAGAATTCTAAAGAAAGATGGTGGTTAATAATGCTATTATTATATAAATTATTTTTTGATCTCTTAATTATAATAAACTCCTATCAAATATTTCTTACAAAAATATCTGTTAAATTGATATTTAATCCATTTCTGCCTATATAATGTCAAAAAATAACATACTGCAGCCACTTGCAAATAAAAAGGCCAACAGCTCTAGAAATAAGTTTTCTGATGACTATATAAACCAATATTGGTCCATATACAACATGCAGGGTGATTTTTTTGTTTGAGACATTTTGCGATGATATCTTTTAATTTTTTAAGCAAAAACATTTAATTATGAAATAATTCAACACCATGTATAACTGTACTCTCCAATGTATTCTATTCTCTCCCCGCATTTTTCTAGTGGACACAATCAACATTGCATTTTTTTAAAATGTCTTAAAAGATAACCCTTATAACACAGAAGTCTATCTCTCCCATGAAAACCATGATCAAGTTCACTATAAAACATTCTTTTAGTAAGTCTTGTATTATTCATTCATTTTATATGTTTATTCAATAAAGGTATGATTTTACACTATTGGACTCCAGTACCACATCAGAAAACTGAAGAACCTAGTGATTTTATGATCTTGCCATGCATCCTTAAATAAAAATTTTCTAACGCCTTTATATTGCATCAATAAGACTCATTCACTTACAATAAATTAAAAATAACAGCTCTACATATAGCTGCAGTAATTACTTCCCTATAATGAAACACCCTAAATTGGTATACATTCTTAAGTTGATAATCAATCAAGTTAAAATTTGCTGGGATTTTCCTTCCAGCACTGGCTAATAAAGAACTTGAATTTTTTAAACAGTAATTATTTAACTAAAGTCTTTACACATAGCATTGAAAACATTAAGCATACTATATAGATCATTTTTTGACTAGTAAAAAAAGCACAATCATCAGGCACATTATAAATCCAAAAACCAAGATGAAGTTCTTATTTTTAGTTTTAAACAATTCAAATGAAAAATTTCACCATCAAACCTGTATCATATCTTGATCCCTGCTTCATTAAACTGTCTATAAACAGTTCCAAATACCATTCCCATAAAAATCAAAATAATGTTGTAACAAAAACATATCCTTGCTTAATACCAGTTTTCATTTCAAATATTTGATTTTCTATCACTTTCTCTCATTCTATCATGAAAATTCTATAAAATATGAAATTTGGTAAACAATCCACTAGATCTGTACAATCAATTGAATGAAATGCCATAACCAAAGCAATAAAAGTAATATATAAATCACTATTTGTTACTGACACTTTTTTTGCATTTGGTTGGCATAAAAAATAATGTTAATAGATCTCGGTGTTCTAAACCACATTGATTCTCTGGTAACCATTCATCTATGACTAGAAACAACTTAGTCACATACTTTAGCTTTAATGGATAATTATATTCCATGATAATTATTGCAATATTCCCTTTATTTTTAAATATTGGGACAATGGAAGCATCCTTAAACCATGTGGCATAATTTTGTGGTTCCATATAAATCTAAAATATTTCAATATTTTTGAAGCTAACATACCACCCACTATAGTTTAAAAATTATCCAGATATTTCATCAGGACCTGCAGCTTTTTCATTTTTAAAGTTTACAAAGGTGAGTAAATAAAATGGCTATATTATTAAAAATCATCATCTCAATCTTATATAATTATTCAAAAGATGATCACAATACTCCTTCCACCTATTCAAAATAGCAATGCCATTGTATAAGAAAGTGCCGATGATACTGTTTCTCAGATCCATATGTTGCTTTCAGAGCAATAAAAAAAAATAGTGATCACAATCAGCAAATATCTATATCTTCTATGCAGTTTTAATCCACCAATCATTTCTAAATTTTCCAAGTGTTGAAGTTCTTCCTTCAGATTTCTATATTTATTATGAAGCTCTACATTTAATTCAACATTCTGCCAAGCAGGAAATGCAATGTTTCTTCTTAATCAAATCACTAATAATAAGATCATTGTCAGAAAAGCAGTCACGATTCTTCTTCAAGTAAACCTAATTAGAATAGATTTACAGTGAAGCTGTATCAATATACACAACTTCAATTAACATGCTATCTAATAAAAAATGTAAACAAACATATGGTTTAATACATAGATTTCATTTAGATTAAAATAAATCCACAAGTAAAATTAAAGGTAAAATTTCAAACAGAAATAAACTCAGATCACAATTTAACAGTATTAGAATTAAGAATTAAAAAAAAAAATTAAGAAAAACTGAAAGCAAAACAGATATAAAATATTCATAAATTAAAAAAAAAAACATTAGGAGAAAATTTTCAAACTGTTAAGAAAAAAAATGTAAATACTAAGAAATTGGCTAATGACAGTGTACTGAAATAAAAAAAAAAGGAAATTGGTTTAAAAAAAAAAAGATGTTGCAATAAATAAAGAAAGTAAAAAGGCTTTGAACTAGTTATGAGATAGTAAATAAAATACTAGAGAGAGAGATGAACAAACATGAATTCTATATGTGGTAAAAATTTTAAAATATGAAAAAGATGATATAAGAAGAAACTAATTAGAGAAGACAAGGTATGAAGATAAAAAAAATTAAGTTTTAATATATTTGTAGAACAGAAATTTAGAAGTTAAAAAGAATGAACCAGTAATTGAAGATAGAAATAGAAAATTATAAATAAAGAAAGCAGAGGCATTGAAAAGATGGGAATAATATATAAGAAATTTGTATAATCCTTCTTCATCTATATTAACTGAATAAATTTTAGGTAGATAAGGATAAAATAATTTATATAACAAGAAAGAAAATAAGTTTTGAGATGAAAATTGACAAAATCTAAGAAAAGTTTAATAAAATGAAATATGAATATTCTAAAATTAATTAACTTAATCTCACATGCAGCTGAAATATTTTGAATAGATTAAACTTGTTTTAATCAGAAATAAGCAGTTTGAATTTAAATAAGGTAGGGAATAAGAAATGCAGAGAAAATAGAACTACTGTTGATATTTATCTATGTTAAATTACTACAACTTAATCTACAAGAATGATGTTTCATCCAGAAAAGTATTTTAGGAATCATTCATCTTTTTATTCATGTGTGTGATGAAATTGAAGTTTTGAATATATATATAACACACATCAAAATAAAACAATAGAATATCAGCTATATTTGAGTTTTGCTTTGATAAGAAACTGTTTATATTGTATTAATTTATTTTAAGGACTGTCTGGCATTGTTATTTACAAATGAGAGCCAATTATTTATGTGTGCTTATAGTTTAATATATATACACACAAATAGAGAAAAGTTAAATATTAGTTTAATTGAATTCGAAAAAAACATATGGATATTTTGATTAAAAAACAAAAAATATAGATCATAAGGAAATGTCTATTAGGAAATATGCATATGTCAGAATATTTTTGTAAGAATAAATAGAATTCTTTAATTTTGCAGGTATATTGTTTACTTTCTGTTTGATATAAATTAAATGAATACTGTTTTAATGAGAATGGAGAAAGTATTAGCATAAAAAAATTTTGTTGCATCAATATTTGTAATAGAAAAAGCAAGCTCAGCAAAATGTTGATTACAACTGATAAAATTTATAGAAACTTTAGGATAAAAATAAAACAACAAAATAGATAGTGAACAAAAGAATTTAAGAGTAAGCATTGGACACAAGTTAGCATTTTTAAATATTTGTGAAGATGATTAACTAATAATGGACAAAATAATGATAAAAAAAATCTGAGTGAGAAATGTATTGACTAAAGAGATTTATAACAAGAATAGGCAGAAATATAGTTAACAAAGAGACTTGTTAAACATTTTATTCAAAATGTAGCTTACATGAAGTAAAGATATGAATAATTATGGAAAAAATAATTTGCCAACACAATATTGGAAAAATAAAAATATAGAAAAAAATAAATAAAAAGCTTACTATTGAGAATATTATATTAAAAAAAAAAAAGGAATGCGATTGCGCATATATTTTGTTACAAAGATATTATGAAAAATATGTTGGAAAGGATTGTTGAAAGCAAAAGGAAGATTGATAGTTGACTGATGATCACAAGGGAGTAATGTTAAGAATTAAGGAAGCAGAAAGACAGAGAGACCACAAAATACATTGTGGGGGGCATTTGTTTTTTATTGTATTTTTATTCCTATGATTTAAAAAGAATGTGTGTAGTGTGGAAATTATTTAATACATTTATAAAGATATTACCCATGAGACAAAAAAATGTGAATAACTCCATGTGTGTGTTAAAAAAAGATGTATACTAATCTTTAATTAAGATTTAAAGTTTATATCTGGGTCAGGGACAATCTCTAGTAAATAATTAGTGACAATCATTACTATATTTATCTGGAGTCGTTGGTGTAAAGTTATGGATGGAGTAAGTTTGTCATTTGTAATTACAAAGGACTTACCCTGTGCCAGATAATTAATGATAAAATTCTATTTCCAATACTTAGCAACCAATTAAGAGAGATTGAAATTATAATTAATAGTGAATGGCCTTTTAAGCTGCAATAATATTTCTTTGGATAATATTTAATGGATATTTCCTGTATAAAAAATCTTATAAGGTTTAGTACAATAGTAATGTGACAGATTGTGGAACTTGTGATCCATGAATCACAGCTTCAGATCTTTTCATTTCTGATGTATGATCTTTTTATGAATTCCTGAACAATAAACCGTTTGATTATTTTTTGTCCTACATAGTTTGATACAGAGATACAATGGCAGACTAGCTCTTAAAATCCATGGATTCACTTCCAGTACTTAAACTTATGAACTTTTGAGCAATCTTTTATTTAAACACTTTTTTCAAGTAAATTTGTATCAGATTAAATAAAATTTCAACAATAAATATTTTGAATACACCTTAATAATTTTATACAAATAATGTGAAATAAGATCAACTAACAATTAAAGGAACAAATTAATGAAAACAATTTTCAAACAAAGTAGCATCAGAGTAACTCAATCCAATAAAAATGAAGAATTATCTCAATTCATTTTAGAATACTCTCACTAACAAAAATATTTAATTGCTTTTATACACATACACACTACAAACTTTCTTCAATGGCATCCCAATTTTATTACTTTCAAAAGTAACCTTTATTAGTAAAAAGATTACAAAAATTTTTGGGTACACTTATCCGTTGAGAATTACAAAGTGTTCAATGTAACAAGGTAAAACAATTATTGATTATATAAAGTACATATGCTTGATAACAATTATATCCATAAAAGGGTTGCTATAATGTTGATTAATGTGTATCTGAACATGGGTATCTGTACATGGATCTACATGGCCCAGCCGCCGAGAAGTTATCCATCACCCAATGATCCCATCCCTGGGCCCCGAAGCGAAGACCCAAATGCTTCAGCTGAATAGGTGGACAAGTCCAGCATTACACCAATCACCACAACAGGCAGCGAGGTCCAAGGCTCAAGTCCATTAAGCAATAAACTCTTGACCCACAGCCAAGCCATGTCCGGACCATTCTAGATACCTCTGTCTCCAAATTAACAGTCCAAATATGCAGGGACCACATTCATTCTACCTGCCCAGAATTGGAAAGCCAACTAAGGAAAACTAACAAGTTGCGAGCACAGATCTGCAGTGCCCAAAACCAACCTATCAAGGGGGCACAGCAGCCGATCAGAGCAGGAATGGTGCTGAGACTTTAACCAGGTGCCCTCCCAGGAGGTTTTCCAGGTAGTGGCAATAATTGTCAACAGCCTACACCAATAAACCAGGCCTTTAATGACTGCCACCACCCCTGAGGAAGAAAAGAGTGCAGACCCATGCCTGCAAAATTATTACAGCAAAAACTCCATCAAAGTTATAAAATTGGAGTGGCTCAAAGCAGACCAACCACCTTACAAATGCTCTAATTTTAAAGTTAACTAAGGAAACAAAAATAATAATGATCTCAAATCAATACTGTCCTAATAAACAATTCATCAGAGGGGTACAGCAGCCTCTCAGGGCAAAGTCCAATGGAGGGCAGTGACTTTCATGTGCCAGCAGGTATCCCCGGGCTTGGCAAGGATTGCCAACTGCCCTCACAAATATATCAAGCCCCTCATGACCACCCCACCACACCCGAGGAAAAGAATAGGAGTGCAGACCCATACCTACCAATGCAACAGTTGATTCATTGTAGTCTGGAATCAAGCCAGATTTACTTGCACACCATTTGTCCATATCACCTTGCACACTGAGGTCACTAGAGCTGAAAGTCTGTTTGTAATCATTATCAACCTCCTGTGTCTGCAAATGTTCACAATACCTGTTCAACCCACCCAACTATAAAGTCCTTCAGGGTTCACTATTCTTTTTTAAAATAATTGGGTTTTTTTTTTTTTTTTATTTTTTTTTTTTTTTTTAAAGATTTGGTTTTTTTATTTTTAAATTTTTTTTTAAGAGGATGAATCATTTGTAGCTCCAATGTCTCTGTTTAGGTCTAAAACATCATTTGTACTAATTTTGCCTTTAAATCATTGTTTTTTAGCTCAGTAATCACTTCGTTGTAATTCTGTGTTGATTTGAAATTTTTTTATTTTTTTTTTGGCAACGGAAGAGGGCTAATAACTTCTGTTGTGATCATCAGAGAAACTTGATTTTTGTGCAGGAAGATATGTCATAAACTATAACGTTCAATTCTAAAATTGAGATCGAATTAAAACTCAAAATAATTTTTTCGACCGGCACTGATTTGCCACATTCGGCAACTTCTGGTTCAACACAATGATATCATAACTTTATTCCTATGAACAATTTAACACTAGGATTTCTTTTTTTCTTAGTTTTATGATTAATTTTTGTATCTATAATGTTCCTTAGACTGTTTTCTGTCTTCCCTGACTAGTTTTCAGCCATAGAAACTTGTTTAACATTTTTAATATCTGATGCAAAGATAAAGTTCTTAAAACGATTTTTGTTAACATTTTTATTTTCAACATTTTCAATGAGATTTGATGTCTAAATGTTTTCTCTTTTTATTCTATAATTAAAATTAGGATTTCTAGTGTCTCTATTCTTTTTAGAATTATTTGGTTTCATTTAAAATTATTTTTCAAAGATTTATGTTACTCTAATGATTCTAAGAATTACTTAACCTAGCTTTTGCCTATTTCCAATGACAGCTGTTTGCATAAAACGGAACGATAGGTAATTTCAATTATTCTTGAATGAAAACTGATTTAAAATTTCTTGTAAGGATGAAAAAACAATAAAACATGTATTCACTTACATCTTAGTAAACTTTTCTTCTATGAATTCAAAACTAGACTATAACTTTGGTGAATAAAACTGGGAGTCTGTAACATGTGATGTGATGTATTGTGGCTTCTCCTTAAACGAAGTCAAGAATATCTCAGCAATTATGCCCAGATAAACCTGTTAGCCACTTTATTTTCCATTCCCCACTCTAAATTTTCCCATATTCTGCTCCATCCCATTTCCACAACATAATCTTTGTCAACTCTATAACCTTTATATCTAAATCCCCCTTATCTTTTCCCAAACCCAGCATAAAAACCAATAATTCACTTTCTGTATAATCACTTTTTTCATATTTATTCTTCCATAACTTCATTATATGTACCCTTTCTGTTTTCAAGCATTTACATTCAATTAACAAATGCCTAATATTTTCTATTCCTTCCTTACATAATTTACAAAATAAATCACCCATTTTTTTCCATTTACATGTATATTCTCTTGTAGCTAAAGATCCCGTTCGAGCCTTAAATAATAAACTACTTTCCTTACTATTATCATATATTAACTCACACCTAATATTCTGTTTATTTCTATATATATTTAAACTCTTTTTACTCTCCATACTATTTCTCCATCTCTCTAACTCCCTATTCTTTATTAATAAATCTATTCTTTTATCCCATTCCTTACTACTACAACACTCAACAATCCTCTTAACACAATCATCCCATCTTTTGTACAAATATACTGATATAAATTCTTTATCCAAATCTTTTGCATACCGCATTACCTTTCTCACCCATCTTGTTACCTGCCCTTTACTCATAACCCAATTAAATACTATTTTAGCTATTCTTTTATTATCCATAAACTGCAATCTACCAAACATTTTCATTTTACTTTTTGCATCTCTCATATGAAAACTTGACCATCCCATTTCTCCTTGAATTGCCTCTTTTGCTGTCCATATATCTGCATTCAATGCATGTCTTCCTACTTCCCTTTGAACTTTTTCTAAGTAATTTAATACCTCTTTACTAACATATAATGCATCATTACCATATGTTAACCCTGCTACTGCAACTCCTTTCCATATAATTCTAACTACATCATATTTATTATATGAAAACACTGTTAATTTCTTTATCAATCCCTTTCTTTTCTTTGCTTCATTTATCAATTTTTTCTCCCATTCATCCAAATAATTTTTCTGATTACTTAAAATAATTCCCAAATAACTATATCTATTCACCACACTTAACTTAATATCTCCCAATAAAAATTCTACATCTTCTCTTTCCCTAGTATTAACCATCATTATATTTGATTTTTCTTCACTAAATTTAATCCCCATCTCTTTACCAACCCTTGCACATGTCCTCAACATAACTTCCATATCTTCTCTTCTTTCTGCATACAAAAATATATCATCCGCAAAAAAAAAGACCTGACAAAATATATACTCCCTTACTACCTATTAACGGTATCTCTATCCCTCTTCCTAATCTTTCTATTGCTCTTTCCATTTCACTTAAATACAACACAAACAAAATAGGTGACATAGGGCATCCTTGCCTTAATCCCCATCTCTTTACCAACCCTTGCACATGTCCTCAACATAACTTCCATATCTTCTCTTCTTTCTGCATACAAAAATATATCATCCGCAAAAAAAAAGACCTGACAAAATATATACTCCCTTACTACCTATTAGCGGTATCTCTATCCCTCTTCCTAATCTTTCTATTGCTCTTTCCATTTCACTTAAATACAACACAAACAAAATAGGTGACATAGGGCATCCTTGCCTTAGCCCCACCCCATTTTTAACTTTAACTGATTCTATATTCCCTAATTGATATATATAATAATTATTTTCATATAATTTTTTAATAATACTATCTATTAAAGCTTCATCCATTCCCAAATTTTCTAAACTTATCCATAATCTATTTCTATTAACTCTATCATATGCCTTCTCTATATCTATAAAACTCATATATAACTGTTTACCTAAATTCCTACTCATATCCATAAGTTGTGTAACTGCAAATAAACTATCTCCTATACGCCTATCTATTCTAAAACCTCCTTGCATTTCCCCCACTACATTATTCCCTTCCATCCATTTTACAACTCTTCTAGCCACCATATATGAGAAAACTTTATATAAAACTGATGTTACCACTATTGGTCTATAATTATTCAACTTTCTATGATCCTTACACTTTCCTTTAAATAATAATCTTACTCTTGTATTACTCAAACTACTTGGGAAAACTCTATTCTGTTCCAGGCTCCCTCTAGTGGACATCCCAATTTTATTATTGATATAAATTTACAAGATTAAAAAAAAAAATCAATTGTCAAATGATAATTTTTAAAAGTCTAAAAGTCTATAACCTTAAAATCTTCCAGTTTTGTTTCAACTAAATCTTCTAAACCCCCGAATTTAGACCAATCTTCTTCCTCATCATCATCTTCTTCATCTGAATCTAAAATTACTTCAAAAAATACTAGTTTAGAAGAAAAACGGCTAAAGGTATTGTCAAAACATAAGTTATAGTTTCCAGCTTCTTTCGCTTCAATCCTGAAAAGAAAAAAAGAAATATTCCATACATAAATATTTTGAGCAAATATGATAGCTTTAAATTATTTTAAAGTATAGTAAGTGATTTAACAAGCCATATATTGAAGCATTTAATAATGGGTTAAATGGAATAACAGTACTATCTAAATTTAGCATTTCTATTTTGGTTGTTACATTCGGTCACTTCAAGTAATATTATTAATAACAAGGGAAAGCTACTGTGCTTGTTCATAATGTTCTTTATTCATGAAAACTAGAAATTAATCAAAAATATTGAATTTAAATAAAATATTAGCATAGTATAGGCTAGTGTTGACTAGTGGTGGCTGGTCCACAAGTACTGCCGCACTTAAGCACCCCAGAAAAAATAAGTAAAATTTGTGCTTGATTTTCTTCAATAATACAACAATCATTCAATATTTTGCATAATTATTGTGTAAATAAACTAGTTAAACTGTTTTTAAAAATAATTATTTTAAATGAAGCTTGAGATTCTATTCAAAAAGGCTACTAATTATGATAGTGTCAATATGTCATATTCAATAAATTTCAGCAAGTTCGGCTGAGATTCGTTTGTTTTTATCAACAGTGTCAAGGTATGTTTATCTGTTCTGGTTTATTTGCAAAGTGAATACATTTTTATTGTTTTCATTTAGGATGAGTAATAAATATTCTATTTTTCTTCTGATTAACATTTATGAATTAACATGATACATATTTATTCCAAAAAATATAAGAAAATAATAAAAAGAAATATTATTTTAAATATTTAATATGATGGGTGTTAAATATATATACATAACAAATTTATCTCAACAGTTATTACAAGAAAAATAAAAATACAAATATAAAATATTAATAGGATACTGTACAACATTTGATTACAAATATAGAATTTATTTGATTATGTGATGCAGTTTATACAAGCATTTATATCACGTGATCACTATTTCTTATGCTAGCACATAACTGTTATTAAAACAGGCAAAACTCTCCATACAGTAGTGCCACTAAGTGCCAACCAGAGTAATCAATGAATGCTAGAAGGCTTGTGCATAAAATCTCCATTTAGTGCCTACTCATCCAATATCCCCAGACTAGTTTCTGGCTTGTGGCCTTTGTCAGTGAGGAGCTTTGGATCTGAGAGCAATGCACCTAGATCTTAGGATCTAATGCAACCCTCCAGCAGCCACCTTGAATCTCAACTGGAAAACTATGAGAATAGAAAACATATTTTTTTCAATCTAAGCGCAATAACTTATATAGTTATATGGGTCTGAACCCAATTCAGTATCCATACATTTTGGTGTCTTTGGCTCTTTAACAATGATAGCCACCACTATTCTATTAAGCAGGATTGGTGTTAAATCACTAAATATCACATGATCACTATTTCTTATGTTAGCATATAACTGTTACAACAGGCAAAACTCTCCATACAGTAGTGCCACTGAGAGTAATCAGTGGATGGCAGAAGGCTTGTGCATAAAATCCACACCTAGTGCCTACTCATCCAATATCCCCAGACTAGTTTCTGGCTTATGGCCTTCGTCAGTGAGGACTTTTGGATCTGAGAACACTGCACCTAGATATTAGGATCTAACGCAACCCTCCAGCAGCCACCTTTTATCTCTACTTAACTACAAAACTATGAGAATAAAATTGCAAAACACAATAAAATCTAAGCTCAATGGCTTATATAGTTATATGGGTCTCAGATCCAAAGCTCCTCAATGACGAAGGCCACAAGCCAGAAACTAGTCTGGGGATATTGGATGAGTAGGCACTAAATGGGGATTTTATGCACAAGACTTCTGGCATCCATTGATTACTCTGGTTGGCACTGAGTAGCACTACTGCATGGAGAGTTTTGCCAGTTTTAATAACGTGCTAGCATAAGAAATAGTGATCATGTGATATTTAGTGGTTTAACACCAATCCTGCCTAATAGGATAGTGGTGGCTATGGTTGTTAAAGAGCCAAAGACACCAAAATGTATGGGTACTGAATTGGGTTCAGACCCAATGGAACATCCACATATTAGGGTTTTTTTTTACGACTTAACTACACGTACTCATGACCAAATTATGTCCTATCTATTAAATTTGTTTCGTCAGACAATTCAGTAAGATTTAATGGACACAATTATTTTTCTTGGTCACACAACACCCTTTTAACTAATGTGACTACTAAAATAATGTGATCATGTAAGCCAGCTTTTAATTTATTTGAAAGGTGCCAGGATTCTGTGTCAGAATCCACTGGCCAAACCACTTTTATTTATTTAGTTATGACAAAATTATTTGGAATCTCCGGAAGATTGTGTTTCAGTACAGCATTGGCAATTTATTTGAACTATAATAATGTCTAAGTTATAATGAATTTAGAACTATAAGAATCAATACCAACGTAGTCATATTTTACTTTATTAATACAAAACAAAACATTAATATCATCGAAAGAATAAAATATAAAAAAACAAACAAAGATTAAAACTACAACTAATATTTGTTTCTTTTATTTGTACGACTCATGACGACAGTTCGTCATGCTTAAGAGTTCAAGAAAGTGATCACTAATATTTGATTTAATAAAATTACTTACCGATAAGTTTGAATGTTCATGTATAGGATTTCTAATGTTGACCATGCATGGATTTCTATAGAATGGATCTACTGTCGAGTAATCCGGCGATCCTTATGTTTTTGTGGATTATGTGGTTTGAAATCTAGTAGGAGATGGCTTCTTCACTCAGGTAGTTCGTGACACAGGTACAAAGCAACCACAGCAAATGAACTGCTACTACTCACACATCTTAATATTTCATCCTATTAGTAAGAGTAGTTTGGCCCACTTTCATAATTTCTTCACATTTATTTTTTTTTTTTTTACTGATTTCTGCAAGGACAATCTAAGAAGCTGGCCCGCACCATGTGTTATTCATTTTTTTTTGTCTGTGCAACTCCCCCGTCGACACATGTCAATGTGTACCAAATTTAAAAGAATTTAACCCACAAAGTCTTCCTTTTTTTTTCTTGGTTGCCATCTTTAATTACCGAAGGAATGCTACAACTTTGTTTCCGTATTGCTGATGGCTTTGCGATAACGGTTTGATTTAATTTTACAAAATACAAAGTAGTTTCCTTTTTTGTTTCTATTATACTTTTTACATTCTTTCTCTCTTTTTTTTATTTCTTTTAACACACATAAAAATATCTATACCCATGTTGTTTAAACTAATCGATAAAATATATTAAAATAAATATATATTTTTGTTAGTAATTTATCAATTTAATTTTTAAATTGCCAATGCTATTTGTACTAGGATAAAATACAGCACACCATATAACTATATAAGCTATTGAGCTTAGATTGAAAATATTATTGTTTTCAATTTTATTCTCATAGTTTTGTAATTAAGTAGAGATAAAAGGTGGCTGCTGGAGGGTTGCATTAGATCCTAAGATCTAGGTGCAGTGCTCTCAGATCCAAAGCTCCTCACTGACGAAGTCCAAAAGCCAGAAACTAGTCTGAAGATATTGGAAGAGTATGCACTAGATAGGGATTTTATGTACAAGCCTTCTGGCATCCATTGATTACTCTGGTTGGCACCGAGTGGCACTACTGTATGGAGAGTTTTGCCTGTTTTAATACATTTTTATGTGATAAACACACTGCTAATCTGAGATCTTTTTTGCAGTGAAAAATTTGTAATATTATTTATATGCACCCCCCCTCCCATCGAAATAGAAATGATTGTATTTTAGACAGTTTCCAATATATTGAGAATAAAAGGAATGCATTTTTGTTGTTTTGCTGTATATCTTATTTAATCCAATAATTGAAAATGTCATTTGGACAGAATTTGTTGTTGCTTAGCAAATATATATTTTCTCGTAACTTCATATATTTTCTTGCAAAGGATGATTATTGATGGAGTCTAAAGCAAATTGATATTTAGCAAGTCAGCTGAAACATTCATATATTCTTTTTCTTTTTTAAAAAAATTGTATATTAATTTTCTTGACAATCTTTATATATGTAGATTGAAGATTCAAATTGATCGCATATTCATTATTCATAAATTTACACAACCAAAATCAATTAATTGTAGAAATCCATGAAAAAATTTCTCCAAGATTCACACAATTCATAAAAATTTATGAAAGACAATGCACACTTGAGAAAAGAACTATGGGATATTTCTATCACCAGACAATATTGCAATATTATTACTCTACGAAAAGTATTTTTCCATAAATTCTTTTTTTGTATTAATAACACTGCATAAGAAGTTTATTCTTTATATATATATAAAATAATCAATTAATGACTGCTTTCTCATTTAAATTTGATAAAATTTTAGATTATAAAAAATAACAGAAAAAAAAAAAGGGGAAATATCTGTCTAGTTACTTTGGCTCTGAACATCATACAATTAATAAATAAATCTTTTATCAACCACAATCAAATAAAAAAACTTAATAATTGTTTTCATCAGTATTAGCCACTTGCAAACAACTATGGCTATTCCAATTTCATTGTCGGGGAGGGGGGGGACTACTCAAGAGATAATTTTGTAATAACTACATCCATGTATAGAAATTGCTAGTCCATTTTTTTATTTATTTAATATTTTGTGAAGCTGCCTTTCAATATCTTCTGCAGAAAACCTTTCTTTATGAAATACTTCAACACTATGTCTAATTGTATCTCTCCATTGTATTCTATTCGCCACCATATCTTCCCAATGAAAACATTTCAATATTGCATTTTAGAATGTCTTTGAGATAATCCTTATGATGTAAATGGGATTTACCTCTCCCATAAAAACCATAATCAAGTTTAACACAAAACATTCTTTAATAAATCTTATATTGTTAAATTGTTTGACATTTCCAAAACAACAAAGATCCTGATTTCTTCAATACTGGGAAGCTGGCATTAAACAAGGATGTGTATTTGTTCCAACAACATTTTTGATTTTTACAAGTGTTTTTTAGAATTGCTTATAGGCAATTTAATGAAATAACAATCAAGATGCAATACAGATTTGATGACAGAATTTTCAATTTAAATCAATTAAAAGCAAAAATAACATTTTCTTGGGTTCTGGATTTGCAATTGTTAAGGATTGTACTATATTTTCCAGTTCAAAAGATAATCTATATAATATAATTAATGTTTTGGATGCAATATATAAAGACTTAGTTTAATGATTAATATTCAAAAAAGTTCAATTGTTCATCATCTAATGGTAAAGAAAACTTTTGGTCTGGATGATTATTGATTTGAAAATGTAAACTATTTTATATATCTTTGTAGTTTTATAAGTAGAAAAGTGACCTCCAATGTTTTTAAGTGGAGGGGCACAGATTCTAATGTAATGTTGCTGCTTTGGTAGTAAGTTAGAAGATAGAATATTTCATCATAGGAAACAATTACTGCAAATTAATTAGAGCTGTTACTTTATCCAATTTATTGTATGGAAGAGATCCAGACACTATTGCATTAAAGAATTTTGTTATATTTCAACGTAAATCAAATATATATTAAAGCAGTCAGATCTAAGTTCGATCCTAGCTTCATATCTCACCAGTAGCCCACTTCAAACCCTAGTACTAACCATGAATTTCCGAATGCAATGGGACTTTATACGTTCAATACACACTAGTTTCCTTAAAAAAATAGTATCATATAAATGTGTGTTAAAACTAACTAGTTTGACGTTTAAACTAATCAATTCATTAATAAATTCATGATAAAATTATTCATGAATTTATATATGTTATAACTGCGTGGATTATGCGGATATATTTATAAATATTTAAATATATATATTCGTTATAAAGTTTCATTGCATCGGGAATGTTTATTTTACTTTTAAACAGTTTGTTCAAATTTTAGTGATTAAAAGCTACATTCTTTCGATAAGCTTTCAGATTGTCCTTTTCCAAAGACAATGGGGAAAGTTTTATTAATTAGCAAAAAGATAATTTAAAATGTAAGGACGGTTCCTAATTAAAATCGTTTTTTAGATTTATAAATTCATTTTCTAATTAGAAAATGAATTCAAAGTTAATGAGTTTGAAAGCCTTATTGAAGGAATGTATCTAAAATCAATTAGTAAAAATTTATAACTTTGATAATGCAAGAAGCTCTAGCCTGAAGGCATCTAGATTTGGAATAGGCGGGAAACCAGAGGATAGTATAAATAGCCCGGAAAAGTTTGGAGAAAAGAGAAGCCATCTTCATTTTAGAGAAGTGCTACTAGAATCTATGTGCATCTTTAAATTATGAATTTCAATAGTGTTTCCATCATGGTGAGGAGCTAAACTTCGGGAATCTGACTTCTGGGTCTGAAGTCCCCAGAAGATCTTTAATGTGGCTGCTAAACTAAACTTTTCCCACCAATTGTGCTGCCAAAGGAGTCAAATCAAAATGCTGTTCAAATAATTTACAAAATGCGCGCCTACGTTTCAACCAACTCGAACTCTGCCGTGTGTAATCTAAGGAACCAACCATGAAGGAACGTAATATCTTTCTTGAAACAACTGCAACTTTCTGGCCAGTTTCTGAACTTTATTTTACACCACCCTTTAAGCTATCTACTGTAAAATTTGCTTTTTATTTATGCTATGTAGTAATTCTCTATCTTAATCTCTAGTCTTTGAAATTAGTATTATGTTAACTTTCTTTTTTTCTTATGATGGCGATTCGTTCATCTAACCTTACTATATATATTAAATAATCATTAATGTCATTTATTTCTATTATATGTCAATAATCCTTCGACTCGATGATCTCCTTTGTTTCATTTGCCTTATGCAAGTAATATAATATTAAGTTTGATAGCAATTTTTGCCCATTGGAACTAATTTAAGATGGTTCTGTTAATTGTCGAGTTGAAGGATTTATACAATTTTTGCTATTTTTTTTAAATGGCTAATAATAAATTATTAGCTCAGTTTCTGACCCATGTACCCTGGCTCTTTTGTCTAGTTTACAAATATTTATTTATTCATAATCTTAAAATGTTTTTGCAAAAGGATCGATAAAGGAATTAATGTCAATATATTCTAATTCAAATTTTATACTTTCTATTAAATTCAGGGAGGTCATGATGTTTAGGGTATAATTAATATGATTTTATAATTACATTAAGTATTTCTGTATTAAAGCTCATTTGATTTTAATTTAACTCGATCAGGTCATCACGTACAGCATTCTTTATATAAATGGATTTTATTCAGTAACCATGATGATTACCAGGTCATCATTTTTCTGAACGTTACTGCGCGAGCCATCTCCTGCTTCGTAGGCTTGTCATCGGTGATATTATTATTATTACTTTAATTCCATAGGAAGAAAGCACTTCATCACTTGCTTGTTTTTATATTTGAACACCAAAGGTTCGAGGCTATTCCCCATGTTCCACGTTTTCTTGATAGGGCATAAAGACTTGTAAAACACAAGTTGCCCTCCTATTTAAATTACCGACAAGCCATTATTTCTCGTATTCATTTTTATAGCTCATAAGATGTCAGTACAGTTTACTTCTCAGCACAAATAAAGCCCCACTCTCATGCTCGTAAATCATGATGAATTGATTTCATTAAAGTCGAACAAATTCTTATTCATTTATAATTAAGTAAGTTTTCTATTAAATATTAAAGTTATGCCCTAAATACTTATCTTGCTCTTTATGAATAAATGTACGAATGTGACAATGAATCTCACATTCTTTCTTCTAGAATTAGAATAACAATTTCTGTCAAAGCCGAATACCTTTATCTACCTTTATTTTCTTGTCAGGGCATAGACATATATAATCCTCCTAGAATATTGCGTAATAGTTATTGGCATATAATAAGGACTGCCATTCTTATTGTAATTATAAATTCTGTTTAAAGACTAGAGGTAACCTATATAATCATAATCTAAAAGTTGAACAAAATTATTACCATTATTAAACATTTTATTAACACATTTGGTTTTTTAACTCTCTTTTTTATTCAATAGTTATTTTAATATTAATGCTCGCTGTCTGCATTGGCAACCCGAACATATACATATATGAGTTGACTTAGAAATATCCTTAGTTATTTTATTATACTTTGTTAGAGCCAGTTCAGGGGTCTCAATTCATCATCATCCGTTGAGCTAGTTTCTTGGTGCATAGTCATGTACCGTCGACTTAGGTCATCCATTGATTGGATCTGAGCTCATGAGCTGGGTTTGAATTCAGTTTGGTTCGGCTGAGTTTGAATCTGACTTTGCGGTTGGGTCTTGTTGGTGTGGGTGGTTTTTTTCGACAGGTACAATATATAGTAATGGTATGGAGCTATGGGTAAATAGGGGGCAATGAAATAACATCATCTATATTTAATAAAATATAAAACAAAGTAATATAAAAGTTATAAAAGCATCAGCATGAATAAAAGTAGTTATAACAACTACACTTATAAGCTGAAAATTATCCAAGCATTACACAAACAATTAAATCAAAAAGTCATCAGCAATCAACAGTCATTGCCTTGTGTCTAAAAGTAAAAGAAGCACATTGTAAACAGGATAAGTATCTAGCCATTGCCAACTTGGGACATGATAAATATCCAAATCAATTGGATATACCTTAAGAGCCAGAAGTATCTATCATATAAATAATAAAAATAATACTGGAATACTGATACATGCTGATCATCATCAATGCTCTGACCATATGGTACAATTGATGAACAAGTCAACTATAAACTAAATTTTCTCAAACAAAAAAAATAAAATGCAGTGAATGGAAAAGCTGATACTTTTGCACCATCCAGAGTTATTACCAGGATGTCCAAACACACACATAAATCCATCATATATAAATAACTTAATTATTATCACTCTCTAGCTATATCAAGTCCACAGGAACCTAGAAAGTGTGACTGTGAACAACATAAAATATAAATTTACAAGATTAATCTTAATTGAAATAGTTTTACTGGGATAATTTTCAAATTCCTAAAACATTATCCTATAATGAAATCAGTTTACACACACTGCTAATTCATAGAAAGATAGCTGGAGGCATAAAGACATTAACAATATTATTTTTAAAACAAATATTTAATAAACTAATTGATTAATAATTAAAATTAAAACTGACATGTTGATATGATAATATAAACTTAAATCCATTTTATCAAAAAAATACAATTTCCTATAGTAAATCTTATTAACCAGTTGACTTTTATTCATTAAATTAATCAACCTTTACTTTCATTTTGTTATTTCCTTTTTAATAATTAAAATTGGATAACAACTTATCACAATCAGAAATAAGAAAATTTTAAATTAGCTAAAAATTCTTTTTGTAATTTTGTACGGAAAATAATATAAAGAAAAAAAACATGTTTCAAAAGAAAATATTAAATTAATAAATTTATTCATTATTATCAATTATGGTTTTTATAAAAAATTATCTATAAATGAAGGTATAATGTGCAAATTAAAATAACTACCATGGTTTTGTTTTACTTTTGAGTTCTTCTTTGATAGTTACAATTTTCTGTTTTATTTCCTGGTAGCTGCCATTGATAAGTTTAACAATCTTTTTTTCCTTCTTGTAGGCTTATAAAGTTTTCCATTAACACATATTCCCAGGATAATGTACACAATTAATTTTATCCACATTTTCAGGTTTCAGACAGCTTGAATTTCTTAATATTTATAATTAATTTTCCAAATCTAGCTAATACAAAGACATTCATGCTCTTGGACGGGGACAAGGTTTCTTATTTCAGGGGATATTTTTCTTCTCTTTTACCTCTTTTCCAGTGAAGGTTACATGATGGAGGTCAGCTTCTTACTAAAACTTAACATATGTTTTTCTATATTTAAAAATCATTTTCTTTTAAAAGTAGTAAACTCTCTATAGGTGAATTTCTGCTTAATTTCTTCAACATCTGAATCAGGATTAACTGCTACTACTTCCTTCAACAGCTGAATAAAGATTGACTATTCTTTACAAGACAGTCACATTGGCTGATTTATTCAGTCAACAAATTTCTTGCAATAATCCTATATCCATCCAATCACAAATCTTGTCTCCTACTGATGGCATTAAACCCCGACAATTGGGTTTGTTTTTACCAATACTTATTTCCCTCTTTCAAAATTAAAATTGCAAAACAATATATCAATGATAAATAAAAAAAATTTCAATCACAAGAAAAAAATTCCTCTGTAGTTATTTTTCTCTTATGCTAAAAATAAGATAATCTTTTAATTACCATGACTTAATTAATAAACATTACCTTTTGTTTTGGTGTGAGATAGAAAAAAAAAACAACTTTAACTAATTGAAACAAAAATATTAACACTTTTTTAAAAAAAAATCTTGCTAAACATAAACTTTGTCTATTTAGCTCTCTTAAAAGTTAAAATTAAAATTGTTCAGTAAACTTTTTCAGAACGTAATGAAACAGTATGCTTTATTAATCATCCTATTTCACCTACTGTGTTTTATAGTAGTAGCTTTTCCCCCAGTTCGAACCCTTCCAGTCCACATATATAACCTTACAACAGTTTATTTTGGGATGTAATTGCATATATTAACATGTATGTGTGGTTATGTGCGCACATGTAATGCTAATATTAATGTTGGTATGAGTATAATGCATTCACGATTATAAATTTAAAAGAATTAAATTAATAAAATTAAAATAAGTTGTAAGCATTGTTGTATATGTGGGAGCACACCTATGTAAATATGCAAAGGGAACTGTAATGTGATAGATTTAGTAAACATTACAGATTTTCTAAATTATTTCTAAGTTATCTTTTAAGTTATTTAATTTATAGATTTGTTGGTATTCACATATAAATCTTAAATTCAGGGGTGTCTGTCCTATACATGTAGCAGAATGTTGACAGCTTAAATCTCTTTTTTAAAAAAAAGAAAATCAAGGTCATCGGTTCTCAGAAATACCTCTAATTAAATGGCAAACCGAGAGCCAACGATATATATAAAGATTTAAAATAAAGTTCAAAAGGGCGAAAGCAAAATCATTATCCAGCAACCAACTTGTCAATAGCCAAGCCAGATTCTTTTGTTCTTAGTAAAATTTATGCTATTAAAATTTGAAAATTGAAAATTAAAAGTCATAAACAACTTCTTGTGAGGGGGTAAGAAAGATGTTCTATAAAAAAACCCAGTTTTAATTCAAAATTAGCTAACTCTTAATGGTGATCAAATACAGCCAGGTGCTATGCCAAAATTGATGAAGACCCGAGGGGAAATTGGTCTAGGAGATGAAGGGAGTTTAAAACAGCAGCCTGCCAAGAAGCCACCAAGAATGTTTTAAGGTATATTATAAATAATTAGTTAATTAAGTCTCAAATATGCTTTACTTCCCCTTAGTTTATTATTATAAATTATACGGTTTACTGGGTAAACCAGATCTCTTTTAATTAACTCCCTTTAGTACGTTAAAGTATGCTAATTTATGAATGGGTGTACAATAGTTTTTGCAGATCGAAACTAAAGATTTAGCATTTGATTAATTTTAACGTTTATATCTAAGAAAGCGTTGTGAATGTATCTTTATGAAGCGCATCTGTGCATTATGCCTTGCTATAGGTCTTACTTATCAGAATGGGCTTTGGTGTAAGGGCCACCACATTACTCCTAATTTGGAGCGCTTTCTTTTAAAAATGGGCTTAGGTTTTAAGGGCCATCCCATTATCTTATTTTAGAACTGGAACATGAGGGTCTAGATTGTTATATAAGCTGCTCCGATCACCCGAACTAAATGTTCATGTATTTTGTGATAGCAAGTCGTACAGTCCACAAGACCGAGTATTTGGTACTGAATCCTCTGAGTAATTAAAACATTCAAGTCACAACCATAATTTAGTTTGTGTAGCGCTGTAGTCTTGGAAGCTCCGCTGCAAAGCGCCAGTTCATCTTCCTTTATATTATTCACTTCAGCATTGATCTGAACTCCAGATCTAGTTTATGTATATGATCTATATAGGGAGCACTTATTGCTCATTATGTAATATTAATATTAACATTGGCGTTCTTGTAGGTTTAACCTTGGAAAACCTTGATATGACATGGCAAAGATCAGGCTATACTAATTGTAGATAAGCAAATTAATAGAGTGGCAATAATTAACTGATAAAAATGTATAAAGTGTACAGATGAGATTTTGTACCCACTCACTCATCATTATACAACTGCTATGTAATCTCATACCCTATTGCCATATTATTAGTATTGATTTTTTTTAATAAATATATATAAAATGTATTCTCGTTCAATGTCTTATTCATAGTTCATTATCATTCAATTAAATATTTTAAATTATCATATTAGTTTAAATCCACATATGCGTTATCTAAGTAGCCATAGATATGTGTGTTTAGTTATTTATATAGCAATTGGGTCATTTATTTCCAGAGTCTCTCGCTCCACTCTTTGCTACTGCTGGCACGCGAATTAAGAAACTCCGAGTGTAGCCTCATATATGTCATTCATAGGGTAGTAATTCATGTAAGGTTGATGGAGGAGCTGAGGTGTGATCTGATTCGAGGTCTCAAACCCTCATCTAGATCAGCCTTGGTATAATTTGCCAAAACTCTGGATTTTGTTGCGTGAATGTACAAATATGACCATTATAGTAATGAAGATGAAATTTTTTTTCTCCCAGTACTGTTTTTTTTTTTCAAAATTAAAATCAAAACTGGTAGATTATTAAGATTACTAAAGAGAGAAAACAAAAGAAATTATTTATTTTATCTTAGACTTTTCCCTATCCTTTTACAACTACTTCTTAAAATATAACACTTTACAAATATTCACATTATGTTTTTAAAATGTTTGAAAATTTTCATATTATCATTTGATGAAAATATTTAAATAAAATACCTATTATGACTATTAAAAATACATGGGAAAATTAAATATTATTCTTCCATTCTAACTTTACTTATGTGCAAGCTTGTATATTCAACACTGCCAGTGTTGGTAACTGTTTACAATATTACAATACCCTTCCCCATATTAAAATGATGATACAATGAAATGGGGATGTTCATTTCATTTCTCATTATTTTAAATTTACATCTTAATTTTCACCTTTATTTTCGGTATTGTACAGAGTTATAGGAATGTCCAGTTAAGTCCCCAAATCTGTGATTATCTTCCTGAATACTTAAATTCTTTTTTTGATTGTTTTTCCTTTTCTAATTAACTTCAATTTTGTTTTGTAGGCTTTATTTTGTCCTCATATTACATTCTTTTATTTTGCATAACAGCATTTCAATTTCTTCTGCTCTCTTTTTATTATCATCATTTTTTTGTTCTATTTCTGATTACTTTCTTCCATTCTCTGTAGCAGCATTTGAGCCTCTTCTTTTTTTACTTTCCTCTTCTTTTTCTTCTGCTCTTATTATCATTTTCTCTTTCTTCCATTTCTCTAAGCATTTCTTCAAATTTTTTTTGACTATCCATAAACATTTGCACTAATTAGATTGACATGGATATATCATCTATTCTTAGCAACAGTTCAGTTGATTGCTGATCTTTTTCATGATCACATTCTTCCTCCATTTTCTTCAAGTTTGCTCTTGTCACTATGTATATTTATACTAGATTACTCTTAAAGAACAACTATCATAAATTCCTTTTACACACACAAAATACAAATGTGAATTTTTAAAAAAAAAATCTCATAAAATAAGGTTCACACCAGTTTCATGCATACTACTACTACCATTATTGCACCCAATCTGCCTTTTTGAAACCTGACTATTTCAATACTTGATGCAATCTGTCCACTTTAATTTATTTCCCATGCTTTATTGTCCAATTCTATCCTGCTCATGCATGTATGATTGATTTCTTATTCATCATTATTTTTATTATTTACTTTTATTTTATGTCCATATGCACATATAAAAACAAATTCATATAACTATTTGTAAAAACTTTTCTCAAAGATCTGATCAACATCTGACAGCAAAAGAATGAATAATAATACAAAATCCAGTTACTGAACTAGCATGAACATCAAAAAGTTTATCTCAATTTTAAGATATCTACAACCCAAAATAGAAAAAATAACGCAAAAATCTTTGCAAAGCCCTGCTCCTTTGAATCTGCGGGACTGATAAATACAAAACCTTAAACTTATGACTTGTTTATTTTCTGAGACCTAGAGGTTGGGAATCATGGCAGGACTATATAACAGTCAATGATAAGCAACTCGAAATATCAAAACTTGAAAGCGAGTTGGTGTAGTGTTGACATAGAGTACTTGATAAAGTTGCATGAAAAGATTACACCCTTAAGCCAATGATAAAATCTCTCATCAATCACCAGTACTGAAATTACATCTAAAGAACTCCAACAGACAAAAGCTCAATTCTATCTCTAAAAATTGTGCTTTAATTTCATATTCTACTTTAGATATGAACTCTTTTTAAATATATATATTCACATCACTAATTTTTTATAATTTATAATCGAATCATAATTTAATCACTATCTATCCTCTTTTCACATATTTTATATCAAAACATTTTTTTTTAAAATTATTTCTGCATCAAAAGTTTTTTTTCTCAGGTGTAATTATATTTGAGCTTCAAACTCAATCATCACTGGATTACCATTTGTAATATGGATCCAGGGGTAATATTCAGAAATGGGAAACCATCATCACTACAAATAATTACAAAGAAAATGAATAATCAATGATGAGCAAATATAAATAAATATATACAAGGAATAACCATAAGAGCAGCATAATATACAAAGATAAGTTATACTCAATAAATTATAATGAGTTAGTTATAACTAGAAATTCCCCGAACATTACATATAAACAAATATCAGTCAACAATCATCATTAAACACTTGTGACTGGATTTAAAAGATGTATACTATACATAGGCAATTTATCTAATCACTGCCATATTTAGAGCAAAATATAAAGTGCCAAAGTATTTGTCATAAAAATAAAACAAAATAATGCTCGACATGTACCGGCCAACTATAAATTAAATTTCTAATAAAACAAACTATAAGCAAAGAATGGACTTTAAAGTTGGGCCATACAGAGTTATTATTTGGATGTCCAAACACAAACATAAACCCCCATATATAAGTAACCATTATTGCTCTCTAGAACCAGCTCAAGATTACAAGATGCTAGAAACTGTGACTGTGAACAAAAGAAAGTATAAATTTACAAGATTAATATTTAATTGAAAGTTTTACCAGAATAATTTTCAAATCCCTAAAATACTATGCTATAATGAAATCAAGACACATACACTGTTAATTCATAAAAAAAAATGCTGAAGGAATAAATACATTAACACTATTATTTTTTAAATAATTATTTAATAAACTAACCAATTAATTATAAAAATTAAAAATAACAAGATAATATGACATTTCAAACTTAATTTAAAATATACAGCACAACCTTATGGCAAAATCCTATCACACATACATTCATCCTATGAATATGAGGACATATTTTGCCATCAAAAGCATTAGGCCTAATAAGTACAAATTCAGTATAATATTAAGCTTTTCTGAGTAGAGCATGACAGCACAGATATTGAGAAATTCAAACTCAAATACATTTTATCAAAAAATATAATTTCCTATAGTAAATCTGATTAATCAATTGACTTTTATTCATTAATCAACTTTTGCTTTCATTATGTTATTTCCTTTTTAGTAAGTAAAGTTGGACAACTTTTCACAATCAGAGAAAAAGAAATTGGAGGGAAAATAAGGTAAAAAATATTTAAAAAAAAAAGTTAAATTAATAAAAGTATTCATTATTACCATTTGTGATTTCTATAATTTTTTTTATCTATACATGAAAATATAATGTGCACATTTAATTTACTTTCTCATGACTTTGGTTTTACTTTTGAGTCCTACTTTGATAGTTGCAATTTTTAGTTTTCTTTTCTTGTAGCTTCCATTATAAAAGCTTTCCATCAACACACAGTTCCAGGTAATGTACACAATTAATTTATCTGTATTTTCATATTTTATACAGGCTGAATTTCTTCATATTTCTTTCTAATAATTTTCTAAGTCTAAGTCAGATTAACATAGAGACATTCATGCTCTTGAATGGAGTCAAAGCTTGTTGCAAATTACTTCAGGGGATATTCTTTTACATTTTTTCCAGTGAAAGTCACACGATGAGGTTGATGATGTTAACCTTCTTACTAAAATTTAGCACATGGTTTTCTTTAACTCCATTTTAAAACCCATTTTCTTTTAATTGGTAGGGTGCTATCCACAGCTGAATCAAGATTGACTGTTCTTTACAGGACAGACATTTAATGATTCACCCACTCTCCTAATCTTATTTTTAGTAACAATCCTGTATCTACCCACTCACAATCTTGTCTCACACATGGTTTATTTTTACAAATGGTTATTTCTCTTCTTCAAAATTAAAATTGCAAAACAACATGTCAATAATAATAAAAAATTAAATTCCAATCACAAGAAAAAAATCCTCTTTAGTTATTTCTCTCTTATGCTAAAAATAAGATAATCTTTTAATTATCATCATTGAATAAACATTGCCTTTTGTTTTGATGTTTTTAAAAAGAAAGAGAAAAAAATAACTTTAATTAAAACAAAACTTTTTAAAAATGTTAATACTTTTTTTCTTTTAAAAAGCTAAATATAAAATTCCACCTATTTTATATTTCTATAGTGTAATTTTCACTAATAAATGACTAGTAAAAATTATTAATTCACCTACATTAAAATTGTTCAGTAAACATTTCCAGACCTTACTGAAGAGAAAAGTTTTTTCTCCCAGTACTTTCTTTTTCAAAATTAAAATCAAAACTGGCAAATAGCTAAAATTATGAGAGAAATCAAATCAATTTATTTATTTTACCTTATACCTTTCTCTCTCTTTTACAACTGCTTCTTAAATTACGACTTATTACAAATATTCACATTATGTTTAAAAAAATGTTTGAAATTCTAATATTACCATTGAAAGAAAATATTTGAATAAGTCAAATATTATTCTCCCATTATATCTTTACTTATTTACAAGTTTGAAATATCTGATATGATAAAGTTGGCCACTGTTCGCAATATTATAATATACATCAATATATAAAAGAATCACAATTTTATTCCATTGCAAATCTTGACAATATTTTTGTGCAAATTAAGACTCTCACTTTTCTAGATCTTTTAATGAAACCAATTAACCTTGAATAAGAATTTATGGTCTGCATGAAAAAGAAGAAAAGCAAATATACTGTAAATGAAACTTGAAATACTTTGGAAGCAATCAATGTATGATCTTTCATTTTTAAAAGAAATTCTGAAATAAAGACACAACAACATTCACTCCCTAAACTCTACACAATCATTTAGGAAAAAATACATACTTAATGAACACTAGATAGTAGTGTCAAATGGATATATTGAATAATTTATGATCATGTACTTTTATCAGTGATAAACATATATCCACTCAGTAACTACCTTTGTATTGTTTATATTATTTAGGCTAAAAATGATTTGAAGCTTTCCACCTTAAGGTTACAAGCTCAAATCAATTTCTTTTATAGCTATATAAATATGACACCAAGTCAGCAACTATATAATTTCAGTGACAAATAACTTTGCATATTTTTGAAATTATATTCAAAAAAAAAAACAACTATCTAAACTTATTATTTATTTAATCACTGGCTTAATGTCCAATTTATATAATTAGATTCAGAATATTATGATCTTGAAACTCTCAAGTCATTCGATCGAATATTATAAAAAAATTGACTATCTTAAAAAAACATGCAATCTAGTGCTACTGACAGTCTAAGGCCGATAACCAGACTCTAGTGTAAAAATCTGATTTATGTGACTATCTGGAGGCAGTTACTCCTAATTACATAGATGGGTCTAGAGCAGTGATGGCGAACCTATGATATGTTCAAATTTTTCACTGGCATGTGAACTATTTACATATCATAACTTTATATGCTTTAAATTATTCAATATTTTATTTGTGGTTAAAATCTGTACAAATAAAAATTTACTATAAACTAAAAGTAAAATGAATAAATTTAATATTACACTAGAATTAAATTTACAATTGAAATCTGATTAAAAGCAATAAATTACAAAATTTGGGAAAAAAATAAAAAATTACACATATGTAGGTGGGAATGATATTTTAAGTCAAATAAAGTGGTACTGATATACTGTGGTATCACATTCAATAAACCTATCAAATGATTTCAATAAAACTAGAAAGTAAACTCAGTAAAATATTTTATAACTCTTTGAAGTAAATTTTTTCAAACGTAATAAAATAGTTTTCTGTTCTAATCTATTTGATCTAAACGTGTTGACATCATTCATTTTTTTGATGTAATCAAAATCACAAACAAATGAATGAAATGCATAATCAGCACCAACAAATGATGTTTTTTTTTGCTTGAAGTTTTGCAGTAAAAGTGAAATGTAAGAATATATTTTAACGTACAATAAATCTTTGATTTATAAAATTATTAAAGCTCATTTAAATTACTTTTAAATAAATTTGTTACCATTAGTGAAAATAAAAAACAAAAATTGTCAAGCAGTAGAGAATTTCAAAATTGGTGGATTGATGAATATATAATGATTAACAAAGGCACCAACACAGTATGTGTTTTATGATCCAGAACAATTGTATTAAGAACATCATTGCTAAAACAGCATTATGAGACCAATCATAAATCGCTCTGTGAAAAAAGTAAAGATAAACAAAAAGAATATATTGCCCAAGCATTTAAAAATATAAATATTCAATCAACATCTATAATAAAATTTATCAAAAATCGTTCAAATATAACTGCTGCTAGTTTTTTTTATTTCAAATGTAATTGCCAAACATGGGAAACCTTTTAATGATGGAGAATATATGAAACAACCTTGGATGAAATGTGCAGCAGTTCTTTTTGAAGATTTTGAAGACAAAGCAAACATTATTCAGAGAATAAAATATTTACCATTGGCAAGAACTACAGTTAAAAAAAGAATCACGCAAATGGCTAACAACATAACTTACCAACAAAAAGGAGAGAAAAAATCTTCTAGTTTAATTTCTCTCTGCCTTGATGAAAAAAGTACGACATAAATGGATCAGCTCGTTTGGCTAATTTTATTTGCTATTGTGTTGGGAATAATATCAAAGAAGAATAGATCAGTTTAATTTCATTACAACTTTATCTTTCTTATTGCATTGCCAAATTCATATAATATTAAATCATCTATGCTCTTTATTACTGTTTTACAATGCCTTTATTACAACCCACTATGATAGTTTCGATTACCCCAGCAATTTTCTTCAGAACTTCTACTCATATATTGAAACTGTCATAGTGGGTTGTAATAAAAGCATTGTAAAACAGTAATAAAGAGCATACACGATTTAATATTATATGGATTGGGCAATGCAATAAGAAAGCTAAAGAGATAATTCTTCGTAAAGAAGATCAAAAATATTGGAAAGAATTAAGGTTTGGATATATGAGAAGTTCTGAAGAAGATTTCTGGGGTAATCGAAACTATCATAGTGGGTTGTAATAAAAGCATTGTAAAACAGTAATAAAGAGCATAGATGATTTAATATTATATTAAATTTAATCTCAATAGTAACAACAACAAAAGGAATAGATATTTGCAACAAAGTTTCAAATGTACTTGCTGGAAAAAAAATAGATATTGCCAAAATTTTAACAATAACTACAGATGGTACTCAACCATATGGGACATTAAATTTTGGATTTTCATTGCATTATACATCAGCAGGTTTTATGCACGAAGGTCAGCTTTAAGCTACTGGATGATGTTAGGAATATTGTGACTAAGTTAGTCAATTATATATCTACACAAGCTCTAAATAAATGAAAATTTTTAAATTTATTGAGTGAGGCGAATTCAGTATACAATGGTTTTATTTATGTACAACAATGTCCATTGGTTAAATCGAGGAAAAGTTCTTCAAAGATTCATTGAGTGTTTAGATGAAATTAGACTTTATGCAATAAGAAAATCAATGAAAAATATAATGAATTAATGGATGTTGAACAGCTTTTGATAATGTTTTTTACTGATATGTATTCACATCTAAATGAATTAAATGTAACTGCAAGGTTATAATAAGACAATTGTCATGTTTGATTTGATCAAAGCATTTGAAATTAAATTACAAATTTTCAACCATGATATTATTTCTTAGACACCTTCAAATATTTTCCAAATATAAATAAGTTCTTGACTGATTTAGAATCTCACGAGAAGTCAGATCAAGTATAATTGATGCAAGACTTTTGTGCTGTTATTCAATTGATAATCAATGAATTTTATTTAAGATTTACATAGTTCAGACAATTTTCCAAAACATCAAAATTTATTTTATATCCAGACATATCAATGGACAATCTCAAATTAAAAATTTTTGAGTGGCTTAATTTAGAAGATATGGAAATGCAATCAGTTGATTTTCAATCCAGTTCTATATGGAAACAGAAATTTGTTGATTTGAAGAATAAATTAGAAACAATGGAAAATGATTGATTCTTGGGTATATGTAAAAAGAATGCTGAAGAGGAACTACTGAATGCCTGGAATGCTATTCCTGAAACATTTAATTGTTTAAAAAAATTAGTGACTGTTAAATTATCAATTTTCTCCTCTACATATGCATGTGAATCATTGTTTTCAGAAATGAATTTAATTAAAGACAGTTCTAGAAATAGAATGATAGATGAATCTAGTTCAGTATGTACATTATTAAAAGTGACAAAATATGAACCAGATATAAAACATATGGCATCCAATATACAACAGTAAAAATCTCATGAAATAATATCTATCTATAACTGAAACATAGGCTTATTACATACCTGTGTCTATATATGTAATATATAGGGCATATGAGCACAGCCTTTCAGACAACCCATCACTCTCCACTCTATCTAATAACACTGATACCCTCAAGCACATATATGCTGAAAAGATAAATAATCACCAATATACGTATTTCATGCTAAACCAGCAATCATCAGTTGGGACAGATTATCATCTCCCACACATATATACTATAAGTGCTCAGATATATATTAAGATAGACAATCTTCATACTTTAATGGACAGGCTCCAATCTACTACTCACTCCAACTCTTCAACCGTCCATCCAATTGAAAATCTGCTAACGGAATGCTCAAAGGCCACCCTGAGGCTGAAATTCTTGTCACACCCATGTTGACCTAAGGTCAATATGAAAGTTTGTTCTCATATACCCTATATATTACATATATAGACACAGGTATATAATAAGCCTGTGTTTCAGTTATTACATTGTAGAGATGTCTGCCTATCCTTGCATATGTATTAAATGGATTATGTCCTGTACATGTGGATTATGTCCTGTACATGTGATGATTGCTGGTTTAGCATGAAATATGTATTTTGGTGATTATTTATCTTTTCAGCATATATGTGCTTGAGTGTATCAGAGTGGAGAGTGATGGGTTGTCTGAAAGTCTGTGCTCATATACCCTATATAATATTTATTTATGTTGATTTTATATGTTTATTTTCAAAATTTTGTTTTAATTACTATTCATTTTTTACTATTACATTTTATTCTACTTGTACTCTTCTAAATAAATATTGTTCACTTATATTTAGCTTATTTAGAAATTTTGCTTAATTATTATTGTTATTATTATTTTGTTTTATTAACTTTTAAAAAAGTGCAATAATTAAGTTGTTTATATGTTGATTTAATTACTGTATGGCATGCGAATCATTCAATAAATATTTTTTGGAAATTTTTGGCATGCACACTTAAAAGGTTCACCAACACTGGTCTAGAGTAACACAGAACAAAATACTATGTTACTGCTCCATTGTTAAATATAAACTAGGATAATCATGTATTGTCTTGATATAGACAAAATTCCTCACAAATGCAAACTCACACCCATCAACAAGAATATGATTAGTTTGATGATTCAGAAAAATCATTTTCTGCTCTAGAATTATCTTATTATTATTATTATAAATAATATCTTATTTGTTGATATTAAGCAATTTATTTAGATGCTGAAATGCCCATGTATATAAAACTGTATATGTAAATAAAAGATTACATATTTTTGTAAATACCCACAGATTTCTTCACTTTATTTACATTCCTTTTATTGGAGAAAATTACTCTAGAAATTCCTTGAGAGATCATCCTAAATTATAGATTAAATTAGAATAAAATTTGTACACAAATAAATCTAGATACTTACAAATTAGGCAGTATATAAATTTACTCCCCCCAATAAATGAAGAGAGGGAGGAAGCAACTAAAATGATTAAACTGGATAAAAGTTGGTGTCAATTTGAAGTGATAATAAATTAGCAGTAAAGAATGGTTAATGATAGACTAGTAGTGATTAAGTCTAAAATGGAATAGTGGCAAGCAGGAAGCAGTTACTTGTACGTATTGAAATGGTTAGTACAAGTGAAGAATAATTAACTGAAGCTTAACCAAACTGCAAGAGACAAGTTGGAAATGGAGATGATTAATATATAATGTATAAATTGTGTATGAAATTATATGTGGTTATTTGTGTTTTCCAAGCACAAATATAATAAATGGTTATTCCTAGTATGAAAGAAAACTACTTTCACCTGAGAAAAATAAATAGTAGATGAATATTAATGGACTAGTACCATATCCATTTCGAAGTATATTGTTTATTTATTTAGCTCCCTGACTAGTCTTTAAAGACCCTCAGGACAAAGCAGTTGGCACAGCCACAACAGAATTTAATACAATAGCTTCTATTATGAATAATAAAATATGGCGGCATTAAGTTCTGCAATCCGTGAATTTGATATAACCAACATGAACTAAAGGAAAAGTTATGCGTAACACATTGAATACTATATGTTAATAAATAAAGTGGTGGAAGATGAGCATCTCAAAGTGTCGACCCATCTCTATTTTGCAGGTCAAGGTGTTATATAGCTTGTAAATAGACTTATTGATCCCAAATATTTGTAAAAACTTCCATATAATGAAGATGTAGAAATCTTAAATGGATATTTTACTCCAAGAGTATTGAAATGGATAGCATGACTGAGATTGAGAAATTGAAAATAACTACCACAAGAAAACTATGTGAACTATGATTTAGCTCTAAGAAAGCTGGTTAAACATGTGATTTTGGTCCGGAAATAAACGATGTATTATTAGAATAACTTTTCTGTAGTATAGAGGATGAGAATTTCTGAAAAGTATTACTGAGTGACCCTGACTTAAGTTATAAAAGATCAGTGGAGAAATGTGTCACACAATAAGTTTTACAAAATAATGCATTGGAGTTATAAAGCCACAACAGGTGAGGAAAATTTTGCTAACAAAACAAAATGTAGCAAAATTTATTATAGAGACCTGTAGTGATAGAAAACAGTGAAAGTGCTATTGTGGCAAACCTGGACATTTTAAAAATAAGTCTAAACATAAAAATAAAAATTGTAGAAACTGTGACAAAAAGATCATTTAGCAGCAGTCTGTCATTTTAGGAAGAGCAGAGCTATTGATTTCGTAAAATTGGACTACAAATCTGAAGTAAAATTAAATTATGAGAATGTCAGTATAAAGAAAGTGAATGACAGAAATGGAACACATATTGTTAGATGCAGTTATTTGCGATCAAGTAAAAATGAAAATAAACGTTGAAGTGAGTCTACTAATGATATTTCACAGAAATTTGATTAAAATTAGAGGAAAATATAAAAGAAAGATAACAACTTCAAGATATAGATGTGATAATTATAAATATAAATAGCAATAAAATTTGATATTCAAGAAAAAGTGGTAGTGGCTGTAAAATTAATTTCTAGTGAAAAAGGCTGACACTTCAGATAGTAAATAAAAATTTCAGTTCATTGTTAGGAAGAAATTGATTTTGACTATTGGGTATTCATGTAAATGTGAATAATAATCTGTTAAACTCCAGAACTTTAAATAGAGCAGCTATAAAAAAATTGGGCTGGAAAAAAATCTAGGACTCCTTGAACTCAAGTGACAAAGCTAGTATCATCTATTGGTAAAAATGATAAAGATCAAAATTGGGACAAGTTCCTAGTAGGAAAAAAAATGTGAATACACAACTCACTTAATTGTAAGTATAGGGGATTTGAACTCAGATTTTCAAGCACCCTTCAACTATCAACACTATCTCATACAACTGATACACGTGATCACACATATGTAAAAAAGATAAATAATCACCAATACATGTATTTCATGCTAAACCAGCCAGCACTCACAGTTGGTCCAGATATCATCTCCTACACATATATATAATAAGTGCTCAGTTTATATTAAGATAGCAAATCTTCATACTTTAATGGACAGGCTTCAATCTATTCCTACCTCCAACTTTTCAGCCATCCATATCATTGAAAATCTGATGATGAAAACCCAAATCCCATACTGATGCCAATATTATTGCCGTACCCATGTTGACCTTAAGTCATTCTGACCTCTTAGGTATAGGACCTTATCCATTTAAATACATAGAAGAGGGATGGGCAGGAACTTACTTAATTATAAATGGAACTGGAGAAATAGTGAAAGTAATATCGAAAGATATAAGAATAGTAAAATTACAGAATGGGTGGGAGTTGAAAAACACGTTAAACACCTTTACTGTTATGAAGATACCATGCCAGATATTCATCTAAATAAATCCTTAGAGGAAGAATTAGAAAAAAAAATTTTTTTATTGGAAGATTTAATTACTGATTCAAACTGAATTAAAATAATTGATGATAAACAGATGGTAGTACAAAAGAAAAAGAAAGTGGAACTACTTCAAAGAAAAGGAAATTATTGCCCAAACTCCGTGTAAACATAAACCATCTGACAAACTTTAAAGATATACTAATAAATGAAGTTCGTATTTCTAGAATAGAGAAGGAGTGAAATGTCTGCACATATAAAACTGTATATGTAAATAAAAGATTATTTATTTTTGTAAATATGCATGAATTTCTTCATTTTAATAACACCCCCTTTATTGGATAAAATTACTCTAGAAATTTCCTTGAAAGATTGTCACAAATTATAGATTAAATTATAATACAATTTGTATGCAAATAAAACTAGATGCATACAAATTAGATGGTAAATATATTTATCCCCAGTAAATAAAGAGGAGGAAGCAACTAAAATGGTTAGACTGGATTAAAGTTAGCATTGATTTGAAGTGATAACTGATCAGCAGTAAAGAATGGTCAATGATAGATTAGTAGATAAACTAGCAGTGATTAAGTTTAAAATGAGATAGAGGCAAGCAATAAAGAATTATTTGTTTATGTATTGAAAAGGTTATTACCAGTGAATAGTAATTAAATGAAGCTTAATAAAACTGCAAAAGACAAGATGGAAATGGAGATGGTTAATATATAACATATAAATTATGTGTGCTGATGTGAGCACTAATATTGCGAACTTTAATAGATTTATTCTATATGTGTAATTATATATGCTTATTTGTATTTCAAGAGATGTTTGTTTTGAAAACACAAATATAATAACTGGATTATTCCTGGTTTAAAAGAAGACTATTTTCACCTGAGGAAAATAAACAGCATATGAATATTGATGGACTAGTACCTTTTTAAGTTGCTTTACCACATTATTATTTGTTATTAAATAAATCTTATTATATATTATAACTCCACATAAAAAAATGTAATAAATACTATTATTTTCTTAGAACTAACTTGGCTCAGCCTGAACATGAGTAAACATAAATAGAAGCCATAAGGCACTACCAATTTTTATATTACCTTATATCAGCCCTACATCTTCTATAGCTTATAATTCATAATCACAAAACAAAATATTAGAAACAAGTTTGGCTAGCATATGCAAGAGCAAATCAAAAGGGAGAGGTCACAAAGTGTACATGAAGATAATAACCTTCAATATTAAACATTGATTAAATTAATTTCAAGATCCAAAGCAAAAATATTACAAAATAAATTTAATTTGCAATACCACTGAACAGTTAATAATCAGGTCTACGAAATGAATATGGAATTTGAATTATGACTTGGATGATAATGAATAAAGATGTGAACGATTAAATGGATGATGAAAGACAAATAATAATTAATTAATGAAAAAGAATAAACTTTAGAGTGAGGAGAAGAAAAAAATGAGTTAGAGTGATGAATGATTAAAATGGTGATAGAATAGCGGTCAATGATGGATGAATCAATTATGATAATGATTTAAAATGAAATGAGGATGAAAAATAAAAGAAAGAACAATATGGATGAGCTATGATAACAATGTTGATGATAAAGAATGAGATCCTGAATTATAAAACTTAACTAATATTGTGTCAAACAACAATGAAATAAAGCAAGGGTTCTAAGCTTGACTAAAACAAAAATATCTGTTATCTTAAATTAGATTATAAATTTTAAACTAGAAAAGAAATTTACATCTTAAAATTTTTACTAAATCAATCAAACAAAAGAATAAATGTAAGAGATCAAGGCTAAGCATAACAAATAACTTAAGAAATAAAAAATTATAATAGATTCAAAATTGAGACAATTAATAATTTACTTTTCTCAGGGTTCAAATAAATTAAATATTACTATTTTAAAAGATATTTTTGGATCAGTGAGAGGGATTTTGCCACTATCCAAATATAACAAGCAAAGAGAGCTCGTAAAAGAAAAATGGAATTAATAAAGAACATTTGACAATTACAATACTAACAATAAAAATGAACTTTAAATTTTATGAAGTATTAATAAACTTTTAATACAGTGAATATAATAATTTATAAATTATCTTTTATTTAATGATTATAGGCAATATGATCAAGATCAGTGAATGATGTATCCAATGATTTAGATAAACAGGTTATTCTAAAAACATAATGTTTAATCTTTTAAAACATTACTTGAAAATAATACTAGTACTTAATATTAACAGTGTTTTGATCAATAAGCAATAACTTTATGTACTCTAAATATAAGAGCTTACTACAAAACTTATTTAAATATGTCAACATATGATGATTTTTATGACAACAATAAAAATATGTTGATAGCAATAGTACTAACAGTATGGATAATGATTAGCAATAAGGCCACAGACAATTAAATATACAAACATTTATTTACATTATTTAAAAGTTTTGTGAATATATCAATAACAATAAAGAAAACATATATAATCTTGGACAATTGTGACAGAAATTTACATAAACTAAGATTTTATTACATCATTATATGATTAAGAGAAAGTATCTTAGGATCTATTTAATACTTTAATAAATTATTATCTTTTAATTTATTATTACTCAAACTTATTACTCACCTGAGTTTATTGGACTTACTATGCCTTTTATATTTTAAATTATTACCTTTTAATTTGTTACTACTTAAATTTATTACTCTCATTGAGTTTATTTAACTTACAATACATTTCATATTTTACCTATCTATTAATAGCATGGTTCTAAGAACTTATCCGCTTTAAATAAATACAGGCAATATATTTCAAACTTTCCAATGGTTAATAAACTACCAAGATTATTACACAGGATAACACAATAAATATACTTAGAATATAATACTAGAAACTATTGACTTCTTGCTTTAATCCATTATTTTAGGTTATTAAGTAGCCAACACTGTTTTAAGAGCCAAGATTATCATTCTTCTACCCTCTTAATTATCAGTTTTACATAATAGGACTCTTTCAAGATTAAAGAAAATTATTAGTATTTTAAAACTACTTGGATATAAATGATATATAACACAAATTAATTCTGTAGATGTGATCACCTCAAATGGATAGACAATAATTAACAATTTACATAATAGGACTCTTTCAAGATTAAAGAAAATTATTAGTATTTTAAAACTACTTGGATATAAATGATATATAACACAAATTAATGCTGTAGATGTGATCACCTCAAATGGATAGACAATAATTAACAATTTACATAATAGGACTCTTTCAAGATTAAAGAAAATTATTAGTATTTTAAAACTACTTGGATATAAATGATATATAACACAAATTAATGCTGTAGATGTGATCACCTCAAATGGATAGACAATAATTAACAATCTACTATAGAAATAACTTTTAGCTAATATCTTTTATCATCGTTTTGCTCAGTGCTAAGTACAATCTACATTTTCAAATACCATATTTCAGAAACGATTCTACTGTTATCAATACCAAACCATTAGAACTTAGGAATATGAAACATAATAAAACATATGATATATCCAAAGATATAGTGAGGTTGAGCTGAGACAAAGAGAAAAACTAACAACCTAGACCACGGTTATCTTGTGACTGCATATGGTTTGTAATCCCGATGTCACTTCTGGAGCAAGGAGGGGCGATCAATCCCTTGTTTAACAACTATACCAACACATGGTTTGAAATCCCAGTGTCTCATCTGGATTACCTTTGAGGATATGATAAAAAGAAAGGAGTAGTTAGTCCCTTATTTAATAATTAGATGAATACACTACAAAAGTATGGCTTTATCTGCTCAAATTTTGATGGGCATCATTCATGATTCATCCACAATGGTCATTTATACCATCACTCAGGAAAAGAGATTAAATTCACCTGATGTTATGCAACAAGGACCTACCACATATTACAAAATATTATATACTTATCATTATAATTATTCAACATGACAACAGATAAATCTAACACTAATATTACTTACCATGAACATATAAAGTCATTAGCAGAACATAACATATTACTATTTGACACATAAAATTTATAACTATCATTATCAATTCGAAAATAACCCATAACTATACTGTTGTTAGCTATTGGTTAGTTAAGTACTACATATAAAAAAATACCATATTTAATGCATCCAAATTAGCTGAAGTTGAATACTATCCATTTATTATTATTTGACAATTTTAGCTTTTATCCGAGAATGAAAAATACTGAGAATAAACTAATAGTTTCTTGCCTATGTTCATATTTTAAAATATGAATAAAATTTACAACAAAATAAAGATTACTTTATCTTTTTTTATATATTTATATTTGATCAAATTTATCATGTGTTTTATTTTTTTATATACAAACTGGTATTTATACCTGCAATAACAACGTATATAATATTATAAGACAAAAAATACAATATTAATGATAATAAAAATCACTATATAAACATTTTTTCACATTATTTCTTGCGAAACTAAGAGAATGAAATCTTGTTGCAACATTTAAAATCTGCAGCATGGTATGATTGATAAATATTCTTTCCCACATGGAGTATATTTCATATTTTTTTTATCAATTTAAACTGTAATTCTAGTACGATGTTGGATCTATAAACAATTATTCCAGAAATGAAGGGAAAAGTTGAAGATAAACATTGATTCTTATTTTCACCTCATATATATATTTCATATACTTTATTGACTAATGACAATATTTAATAATTAACACATTAGAAATACGATCTACAATATGATTAACATAATAAATATATCAAAATTTAAATAGACACTTGATTCACTTTTAATAAGATTCTACAACTTAGTTTAATAAACATATCAATTCCACTTGTTAAGTTGCAAGAGGGTATATTTCAGCTTTGTTTTAATGTGTTTTAAAGGCAATGCTGAGAATACTTAATAATATAAGTCTTAATAAATATTTTATTAACTATTATAAATTAGTATCTTCATTTATATTATTTAATAGGTAGGTATAATTTATTACTGCACTTTTATTTAATTGCAATAAAACACTTTTTTTTTTTAATGTATTTTCTCCGTGTAATGAAATTAATATAGCATAATAGGATTGTGAAGTTGAAGTTAGCTTTAATATAATATTTCACATTAGTTTAAACATGTCGCGAGTGCCTTGTAAATTCAAAAACAGCAATAAAAGACATTAAATATTTCATATTATAGTTCTGCTGATTTTTAAATTCATTCCGAATGAAAGAACAAAATAATTTTCTTTTCTTTCTTCTTGCTAACCCAAATAAGTCACAATGAAATTTATAATGCACACAGTAAATATAATAATTAAAACAATTATAAAACAAAAGTGAAATTTCAAGCTTACAAACTATAACCATTTTGGTGCTTTTACTTCCAATATGCCTACCAGTTTTAAATGCAAATTCTTTACAACTATTGATTGACAGCAGTGATGTGTTTCATGTACGAAGGCCAAATAGAGTTTCCTACTCCATTAGTTGCAAGTTAAAGCACAATTCAATTCCATTTTTAACTCAATTCAAATCCTATTTTACTTTTTAATAATTTTCAGTTACGCTATTTTCAGATGTTATTGTTTTTCCATTTAATTCTCTTTGTTTTTCCTTTGTTCTCCCTGTCTTCCCAATGAAAATTTACTTTAGCCTATGTATGAATTTTCATTAGAGAGAATTATTGTTCAAATTAACAGACCAGTTGAATTGTTATATGTGCATGCATTAACATATAATTAATAATTTTCCATCTATAAGCATAAGTGATAACTAATTAAGCTGTTCAACTATTTTAAATTGCAATAAAAATATGCTTGAAAATTAATTATAAAGATTAATTTAGAATAGCTATAATTTTAAATCTTTTTTGATTATTATTTAATAATAATAAATATTAAATATTTCTATGCTTTTAAATTACTAATGACACTAATAAATTATTATTCTAATATTATTGAAAATTAGTTCATTTGAACAGTTCAATTCTTTTATTACTCTCAGGAGATTTATAGAATAAATTTACTTATTTTTATAATATAATTTAACAATTATGATAACCCACTATTGATATAATATACCTATTTAATATTGAATAGTTATTATTTAATTATTACCACAATTAAAATTTAAAATTTTATATAATTGATCATTTAAATAGGGTTTGACAAGCATTAAGCCCAACCATAAGGTTACAATATATATGCATTGCAAAGTGTATTGTTTACTTATTTACCTCCCTGACTGATCTTTAGAGATGCTCAGGACACAGCCGATGCAGAGTAATATATTTAGTTTAATTGTAACTCTTTAAACTCTCTTTAAATATATAATACAAAATTTACTACTGAATTAATAAAGAAAATTATTATAGTGAAATTACATATAAGTTTTATTAAAAGTTGTTAATTAAGCAATAATCTAATTGATAAATGAAAGCTTATTTAATATATAATAAATCAACATATACATTTAACATAACTGCATCATGGCTAAATATAAAAATTATAAATATTTTACATTTAACAAAATAGCACTAACTTAATTTTAGACATAACTCTTGCTGATTTATTACTGTATTATTTTAATGACACTGATAGATTACATGAATAATGGATAATAACACATGCTTTGTTTATTTACAATCCTGCAAAGGATTATTATATCTGACTAATACATGAATAATGCTTGTAAAATAGTAATAATGATATTTATAGCAATATTAGTATATAATTTGTCAAATATGCTATAAAATATATGTAAAAATAAATAAGAATTCATATTTGTTATATACTTATTATTTTTAGAGAAATTCTTGTAAATTGAAAAATGCCTGTGATTAAAAGGGCTTAAGAGTCCTAATTAAAAAAAAAAAATAATATAACTAATGATTATACAGGTCAAATAAAAAATTAATTTGTTTCCTTAGGTCCACATGCACAATAGAGAATTAATCACTGCAAAGTTATTAAAGGTTTGTCTGTATAATATCTGTATAATTTATGTATGTATGTTTACCATTCATCATTTTATCAACCTATTTGTTCACTGGATAGCTCTTTCACTCAAACCTAATTCATCCTATTAGAAGTCCAACTAGTATGAGTTAATTATCTGTAAATAATAATAAATTTTATAGTTACGACAGTTAAAAGCTATGAATGATGTCAAGTAGGAGATTAGTGCACTAATGATAGTTCAAACTGAGAGTGGTGTTACATAATAGAATGGCATAATTATAAAAATTTAAACCCAGGGGTAATGTTAAAAAGAACATTTTTGCAGTAATGACAGTAGAAATCTGTGAGCATTGTTATATAACAGATTAATGGGAGTTGTGCAGGACAGTTAATAATGACACTGCAAAATAACTTGCTGAATTTGATGTAAATGATGTAGCAGAATAGTAATTATATTTTGTGCACATGGAAAGATATTTTCTAATTAAAATGTAGTAAACAATAAATTAGAAATGATGATTTTGATTTGATCATCAGGTAAAGGAATGTTATAGATGTTTGACTTTGTAACTCAAAAATTTCAGATATACCCTAAGTCGACTACATTTAAGCATGTAGCATGTCCAAGACACCAGCAAGTTAACAAAAACATACAGATATTTGATATAAGATTGCATTATACTTGCCAAAGAATATAATTTCAATATTGAGACAGAGGATAAGCTTCTCTACAAACTGTTATAAGGGATAGCCAACAGCAAGCTCAGGCAGTAATTGCTGAGTGAAATCAAATTAATCTACATGATGACTATTGAAAAATACATACTGTATAAAGTTATGATGAAATAAGTATTCAAGACTTAAAGTGTTGCAGAGTTAAGAACCTCAAATAATTATTAACAAAAAAAAATCAACATAAAAAAAATTGATGTAAGATAGTGTTAGAACATGCCACAGTTTTGGCAGACTGGGACATATAAAAAAAATAAGGGTAAGTATAGGAATGATCACTATCACATATGCAGCAGGATCATGAGTTATTTATCTTGAGTTTATATTAAAAATCAGACAAAAAATAAAATCAGTACATAGCATGATTGTCAATTTAGGAGTGGCAACAATGAATATGAAATTAACATCAAAAACAGAATGTTAAGAAAATCACAATTGATTATTTTATTTGTGAACAGAGAGTTAATATGTAAATTGAAGGAAGAGCAAATGTGTCATTATCAGAAAAAGTTGATTAAATATAACAAGGAAAAGCAAGAGTGACATATCTGCTCTGCTTTCAATTTCCATATGCAAAGATTTTTTATATAAATATTCCTCCTTTTGTCAAATATGGACAAACATAGTAGACATCAGAAAAAATCTCTAATTCAATTATATATATTAATGTAATACTAGAAGAATTTGTATCTTTTCAAACAGAGATTGATTCTCTATTTCAATTAGCAAATCAGAATAACATGGTTGATCTAGAAAAATGACAAAATTGATTCAGACATGCTTGCCATAAATAAAGGTACAAATTGTATCTGAAAAAAAAAAGAGATAGTAAATGTGAAACAAAGAGATTAAAACCAGATGTGATTTTACTCATTGACTCAATCCTTAAAAATATGTACAATTGCATTAATCACAATAGCATTTTTAATCAGATCTATTCCTATGAAATAATATTATTTAAACCCTTTACCAATATTTTTTTTATATTAGAAAAAAAAAGCAATTACTGACCATCACAAAACCAAATATTTAACAATCAAAACACTGATCTAAAGTAATTCACTTAAGTCAATCTTTAAAAAAAGCTTAATGAACTGAGCCACTCTAAATTATCATTATCATATAATGAGCTAAAAAGTCATACATCATACATAATAGAAGTAATTCAGTAAGCTAAGCAAACCAAGATCATGGATAAATTGCCCAAGTTAACTTCAAATCTCTAAACTGGACTATCTTGATGTTTATCTCTAATTACAAAATATAATTTTTATTATAAGTGTTTCAAACCTTATTTATTCCAATCAGAGATATTCCACAAATATTCTATTATGATTATTATTATTTGCATTCTATAAGCAATCAATCATTAAAAATCTAGAAGCAACTACAAATAACCTACATCTCTTGCAAGGAAATCAAGTCATGTATCATGAGAATCAATTTAATAAGTTTGTATTATAAATGTTATATAATGAGCGTGCCAATAGCTCTTAACAAGCTTTTCGGAATATCCCTATCCTCAGACTGGTTTCTAGCTTTAGCTTTTGTTAGTCAGGCGCTAGGATATTCCAGCATTAGATTTAAAATATGAGGTCAAGCCCAGCACTTTAGCTAATGTTTAACTATTAAGTAGCAAATCAGAAATTTTCAGCGCATCCATGTCTTCAAATCCATCTATCTAACTTAAATAGCCATAAGGGACTGAACTAAGTTCACATACACCATATAATAATAGCTTTAGCAATATAAAATTGCCAAACCTTAAAACCAATAACAATAACTGCAAAGAAATCAAGTCATATATCACGTGACTTAATTCAATAAGTTTGTATTACAAATTTTATATAATGAGCATGCCAATAGCTCTTAACAAGCTTTTCAGAACATCCCTAGCATCAGACCAGTTTCTAGCTTTGGACTTCATCAATGAAGCCCTAAAATATTCAAGCAGCTATTGGCACGCTCATCATATAACCTACATCTCTTTCACTCTGAAGCTACAATCCAAATTGCATCATTTGTTAATGACATTTTCTTTATTTTCTGGAGATTATTCAATATTCATATATCCATAAACATCTACAATGATCTTCAATATAAAACAAATTTGCCAATAAAGTCTAACAAAACAAATGCCACCTGCCAAAACTGAAACAAATCTGTTTAGTTCCATAATAATCCATTACTATTTGTCAACATTTATATTAATGTTTCTAAGCCCAAATTCATTATTATCTTAATAACTGGTCATTAGCAAAGACCAAAATAAAATCAAGCTCTTTTCAAAACCCTTGATATTTTTAATAAATCAGTAAAGTAAAATTTATTAAGGTTATTCTTGGTAGTTTACAAACATGCCTAATCTTTACACATGCTATCCTAAAACTTTATATGATTATCAAGCCTTTATTTACTTTCGTTAAGTTTTTTACAACTTTCATAACAATTGAGTCTACTATACTATAATGAAAAGCAAATAGTTCAAACATTAATTAATTTATTAATATCACTAGCCTGTAAAACCTTGACTGTATATTATCACCAGTGAATTTACTAATATCACTATCTAATTTCAATGACATTTAATTTTAGCATTATGTATAATCTCTATGATAATGTATAATATTGCCAAAAAAAAAAAAAAAACACACCACAAAATCACCTCAGCCAATCATAAAAGCATCATATTCCTTTTAAAAAAATAGCTCCCCCCCCCCCCCAAATACAGCTCAGGTAAAACTTTCCTAATGAAACTACACTAATAAATTAAAGAATTATGCATTTAATTTTGTCTAAGTCTCTCAAACTACTTGCCAACAGTGTTGAGAAAGTAATGAGAACTATTTCAAATATGCATATATTTTTACATCTAAGGTATTATGTGTCTGAGCATCCTAATATTTTTTTTAATTAAAATTATTAAAAAATTCTAGATACATGCTACAGAAATAATTTTACTTATGTTTAAAACATTATGGAGTACATTCAAATGTGATAATAAAAAAATGTCATTAAAAAAAAAAGATAAAGTTTTGTGATTTGGTACATGAATTGTACCCAGCTTTGTCATTTCCAGTGCTCAAACTTCTTAATGATCTCCTGAACAATAAACCATTTGATTACTATTATTATTATTTTCTGAGTTATTGTTAAAGTAGCACTTCTTCACTCATTTGATATATTTTTATAATCAAGAGTTTTAAACACAAAATCTATTTTTAGCAAACTATTTTTCTTGCTATGATTATAAAAGTAATTATGTGCAAACGTTTGATATTTGAATATGTTAATATTACACAGTTTCATGATTTAAGAGAGATTCAAATGTACGAAGATAAAATCATAGAATATAATGTATTGTGAAATGAAGTTTAGTTAACCAATCCCTAGCTTTATAAATAATCCAATTACAGAATGGATTACAGTTTTTAATGCAGATATTTAACATAAGCTAGTATAATTGTGGAATATTTTGATAAACATGTACCTTTAAATATTTACTTAGTAGTTCAATCACTTACTAAAATATCATGATTAATAAAATATATCCAAGTTCATGGATAAAATTGCAGTCAAATATTATCTATCTTCAAATGTCTGTCAACTTGTATTGTTACCTAAAATTTCAATAGCTTATACAAGTATACAGTTAATAATTATAATCTAAGTATAGTATTTTTACTTACCTATGAACAGCTTCTGTTTTACGTAACTCAGTAACAACTGCTTTTCCAGAAGGAGTATGAAGAAAAAAATTAATGTCCAAGTCACCACCATCTATAACCTTAAAAAAAAATGTTAGAAATAATATATCAATCAAAATTTATACATTTAAAAATTCTATGAAATAAATGTGTGAAACAGGAAATGGATACAAACAAAAATATTTCTGATAAAAAAAATTGAATGCTAGGTAGTCAGAACTTATGATCATATAAAAAATAAATAAATAAATAAAAAAGTTGAAATTACTAAAGAAAATATATAGATTGTAGAAAACAAAAAAAAAAGGCTGATGGTAATCTGGATAATATTTGATGATAAAAAATATAATTAAAAGTTCAAATATTAAAATAATTCTAAAAGATGAATTATTGAGTGTTAAGGAGATCATGTGACATTTGAACACAAAATGATAAAATGAACACAATAGTTAATGAGATGATATGCCAAACCAAGGTGAACAAAAATTTTAATTTTCCAACTTTATAATTCTTCTATTTATAAAATCACCAGTAAACCAATAAAAATTCTTTATTATTAAAATATATATAGTCAATTTTGCTCTTAATTCTGGGCCAAGTGTTACTTACACACTAGTTATTATTATATGCCACATACTCACTCCCCCTATTTTTTAGGCAGTGATATAGTATGTGCATTATTGCAAACTGTTCTTAGAAATTTATTTATTAACCTTGTATCATAATATTTTTCATAAAAGTTTAACATAATACATGGAATTTTATAATTTTCTCTATATTCATTATCTATTTAATTATAATATTTAAAAAAAAATCTAATTAATATTTCAATAATAGGAAACTCTTTTGAATGAAATTCAAATAAATGAAAAAAAAAAAGTTTACATCTAATAAAGATTACAATACTGAATATCCAAAGCCAATAAATTTGTCAGAAAAGAATCAGTGGTTAAAAATAAAAGCTATATCAAACAATAAATAGATTGAGCTTAGATTGAAAATATTTGTGTGTTTTCAATTTTATTCTCATGGTTTTGTAGTTATGTAGAGATAAAAGATGGTTGCTGGAGGGTTGCATTAGATCCTAAGATCTAGGTGCAGTGCTCTCAGATCCAAGGCTCCTCACTGACGAAGGCCACAAGCCAGAAACTAGTCTGGGGATATTGGATGAGTAGGCATTAGATAGGGATTTTATGCACAAACCTTCTGGCATCCATATCTGTCTTGCTTTGAGTGGCATTACTGTATGGAGAGAGTTTTGTCTATTTTAACAACAGTTATGAGCAAGCATGGGAAATAGTGATCATGTGATGTTTTAATAAAGAGACTTAAAATCATAACCACAAAAATAATAAGAAAGGGGAAAAGCCTTGAGGAAATATTTGTTCCTTAAAAAATAATGAAAATAAGTAAGATTTAAGGGCTGCAAATATGTAATAAATATATGAAAAAATCATTAAATACAATTTCAGTAAATAAAATAGAATAATATTTGCTTACATTTTTATATTGAACTATTTCCATCATCTAATATGTGTGTTGAATGTCTTTAGAAAAGTTTAATTTTATTTAAATATTCCAAAGGCATTCAACTGTTGGTAATACCACAGCAAACAGGTTAGTATATGCACATACTAACCTGTTTGCTGTGATATTACTAACAGTTAGTGCATATACTAACCTGTTTTCTGTGATATTACTAACAGTTGTTTGCTGTGATATTACTAACAGTTGGTGCATATACTAACCTGTTTGCTGTGAGTTGAATGCATTTGGAATATTTAAATAAAATTAAACTTTTCTAAAGACATTCAACACACATATTAGATAATGGAAATAGTCCAATATAAAAATACATACAGCTAGAACACCATCATTACAAACCTTCAGAAAAACATTTGCTTACATGTTTATATATAAAGTTGAATTCAGATCCTGTGAATATGAGAAACATCATTTATTATTTTTATATCCATTCACTGCAAAACAAATTTTTTTCTGAGTTTAAGCATAAGTTTCTTCCATCCATAGTTTCTCTTCTCCACATCATACCAAAAATGTTTTTATTTCATTCACCCATCTCACATAATGGACTCTTTCTAGAATTCTTATAATCTCTGGGATCCAGTTTAAGACTTAAACTGTCAATATCCAGCCCAACTCCATTTCAGTCTTTTGTTTATTTGAATAATATCAATGATAGCTGTTTTCTCTCTCAACTGATATTTTGCTTTCAATTCCTTCTTGTTACTTTCGACATATATCTTTCCATATTTCATTGACCTAGCTGAGGTTTCTGCATTGTTCTTCTGATAAAGGACACCTCTCAGATAATAGAGAATAGTATTGCTAAGACAATAACTTGAGAATAAAAAGTAAAAGAGTATTGAGATTTTCTAAATAAAACAATATGGAGATCATATATTTTTCGTTAGATCACTTCTCAAAGAGAGAAATCAGTGCCAGAGAATAACAAAATTTTCTTGGATTTTTGAATTAAGCATTATTTTCTAACTTTTAATCATGTTCATTCTTTTATGCCATCCAACTATACTTTTCATTAAATTTTATTTTCAAAAATATGTTGAGGGAGAACTTAATTTTCATTTGAATTTTTCTTAATATGATCATATTTATACATTTTTGTTTTTCTATTATTTATAAAAATTATGATTAAGCTAATTTCAATAATGTTTTTTAATCCATTTCATTCTTAAGTTCAGACTAGTAGACTGAATCAGATATAGTATGTCATTCTAAGACTGTCTAAATATTTGACCATTGTTATTTGCTACTAGATAGTCAGCAATTAACTTATCCAATGCTTTCTTGATAACAAGTATGTTTATTTTCACAGTGATTTTTTTTTATTATATCACAAGTTTTATCTGCTTGAAGAAGACTTTGCACATTTCAGATACTAATTTTTTTGTAGATTTTTAATAATTTCTTGATTTTTTAAAGCCTGAGAAAGATATTAACTTGCATTATTCAAAACTGAACTCTAGAAAGGTAAATATAGTAAGAATCTGCTACTTTCTCATTTAAGTTCTAATTTCTGATATCATGCCCTTATGGCCAATACTCTTCCATTATTAAATGATGACAGCCCCATGCCAGATTTAATGCTCACTATCAAAACAAATGCTTTGATTGTATAAGTTGCTATTGACAGAATAAGTTCCACAGCAGCCTTAATAATTTGTTTTAATTTAGATGGTAAATAAATCTCACATTAACATGATTTAAAAATTGAGAAAAAATAATAATGTTTAGAAAATTTCTGTTAAAAGAAGAAGATTAAAATTAACAAATAAATAACCAATCAAAACAAGATTGAAATAAACAACTATTAATAACTATATTATAATATTTATTGAACCAGCTTTCATCTCCACTGAGACTTTCCCAAGATATTATACAATACAACTGTAAGTTTAAAAATGATAATAATAAGAATAATCATATAAAGTATGAGCATCAGAAGTGGCAGTACATCACTCTACCACAGCATTAAAATCATCCAGGGTTATATACTGGAGGATTTATGTTTATTGAGTTCTTTTTTTAAAACTTAATATTAAATTATGTATTTTTAATTTAATTCTCTAATAATAGTATTTGAATAACAAAATTATTAGAATAATAATATTTTTAGCTTTATATTAAAGCCAAATTTAGCAAGTTCCTATATATTGCCTCATTGAGCAGGATTATGAACTAAAAAAAAAAAAAAACAAGTTTATTGAAGAAATGATATAAGAATCATCCTTTTCACAAAGCAGACATTTATTAATTATAGACTAATATGCTCTAAAGTTAAAATGATAGTTGCATTAAAATACAGATCTTACTTCAAATAAATTCTTTAAAAATATCTAATTTTCATGGTAAATTTCAATTGCTATTAAACATTAAAATTGCCAGTGTCGATTTTCAATATTGCTATGTTATACTGAACCATAAAGTTCTCTTTAAGCTATTGTGAATATAAATTTATTTTCTAATTTCATAAAAGAGAAGAATCTTTATTGTTTTTTTGACAATGATTTTATTATTAGTAACTCCACTAAAAAGAAATGTGGTAGTTTTTTTTTTTCATGTGTCAAAGCATCGGCCAGGAAGCGAACCCGCAAACCTGGGAACAACAGCTTGTAAGGCAGCAGTGCTGACTACTCGACTATCAACGCTTGACAATGTGGTAGTTTTTGAAGCCAAATAATAAGCATTATACAGACTTAAAAGCAGAAGACTAATATAAAAGCTTAAAAGTAATTGGTCAATACAAAGAAGATGCAGTTATTCACTGCAGATATTCATTGATCGTGATAACTTTAAATTTTTTTGGTGCATTAAAAAGAGCATATAAACTTGAAAAATAATATCATAATCTGATTAAATTCATGACTAGCATTATTTTATCTGATAATGATAATATTTTAAACAAAGAAATATTTTTATTATCACTTAAATATAGATAAAAGTATTGGGATGACAGTTTTCAATGTTGTAGGCTTAATCAAAAAGCCGCAGGTCTTGATGGATATCTAAATAAGTTTTTAAATAAATGTGTTAATGTTACTTTCAGAATTACTGGAATTTTTTAGAAAGATTTTGAACCAAAAGTTGTGACATTTGATTTTAATGATATTTCTATTGTTTCAATTTATAAAAATATGAGATCAAAAAGACTTGCAGTTTTATTATTGAAATGTTATTCTTAATCACTATGGTAAAAATATTTTTAAGGATTACAAGTAGAAAATATTATTTCCAATCATAGATACATGATTACTGAAGACTCGAGAAGCACTATAGTCTCATTTTGTTGCCGGATAAATGCGAGAAAAGTATAAGGAGGAAATTTCTGATTTTAATGTTGCTTTTATTGATTTGGTCAAGTCATTTGAGTTATTTAATCAAATAAGTTTATGGAAGAGGTGGTTATGCATAAAGTTTATTATTATACAATTTTTATATGATGGGAAGAGAAAAGGCACTATTATAGCTAATGAAAAAATCTAAGCATTTGAAATGAAAACAGATATTTAACAAAAGATGGTGGTTGTTGTTCTAACACAGTTTTCAATTATTAATGTTAAGGCTTCAGGGATCAAGATGTGATAATGGTTTAATGGTGGAATTTTACTTTGAATTGATTGAAAACAAAAACAAATTCTAACTTTACAGTATATGGATAATAATACTTTTGCCGATTCATATCTATAAATTATTCTTAATGTTTTGAAAACAATCTATAAAGATTTTGATTTAGTAATTAATGTTAAAAAAATTCAAGTATCAGCCAGTGAACGCAAAAAAATCTTCAGCAACTTTTGATTTGGAAGGATATCAAATTATGAATATGAATCAATGGCAATATCTTGGTTGTTTTTTAAATAAATAAGCCGATTTAGATATTCAGGTGCAACATAGACACCAATGTAATTTACAAGTTTAAAAATAGAACATTTCATCATAGTGATATAACTAAATTAGTTATATATAGAGCAGTTATTTTGCACAATTTATTAATATATGTCAGTGACATTTGAACTCCTGTCTACAATTTAATGGCATTAGAAAAATTTCTAAGAATGCTCTCTAAGATTTTAAATATATAATGGTAAGATCATAAAAACAATTGAAAGTTTTGTCAATTTACTCTAAAATCTGTTATTATAAGGCCATTTTGGTGGATTGAGCATATAAAATGAATAAATAGAAAGAGACTTTTAGAAAAAAAAAAGGTATGGTAAATTTAAGCATGATTTTTAAGAAAGGGAGATCTCATTAAGTTATAAAGATAATCTCAAAGGCCATTTGAAAAAATGCAAAATTGATCGTTTTCATAGCTGAGAATATAATGGGGAGAGACACTTATATAAGATTAAAATCATTTAAAAAATAAAATTTGGATGCACAAGTTAAAAGATAGCACTACAAGATATCAGTTAAACAAACTTAAGGTTCTGCATGTGATATATAAAAATAAGTGTTTCTGGCTTCAATACAAATCAGAACTTACCTTTAATTTACTTTTTTTTTTTATCATTGTTCCCCCCCCCCCCCAAGTTAACATGATAAATCTTATTTCTTTCATATCTCTGCCAAAGACTAACCACTAATAGGATTTTAATTTGGAAATTATTAACTAATAGGATCTTGGTCAAAGTTGAACATTTATTGTTCCTTAACATAATTGATCTTAACATAGTCATATGGGATCAGCTTACAAAATATATTGTAAATACAGTCACATTTCAATAATTTATATTATGTTGAAATCGTTGTCTTTTTTTTTTATAAACTATGCATATCAAAAATTTTACTTTTCTAAGTTAATAATACTTTTAAAATATATTTTGAAAAAAAAAAAAAAAATCTTTTCTTATAAACATATCTATTATAATTTTGGTTTTACAATTAAGTGATACATTTACATATGATAGTAATCCACATCATAATTATACAAAACATTAATTACCTTGAGAAGTTGCTTTTATTTATTATTATAATTCTTTAACTGTTCATGTAAATCATAATGCCACAACAAATTTTCTCCATGCAGCTTGATCTTCTATATCTAATTTCACTCTGTGATTTTCCAAGACTACATCTATATTTTTCCCATTTTATTTTAGGTTTGTTTCTATGATAATTTTATATCATATCTAGTCTAGATTTTCTCTCAATATTTTCCCATCTATAAAGTTGATGGCTCAATCAATCCCAATCTTTGCATGGTTTTCTTTTCACTTAATATTACTCATAGTAAGTATAAATTTCAAAATCACAAAAATATCTGCTGATAAATATTTACAGACTTTAAATCACCCTAATAAGATTATTTTCCAATATTGGTATTCATCTAAAAAGAACAGATTTCACATGCTGAAATTAATTATCTACTGCAAATTATTAAATATAATTCCAGTCTTAATTTTTCACGCTTCAGAGTTTATTTTTTTTATATAAAGAATCTTTCTAGCTAGAATTTTCAGATTTTATGACATAATACCTGGTAAAATGAAAATATATACAGAAAAGGTGTTTTTTTAAAATAATATTTAGCTTTATTACTGCTTGGCATGCTTTCAATATATTTTTATTATATCACATTCATGTAATATAGTGTTATAATTAAATGGTTCTTTATATCAATGTTTAATTAACCATTGTATTCAATTTTAATTTAAAATTTAAATTTAAATATTTAAAAAGCCTATTTCTTTGAAATGGGTAAAAAAAAACAATATTAAACAGTACACAAATGATCTCCAAAATATGGGATATAATCATGATAAAATCATAAACACCTTAAAGAGATTCTATAAAAAAATAAGAAAACCTCACCCCAATCAACAAGTGGAACCTAAAAACTAGATAAGCCTACCTTATATTCCAAAGATTGCACATAAATTAAAAATATATATAAATAAATTTAATATAAGCTTTTGAACTGCTCCATCACTTAACTAATTAATCAATAACTCTAAAGACACTATGCCAAATGATTCAGCACATCAAGTGGTCTATAGAATTAAGTGCAGCCAATCAGCTTGCAATGCAGCATATTATGGAGAGTTGAAGACTAATTTGTCAACAAGACTTTCCCAACACAGACATTTATACAATAGAGCCGTCAGAGGTAAAGAACACCAATATTTACAGACCACAAGCAAAAAACTGGTCATAGATTCGAGATAACAAAAACAGAGATAGTATACAGGAGAGGATAAAAAGCAGAAGATTAAAAAAGCATGTGCAATAGCTGGTGACCATTTTTCTATTAACAAAAAAGAAACAAATATACATATTTCAAAGAAATAGGCTATTTAAATATTCAAATTTAAATTAAAATTGAATACGTGAACAGTTAATTAAATATTCATATAAAGTATACTATGTGCCATAAATATGATATAGTAAAAATATATTGAAAGCATGTTAAGCAATAATAAAGCTAAATATTATTTAAAAAATTATATTTTCTGTGTGCATTTTCATTTTATCAGATATTACATTGGCTCAGAAAAGAATAAAATTAATAAGAATTGAATTATAAAAAATTTTATGACAATGTATTTTGTTAAGACTCATAACATTGTGTTCTTAATGTGAATTTGAGACTAGTTTTCCATGTTTTACAAATTAAGACAATTGCAACCATACATCTAACTTTGTCGGTGAATAGATGTTTCTTGCATTAGGTGCCCCAAAACTTTTTTGTCAGATCCAAAATTATTATAAATTCATTTCTGAATGGTCATGATTTTTAATATGACACTTTATATTTCTTTGAGCATATAGCATTTTTTCCATATTCTTTTCCATATTATCAAAAGCTTTTTAAATAGTGATGGCAGGGCTTTGCAACAATATCCACAGATTCATAAATAGACTGATCAATTTGTTCTCAGCAATAAGTGTTCTTATCTAGAATTATATGTATATCACAAAATTTTTGTTGGCATGGATAGCAATAAGTAGCTTTCATTAAATTCAAAAATTCATTTTGTAAAATAAGTTTTGATATTGTTTAGTTAATACATTTTACTATAATTTTAGTACCCTGATATTTAACATAATGATTAAATTAAGTGATCAAACATCAAAAGATTACTGGATCAACTTTCAATTGGGGGACGGACGGACACATCTTAGTCAAATATATAAAACCATTAATAAGTTTTATTAGTCATTCAGTAGACTAGAAATTCTCCAATAATGAATAATATTATTCATTATATGAAACCATTGAATTTTATTTGCCATTTGAACATAAAATGATCTTTCATGCATTTTATTAAACAATAGTTACTTAAAACAACTATTGTGATACAATAGATAGATTGGAAATGTTATTTTCTAGTTCAAATTAACACTTAACATATTTTTTTAAACATAAAATATATATATAGTTAAAATATAATTTATTTAACAGACTAGATATTTTCTGTTGGAAAACTATTAATTGAGATTGTAAATCAATGAAACATCCCCTATTTATGAGATGATAGAATTTTTCTTAACACACAACTAAGAAAACTCATCAGCAACTTCAAATAATATATATCCGAAAGAAAATATCTGTAAAATTTCTAAATATATTAATATTTTTCTGTTTTATTTACAGGAATATTACATTGAAAACTCATTCAGTTTTTTATTATTTTTTTTTTAAAAAAAAAGATAATCGATAACGTCAAAATCAAGACTTCCCTAAATATTTCTAGATTTTAGAAAAGTTATCAAGATGTTTTTTTAATCTAGAATAAAAATTAATTTTAAATATGTAATTTTATACCATTTATAATGTGTAAAAATAATAAAATATTTAATTATAAATTATACACTTTGTCGAGGCTGTGGCAGAAAAAAATTTCTCTTGTAAAATGTATACATTTTTAGAATTATATATATAGATAAAAACAAACTTGCTAGATAAAGTCTTACAAGAATCATAATAAGGAGTTCTGTGGTCTTCTTTTGTTCTTTTTTTTAACAATATTTATTATTTTGTAAAATTCACACTTCAGATGTTTGGGTTTTTTTTTTTTGCATATCACCTACACCCATAATTTAATTTTTATGAAAGTGTATCATATTAGTCACATCATTCAAATACAACTCTAACATGCTTATCTAATATGTATTTATGTAAAATTCTAAATAGATTCTGAAAAAAATAATTAACATAGCTTCACTATAAGAATTACAATCATCCTCAATTACATCTAATGACTACTCAGAACTTACCTATAACTGTAGATATTACTTCTATTAATGTACATAAAGTATTATATAGTGATAATGTTCAACTTGGCAATTGTGATTAATTATTTAATTGTAATATTATTTTTATATGATGAAAATATAAATATTTGCTTTTTATTTCTTGGAACTTTATTTTAAAAAGAAATATTTATTTAAAAATATTTTAATATCATTAATATTTAAAATATCCTAATTTTTTACTACAATAAATTTCATGGAGAGCAAATCATATAACCTGTTGATATCACAACATAGCTTAGATATTGTAACAGTCAAAACACGTGTATCTCATTAACATATTGCAGAATTCGACCACCACACAGAACAGCAGCACCATCGAGTAGCGAAGCCACCGGTAATACTGAGTTCGAACATAGTTTATCGGTTCCACAATACAATCTACGGAATAACGCCTCTGATGCGACATAAGTAAACACTTCTTTAGGCACGGTGGTCAGGGAGATGCACGAGATTCATGGGTTTTGTTTCCGAGTTGGCCAACAATCAAACGAATATTAATTAATATATAGAATCGAGGAAATGTCTATAATGGGCATCGAATAAATGAAAACTTAACTACAGACGTATATTTAGAATTATTTATTTACGTATTTAATAAAAGAAAACATTATTAATGTGATTAATCATATTTTAAATTCAAAGTCTCAACAGCTAATTGATAATATTATATATATAAAAATACATTTATTTATATGGAGCATTTATTTATATGAAGGCGTAATCTAGCTACCTAGGGTTCTCGAGTGAGTATTTCTAATGCGTGCTGTAAGGAATTTATACTTTGCACTGCAAGAGTCATCAGTAACGGCGGACATACATTTATTTAATAAAAATATTTATTTTACGACTAAGGGCAAACATTTATTTGAGAGTATATGACGAAGAGAATGCCGAGGCGGAGTGATAGAGAGAATAATAAACTAAATAAAAGAACACGTGGTACGCTTTAGAAGGGCGATGTAAAATGGCAGCGCTGAAACTGCAATACCGTGAATAAGTTATAAGGGTTTCGGGTTGGTCTCTGCCGCGACCCGAAGAGGTAAGGTGTCACATGAGCATAACCAGGGACAAGCGGTCCGTGTCGCAATTTGCCAGCTGGCTGCGTGACGGTCGTCAAGCCCTACGGGAACATTATCATGTCCGCTTGTGTAGGACGACTGGGGTTAATTCAACCCTAGAGAATCCGGAGTATTCACGGCGTGGAATGAGCCATCGGGGCTTCAAAACGTAACACATGTATAATATCTAAAAGATTGTGGTAATATTTAACTAGATTTCAAACTCGGCCCAACATTATCACCGTTGACTGAAAGAAAATTGGTGACTCTCAAAGAAATGAAATTTACATAATTATTCATTAACATTTAATAATAAAAAAATATCTAAAAAGGGAATTATTACAGCGAGTATGCCAGCTATTACGGAGGAGTAGACCCTGCATTACAATAACTGATTCTTTGAATGCGTGTCGATTTATATGAAATTTAAGTTATTTATAAAGCAAATATTAATGACAATTCGACACGCATTCACTGTTCAAGCGATTATGGATCTAGCATTAAAACTAAAACAATTGTGAGAAGGTAATATTTCAATGATAATTATAAATAAAATGTAGATTTAAGAAATACACACCTAAGAAGGATAGAAGGGGGGGGGGTAAGCTAGATTATGCGAGACATTTACAAATTACATTAATTCTCAAATTTTAGTTTCTCAAAATTACAATTTTAACATTTAGAAGTTATACAAATAATAGGAGATGAGCTATAGCTTATGATTACTAGAGTACTCTATAATTTGGAATACACACACAGGTACCTGTTTTATAAGATGTTTTCGTCCATTGGTTTAATAGCAGATTGTTCGTAATTAGAAGTTTTCTTTCTTGTCCTGGGCATGTTGTTTTATTGATTTTTTTTTAACAGCAGCGGCTTTCTTGTTTATTTCAGGCAGCAGATCATTTTGGTGTTTTTACGATGGGCAAGGTGAAGCTCGGCATATAGTGGGCCATCTCCCGGTGGAGAATAATTTCGGTGCTTACTCGGTCATACCTTGCAGTATTAATTTATTTAAGATATTTTAGACGCTCCACTCGAGAGCAAAGCTAAAATTCAAGTCCAAGTCTCCAGCAAGTCTAAGATGGCCTCCTTTTTCTTATCTTGATCTTTTAATTTTCCTGTTGAGATATTTTTAGGTTTTATTTATCTTGCCCTCAGGATAATCAATGCTCTGCTGGTTTTAATTAGAAAAAAATTTGCTGTGCTATTGTTTGTTTTTCTTTACATTCGTTAATTACATTCTTTTGGAATTTTGCTATAATTAATTTATTATCTATCACTGACCGATGCTTTTAAATTTTCAAAGACAAAGGGGAATAAATTTATTTTAACTTTAATTAATTAATACATCAGATTTTGTTAGAATTATTATTTAACGAAATTTAAATTAGCAACAAATACGAACTTTATAAAATTCAAAATAACTGATTAATATTCCACAAAATTTATTTAACTACAAGAAATCTAAATTATATTATTTTATCCGTATTTATTGCGTTTAATTTGAGATCGAAATGTGTGCGTGTTTATGCTGAATTCTACATATATTTATACATTTTTAATATTGTTACACACACAATTCGATACCAAAAAGTTTAAATTTGGGTGGGATAGACCGGTCAGTGAGAGACGACAGAAAAAGGTGAAACTTGAGATTCGAATACGAATCTCACTGTTTCAATATCAAAGGTTGAACATGAATATTATATAACAACTTTCTGCAATTAGTTTATGACAGATCCTTAGGAAGCCAAGACTTTCTTGCCATTTGATTGAATAGCCTAATTAGAGAAAAAAAAAAAGACATGAGTTTAAGTATACTTCCATTTCCTTAAATGAAAGCCAATTTATCAGTAAATGATTACTGACTGCCCCCATTCCTCTTTCATTTTGATGGCAGAATCTCTTTGGGAATTAATTTTTTTTTTTCCTTTTGAATTGAAAAAGTAAAAAAAAAAAAATCTTTTTTAAACATCATACATTCATTTGTCAAATAAATAAATTACAACATAATCAATTATATTTATTTCTATTTTGCCATCATTTATCAAAATATAAAAGAAATATAACTCAATATTTTTCTCCAAATTTGAACTTTTGTAAAATGTATGCAAATCAATCATGCAAAGTAAAAATATATTGTAATTTGACCAATATAAAATATGATATAGATTAATAAAATAATATCTGAATCCATTTGTTTAGAAATAGAATACACTACTAAAGAATGGCAAATAAGAACTTCAAATATTGTGTATATAAATACATGCTTTTGTTTTGTTTAGTTTCAAAGAGATCATTGGCAATTATTCAAAAACAATTATGGCTATTCTAATTCCATGATATAAAAGAAAAAAGTAGACAAAAAAAAAAAAGTTGAAAATGAGTTTTGTAATGACTATTCAAAACCAATCCATGAAATGCAAATATGTTCAGATTTATCACATAGTGGTTTTTAACCTTTATATATTCTGTTTCTCTTTCTTAATACCCTACTTAATTGTGTCTATCCACTATATTATATTTGTCATATCTTCCAATAAAAACAATCTGTATTGCATCTCTTGGGAGTATTTTTGACATAATCTTTATAACATACTGTAAACAAGGGTCTGTTTCTCCTACAAAAAAACATGCTCAAATTTATTATAAAATGTTTTTATAAGAAGTATTTTTGTTCACATCCCATAACCAATTTAATGATAATATGCTTTTACAGTAGTAATCCTACATCTATAGCACTGAGCTGAAGAATATAATAACTTATCATTACATTATTAGCATCTTTAAATAAGTTTGCCTTTATCTACATATTATATCTTATTTTCTTACAATAAACTTAGCAAAATAATAAGACCTATCCTATATTCAACATAATTTGCATAGTTATATCACTATGATGAAACATTATTTTTTATCTTGTTAAATGCAGCATTGGTACATTAGAGTTCATGTGGCAACTCAACATTAAAGTCCATCTTTCTAATTAAAAAATTACTAAGATGTTTAAATTGGATCACATTTTCAAGTTGATAACTTTGTAATATAAATATTCTGAAAATTTTTCTTTCATCACTGACTGATAAAAGCATTGGAGTTTTTAGAAAAGAAATTATTAAACAAAAATCTTTATGGGGTGTAATCAAAACATTCTATACATCAACTTTTGGATTGCTAAGAATAAAACAAGTAACAGCATATTATAAATATAACAGAAGATAAAGTTCTTATTTTTGCTTTTAAATGGATCAAATTAAGAATGCCACAAATAAATCTATATCATATCTTAGTGTCTACTTAAACTGCCTATAAAGTTGTTTCAAAGATAATTGTTATAAAAATAAAGTTGATTCTAGCATACATTAAATTATTAACACTAATCTATATTTCAAATAGCTTAGTAATAATAACTTTTGTTGATTTTATCATGAAAATTTTGGTGTGAACTAATTAATTTCACATAATGCCATAAAATTTTTCAGTTAAGTCACATATTTTGATTAAATAAAAAAAAAGTTTCATATATATCATGTCTTTGTGTGCATGTTTTTGCATTATTTGGCAACAAAATCATTCTCTAAAACAATAACGCATCTCTGTAACTATTTATCCATGACTGCAGCAAACTATTTAACAAAATCTTTTAAAATGCTTTGCTACAGTAGATAACAATGCTATTCCATGACTTATTACTGTCTTTTCTATGCAGTTTAAGATAGTTCTATTGTTCCAGTTATAAACTGATAGAAAGTGAAATAACAGAACCATACTTAAGATTAGTTAGTACAATTTCATAAATCCATATATGTATTCTTAAAATTATAATACTTTTAAAGCTAAAATATGTCACTATTATATTTTTAAATTTATTTCAGCAGTCACATTTTTAAGACTACAAACTTCTTTAACTACAATAGTTGGATATATCTGTTCATTAGATGTAACATTATAGTAGATATATGTGTATCATTGTTCAAAAAGTGACAAAATTACTTCTCTATTTATTTGAAATATCACCAGTGGCATATAAAAATTTTCATCCTTTGTTGTAATAGGATTATGATATATTGTTTTCCAGACCATATTTTATTTTTAATACATAAAATAAAAAAAAAGAATTAAAAGTGAACATCATCAATCATCATCATCATCATTATCAACCATTATCAATCCACTGCAGGATGAAGGTCTCTCCAAGTTTAATCCATCTTCTCCGATCTTTAGCTTCTCTTCTCCACATCACCCCTGCACACTTTCTTATTTCATCCATCCATCTCACATGTGGTCTCCTTCTGGGTCTTTTCCAATCTCTTGGACTGCAATTTAAAATTTCAATTGTCCATCTATTATCATCTCTTCTAACAATCTGTCCAGCCCAACTCCACTTCAATCTTTTAATTTTTTCAATGATGTCGGTAACACCTGTTTGTTCTCTTACCCATACATTGCGTTTTTGATCTCTTCTTGTTACTCCCAACATATACCTCTCCATACTTCTTTGAGTGGTCTGAAGTCTCTGTATTGCTCTTCTATTGAGTGTCCAAGTCTCAGATCCATAAGTAAGAACTGGTAAAACACATTTGTTAAAAACCTTCCTTTTCAAACACATAGGCATATTTCCTTTTAGTATCAAGTTATTTCTACCAAAAGCACTCCAACCAAGTTTAATTCTATGATTAATTTCCTCCATTATGTTTCCATCTGTAGTAATAATCTGACCAAGGTATTTGTAATTGTTAACTTCTTCTAATTCATCATAATCAATCTTTATTTTCATATTTTGAGCAAATCGATTAAACATTACTTTAGTCTTTTTAACATTTATCTTTAGTCCTACTTTCCTACTTTCATCTGATAACTCCTGCAACATTTCCTGCAGCTCTGAAGCATTATTTGCAAAAACAACTACATCATCTGCAAAATCTAAATGACTTAAATAATCTCCATTTACTTTCACTCCTTTAGTTTCCCATTTTAATCCACAAAATACTTCTTGCAGCACTGCTGTAAAAAGTTTTGGAGATATGGAGTCACCTTGTCTTACACCTTTCTCAATGTTGACTTTTCCAGTATCATTATGTAATCTAATTGTTGCTGTTGCATTTTTATAAATATTCTTTAAAATATGACAATATCCTGGATCTATACCTTGATGATCCAATGCTTTAATCACTGAAGAAATGTTTACAGAATCAAATGCCTTTTCATAATCTACAAATCCAAAACATAATGACAACTCATATTCATTTGTCCTTTCTATAACTTCTCTCAATACCTGAATATGATCTACTGTACTAAAACCACTTTTAAATCCAGCTTGTTCTCTTGGTTCGTGGAAATCCAATGTTCTCTGTAGACGAGTTGTAATTATCTTGGTAAAATTTTTATATAAAAATGATAAAAGGCTGATAGGTCTGTAATTTCTAATATCTTCTTTATCACCTTTTTTAAATATTAATATTATTACTGCATTCTTCCAATCATCCGGTACATCTTTATCATTTAGACATTTGGTATATAACTTTGCTAAAAAATTTTCTGTTTCTTCACCTGCTTCTTTTAATATATCAATTATAATTCCATCATTACCTGGAGCCTTTCCTTTCTTCATACATTTAATTGCATTTCTCACTTCTTCATTTAAAATTCTGGGCAATTCGGAAGATGTAATAGATATAGGAGGTACTTGATCTTTATTACTATATAATTCTTGATAAAAATTTTCTACCAATTTCATGATGCCATCTCTCTTTTTAGTAATAATTCCATCTTTTTTCCTTATTGCAGATATAAATTTCCTACCAATACCAAAATGTTGTTTTACATTCTTAAGACTTTTATTTTCTTCTACAGCTTTTCTTGCTAGTTCACAGTTATATTTTCTTATATCATTTTCAACTCTTTTCCGCACCATTTTACAAAATTCGAGATATTCAATTCTTTTTAGTGCATCATTTTTGTATATCTTCATATTTCTTCTTTTCTTCATAAATTCTCTAGTCTCAGTAGAAATTTTGTTGGTCAATTGCTGCTTTTTTCTACCAGCTATCTTTGTTGCAGTTTTTAAAAATGTATCAGTTATTTTCATATTAATTTCATTCAAATCTGAATCATGTTCGAAATCTACTAATACTTGAAATCGATTTGTAAGTTCTAATTTAAATTCATTAGAATGTTTCTGAAGATTAGGAATATCAACTGTAAATATTGTTTTTCTTAACAATTTTTGTCTTTCTAGTTTTACATTAACACGCATCTTGCACCTTACTAATCAATGATCACTTCCTGTGTTAAATCTATTAAGAACAGTACAATCTTGAACTATGTACAAAGATGGGATGAAAGAATAGATTTATTAATAAAGAATAGGGAGTTAGAGATGGAGAATTAGTATGAAGAAATAAACAGAATATTAGGTGCAAGTTAATATATGATAATAGTAAGAAAAGTAATTTATTGTTTAAGGCTCGAACGGGATCTGTAGCAACAAGAGAATATACATGTAAGTGGAAAAATATGGGTGATTTAGTTTGTAAATTATGTAAGGAAGGAATAGAAAATATTAGGCATCTGTTAATTGAATGTAAATGCTTGAAAACAAAAAGGGCACATATAATGAAATTATGGAAGAATAAATATGAAAAAAGTGATTATACAGAAAGTGGATTATTGGTTTTTATGCTAGGTTTGGGAAAAGATAAGGGGATTTAGATATAAAGGCCATAGAGTTGACAAAGATTACGTTGTGGAAAAGGGATGGAGCAGAATATGTGAAAACTTAGACTGGGGAATGGAAAATAAAGTGGCTAACAGGTTTCTCTGGGAATAATTGTTGAGAGATTCTTGACTCCATTTAAGGAGAAGCTACAGTACATCACATCACATCTGTGATTATTTAGGAGATAACCCTAACATAAAATATATAAATAGTTTTCACTAGATTTAGTCTCAGTGAATTTATAAATAGTTGTACCTTTTTTTAAAAAAATGTTATAAAAGTTAAAAATAGCAATTTCCTATTTAAGGTAATTAATATATTAAAACTAATAAAAATCATAAATTTTAAATTTAATCTAATAGATGTATATTTACATGACTTAGTCAAATTAAGTTTATCTTTCTCTAATATCCAATTAATTCTTTAATCCATATTAAAGCAAAACTAGATACATAACCATTTATAAAAGAAGCATGATAATTCTGCAAATACCAACAGCAGTATAGACATAACTAAAGAAATCCAGAAAAATGTTTAATAATTCAGTGACATAATTAATTCAATTGCACATGACTTATAAACACCTTATAATAAAATTATACCATCACATTAAAAATAATATATATATTTTTTTATATTGGAAATAATTATTATTTCAGATTTATTTAAAATGCAAAATAAATAATTGTCAATCATTAAAATGAAAAACATAATGATGGTTAAATAAGAAAAAAATTGGAAAGAAATGACAGATGTATTGATAATAAAATTACAAATTATACTTCAGATGAGATGTTGTCAAAGTATGATAACATTATTGGGTCAATCTGAGCTGGGGGGTCGATGGAAAAATTGATTAAAGATCACAAATATAAATTATATATATAATGTTTGTGAATATTATTTAACTGAATTTAATACCAGTTTGTTTATAGGCAAAAATTACATAACTCGCCATTATGTATTCAGTACAGCTATCCGTCTATATGGAAAATGGCTACGGATTGATCGCCCAGGATCGCTGGAAATTGCAGAGCCCGTGTTATGGTAACTCAAAACATCTTTATGACATAGTACACGTCAAGCATCCACAGTATGCTGACATTATTAGCATTTCTATAGCAGTTTTTTGTGCTGCAGTTTATTTAATATTTCACATAATTACTGATATATACATATAACAAATGTTTCACAATAAGCTGTGATAGCGCTAACATATATGACATTTTAGGCAGCATGATAGTGATGTGATTGATAACTTTTCTACATTGTTTTAGAGCATTGTATATGTTAAATTACAGTATGTGACAGGTTGCAGCGAGTCTTTCTAAGAAGCTTCCATTTTTAATGTATTAATTTTAAAAAAATTCCAAGAGATGTCAGCAGTATACAAACCTTTACAATTTTTTTTTCTATAATTGACAGCACATTCTATTGTTCTAATAAAGCTATGAAGAAAGTGGCAATTTGTGATTGGCTTGGCTAAATGCCACAGAAACGTGATTTTCAGTAATTGTTAATGACTCTGATGCAATATTTTTGTAAAAGACTTATTATTAAACCAAAAACTACGTCAGTAGAGGGGGTGTCTTTGAATCATTCTTTTAACTTTTTGAATAGATCTCGTGAAGCCAATAACAATGTTTTCCTTTGTTATCGACAAGAAGTTCAATATTTATTTTCACAATTTTAAAATATTAATTTTAAATATTTTAGAATTTTAATTATTAGAAGGCTTAAATATTTATAATATAGTTACCATAGACTGTAAATGAATGTTGTAATATACAAACATAGCATCATAGTAAAAATATTTATTACTAGAGTCTATTCAAAAATTTAGGAGTCTGGTTGACACTGAAAGAATTAAAAGTAGGCAAGATTACAATTACTATGTATTACTATCTGCTGACCAACTTCTTTTTTTTATATTATTATTTATAGGACCCTAATTCTGCAATGGCAGCTTCAGTTTCTAAAAAAAAATGTCAATAATATTCATTATATTATTTAAAATTTGGATTTATTCCTTCACCAATAAACAAAACAATACCCATAGTCTTCTCTATGAGAAAATTTTTACAAATAATGTAATGAAATAAGCTAAAATGAAAAATCATCTTGAGAGAGTTTATTCTGATAAAAATGATAAAGATCTTGATTTTTTAAAAAAAAAAAAACAAAGAAAAATTTGCAACTTGACCAAATATAACAAGTTCTATGAAGCTGTCAGCTATAGTTGAAAAAGGAGGATTAATAGTTTCATACAAGATTTTGCTCAATAATACACAATTGCAAAAGAAGTAATTATACCTCCAATTAAAGATGTCAAAAAAAAAGACTCTGTTAATGTTTTCAAGTGCTTACCATCAAATGTGAATTCTGTAAAACAGCATATTGAGGAAATGGCTGAAGACATAGAAAATAGTGGTTTCAGACTCAAAAATTTCAAGTTTTCTATTCAAATTGATGAGAGTTTTGGGATTTTTTCTCTTCTTATGGCTTATGTCAGATATTTTAATAAAATTAAATGTCAAATCATTGATGAATTTTTAAACAAAGGCAAAACTCCCCATACAGTAGTGCCACCCTGTGCCAAACAGATTAATTAATGGATGCCAGAAGGCTTGTGCATAAAATCCCTATCTAATGCCTACTCATCCAATATCCCCAGACTAGTTTCTGGCTTGTGGCCATCATCAGTGAAGAGCCTTGGATCTGAGAGCACTGCACCTAGATCTTAGGATCTAATGCAACCCTCCAGAAGCCACCTTTTAACTCTACTTTACTACAAAACTATGAGAATGAAATTGAAAATATTGTTAATATCTTCAATCTAAGCTCAATAGCTTATATAGTCATATGGGTCTGAACTCAATTCAGCACCCATACATTTTGGTGTCTTTGGCTCTTAAACAACCATAGCCACCACTATCCTTTTAGGCAGGATTGGTGTTAAACCATCAAACATCACATGATCACCATCTCTATACTAGCAGATTTGTTGTAAACAAAGGCAAAACTCCCCATACAGTAGTGCCACCCTGTGCCAAACAGAGTAATCAATGGATGCCAGAAGGCTTGTGCATAAAATCCCTATCTAGTGCCTACTCATCCAATATCCCCAGACTAGTTTCTGGCTTGTGGCCATCATCAGTGAGGAGCCTTGGATCTGAGAGCACTGCACCTAGATCTTAGGATCTAATGCAACCCTCCAGCAGCCACCTTTTAACTCTATTTTACTACAAAACTATGAGAATGAAATTGAAAACATTGTTAATATCTTCAATCTAAGCTCAATAGCTTATATAGTCATATGGGTCTGAACTCAATTCAGCACCCATACATTTTGGTGTCTTTGGCTCTTAAACAACCATAGCCATCACTATCCTATTAGACAGGATTGGTGTTAAACCACCAAACATCACATGATCACCATCTCAGCAGGATTAATAACAAATTTTTCTTTCCTTTTTAAACTTTTATTCAAAATCGATTGAATACCAACTTTCTGCTCATCACTCAAATTACTAGATTCAATAGACGAAATTGTATCAAAAACTATATTTTTTGAATGAAATGGAACAAAATTAGGGCCTTTACCAAGAATATCTATTTCTCTATCATTTAACTTCAAATCCGAAAGATTAACAACTCTATCCTCAGAAACCTTATTCTCATACCCTTTATCACTACAATAAACTTTATTAACTTTCCCAAAAACCACTTCAATTTTCTTTCATATTTTTTACAATAGAAATTTAACCTATTCTGTCTAAATTGTCTCATAAAAAAATTCAAAATTGAATAATTAAAATCTAGCCTCCTTTCTAAATAATATATATATATTTTTTATATAGATAAATAAATTTATAAAACCTTACAAAAGTATCTTTGAAAAAACTATTCAATATGTTTGTAACATAAAAACTAAATTTTTATTTTGAAGCAACTTTTTATTTCTACTAAAATTAATAACACAGCACCTAGGAAAAACACTAAATTCCCTACATTTTTTAAGAAAATAAATCTGCCATCGTAAAGACTCTATCCTATCACTCAATTTAGACAAATTTTTAATCCTTCTAATATCATTAAATGGAAAATTATTAAAAAACTAAACTCCACAAACCCATATTAAAAACCCAAATTACCAATACCCTTATAAATTAAAACCCAATAAAAACATACACACACTTCTATATATATATATATAACTAAATAAACACAAATATACTCTTTCAACCCAAACTCAAGCAACAAACATAATATACATAAATGACATTCAAATATATCAATAATTAAAAACAAACAAAAAAAAAAATATATCAATAATAAAATGTCAATAATAAATATCAATAATAAAATATCAATAATAAAAGAAAAAAAAAATTTTACACTACATCAGCAAAACTAATCTTAAATGCAATAAAAGTCATTAAAATGTGAAATACCATATAGTTCATAAAATGGCTGGCGATTGCGTAACTTTTTCCACAGTTGCCGAAAACAGAAGTCGAGTATTTCTGCTGTCCAATAAAAATACACACGATTTTTAGTAAATTTCATAGAAAGCACATATTATAAACATGTTTAATAAGTAAAGAAGACATTTACATGTGTTTGTTGTTGTTTAAAAAAGTTTGAGTTTCTTTCTTTTGTCTGACTACGGTTACGATTTTGATATTTTTTATTTTAGCATTACAAACAACAGAACACTAACCCTAAACTAACCCTAAAACTAACCCTAAACCTAACCCTACACAGTTGTTTTGTTATGTAGAAAGCAATAATTAAGCGAAAGACTGCTAAATAGACATCATAAAAAAAGTTCTAGCAATCAATCAATAACTAAAAAGGAGGAATGATGATAATTTGTCCAAAAACAATGATTTAAAAATAAAAAAAAAGGTTGTCATTTACTAAATACAAAATTAAAAAGGCATGAAAAAAAAAGTTATAGCAATCAATAAATTAATAACCAAAAAAAAACAACAGCGATTTAAAAATCACACGGCCCCATAAACCGTACATTGTATTGTTTTTGACTGCCAATAACGCCATCAAGTGGCCAAGCCCGATTACATTATAATTACCCAATATTCAAATATATAATTATACAATTATTACACTTATCCACACACACACACACACACACACATATATATATACATAATTAATACTCAATATAAACAAAAGTAATTATACATTTTAATATGATCTTTATAAATAATTTTATCAATATTTTATATTAATTTATTTTATATCACTTTATTTTATTTTTTAAAATATTATTTAATATAATAATTATAACTTTAACATTTATTTTACTATTTAATGCATATTATTATCATTTTTCTTATATTATAAAATCAACTTCTAATCTTGTCTTATTTTTATTAAATAATTCTATCAATTAACTTTACCCACATTACAAAAAGATTAAAAGATTGTATAAAAATGATTAATTACACAAATAATAGTAGGGATAGGAAAATTAAAGAAGCAATCTTGATGAAGAGTAAAAAACCAAGTCTTAATAGAGATTTCGGGGTAAGAACAATAATTTTATAAACAATTGTTAGTAATAATTAGAATTTAAAACGGTTAAAAGAAAAAAGTTAAAGAAAATGACACTAGAGGGAGGGTTAAACAAATACAAATTTTGAATTTTTTTGTCAGTTGGGTTTTGGTATAATAATAATTTGCAATGTGGGTAAAGTTAATTGATAGAATTATTTAATAAAAATAAGACAAGATTAGAGATTGATTTTATAATATAAGAAAAATGATAATAATATGCATTAAATAGTAAAATAAATGTTAAAGTTATAATTATTATATTAAATAATATTTAAAAAATAAAATAAAGTGATATAAAATATTGATAAAATTGTTTAGAAGATAAGGTAATAAAATGGGAAATGATTATTTATAAAGATCATATTAAAATGTATAATTACTTTTGTGTATATTGTGTATTAATTATGTATATATGAGGATAAGTGTAATAATTGTACAATTATATATTTGAATATTGTAGCTCTGATGATGACTGTAGGACAGTCGAAACTGTTAGTGTAATACAAATAATACAAATAAAAGTATTGATAAAGTGTCTAAGAGGGTGTAAATGGTATGATAATAGAAATCAATACGTTGGAAAAGAAGTAGAAAAATATTATTTTCAAGATATGTTAGGTCCTATGCAGTAGTGGGTTATTTTACAAAAATACCCTATCACATGCAATAGAGTATATAACGCAGTCAACTCCCCCACTATCTAGATAATGAGCATTTTCAGATAATATATATAAATAATTAAATGCAAACCTACATCAGATACATATACATATATTAAAAAATTAACTAAGGCCTACAATACAATACATAATACCTTAAAAGATGATTTAGCCATAATTAAGAAAAAAACCAACATACTTGAATATGAGGATGTATTTAATGGAAATTAGGATATCCTTCACATTGAATGTATCATTAGACCCTAATATTGCGGGTATAGTGAAGACAAAACATAGTATTATTGAAATGTCATTTCAAGTAAAAATTGCAAAATATGCCAGCCTTTCAATTTAGATCAAATTTTCTTGATAAAGATGATAGTCTTTTATTCAAATGGTTTTGCATTAAAACTAGCAATTATAACAGATTTTTGCTATCTAGAAAATCATGGTATATCACAGTTTGTATTTGATTACCTGAGCCAGTTTACAAACTTATTCCTCACTAATCTTGCTAATTTTCTATTACAAAAAGTATATAAAAATCACAAGAGATTACAACCAATCTCAATTGACCCTTTTAATAAAAAAACTTATGGCAACAACTTCTCTAGCTAACATGCAACCTATCTCTAAAGATCCTTTATGAATTAAAATATTGAAATCAGTATTGAAAGTAAATAATTCAGGCAATATTTAAAAAAAAAGGCTTATCTACTGGACAGTCAGCCCTTCCATATAGAACCATTTTAGAATGTTTCCAATGAGCAGTTAAATTAGATGTAAAAACAGCAATGACATGTATCTATGCTTTATATATTAATTAAATTTTATATTAAAACATAAAATATATGTAATATTAAATGGAAAAACATCCCCATCATTTATTTCACATCAATCTGTATGCCAAGGCTCATCTCACAATGCATTACTGTTTACAACACATACCAACTTATTATATCAAGACAATAGAGCAAAAAATCATAGGAATGTACATATCAGATATAAACAATTCTCACATAATCAATAGTGTTCTTTTTTAACTAATTAACAATAACAAAAATTGTTTGACATATTCATTATGCACTTCATAAAATCTTCTACACCATATATAAAGTCACTATATAAAGCTACTAATGGACGGGGCAGGAGAAAATAGCCATCTCACTGAAACATTTTAATTTCTAAATAATCTAGATTTTCATTCTATTAATGTATTTAATATTTAAAAAAACCTAAATTTTAAATCATTCATGGTAAAACAGTTTCTTTTATTGGGACATATACTAAAAATACCAATTGCAGATAGACCTACCATCAATGCCTAATTTTGTGATATATCTTTTGAGACCATTACAAAACTTATATATACTATATGTAATCTCAACAAAAGTATACATATCTGAAATATTTGGACCATTCCACCTTACTTTTCCAAATGACCATAATCTTCCCATGCCTAATGTAAATAATAATTAAAACACAAATTTACAAACTGATCTCTTGAACTCAAATATTTTGATTTTCTTCTTAAAATCAAAATGACAGCTCTTCCAACCTATATTTTCTGAGATAATGAAGATTTTATTCAAAATTTATTCTTCATACCAGTTGTGTCATAGAGAGGAAGAAACAGTTTCATTTTCTCTATGTAAGATCAGGACTAGTATGATCTCAGACATTAGTAAACAATTTTTCTCTTGGAGGTATTATAAATTCTTTTGTTAGAGGTTCCTTCCTAATTATTTGAACTGCCATCTTTATCTTATATGCCTTCTGATGTCCAAGCCTATATTTACATATAGAATAATGTGGAACAGAAATCTGCTTTTTTAAAAAAATTAAGACAACAAAAATGAAGAAACAAAAAAATTACTTCTCCAGACATTTTTGTTGCTATTTATTCTTTAATAAAACAGTAGTCAAGTTTCTAACCTTGCCAAAACAAATTACTATACCCAGGTGACGCAGACTTGTTTAATGCAGATGATAAGTTCCATATTTTACATGTAATGTATTTGAGACTGCATGCAAGAATGTAATTATGCTATACTTCTTTATAAATAGTTTTTTTTTTTTGCTAATGTTCTATTTATTTCATCTTTGTACATATATTTTTTAATTATTGTTTTTTCATTGTAAATACAAATTTGGCTTATTGCATTTTTTTTTTCTTGCTTTGTAATGTCATATGAGCTTGAATAAAATTTCTTTAAAATATCATTATCATTATACTAAAACATTAGGCATTCCCCCAAAAATAATCATTTTATATTAAAATTTGGATTAGAAGATAATTTATACAAATGATCAAGCAAGAATAATTATGCTCAGATCTATCTAGTATTGTCATAATTTTATTTTAGGAGCAGAAATTTGTGTAATGATAATTATTATAGACTAAATGCATAACTTTAGTTAAAGACAGCCACAAAAATCTTGCCACAGAAAATCTACAACTCTATTAAGATGAGAATAATTAGATTATATAAAATCATATCATATATCTTTCTACATTATCTATGTAAATTATAAATATTTAACATTAATCTATACTATGAATTGCATGTATACATTGATGCTATACTATTTAGAAATGTAATATGTAATTAAAGAGAAAGGATTTCCACCATTAATATATACACTGTACTGATCTTGTAATAGCTCAACCATATCATGTTAAGTACTGAGGATACTCTCAAACTCAAACTAGCATAACAGTACAAAGGATAGGGGATTAAGAAAGGAAGAATATGAGATTACATAGTCCCATATTTGGATAGCCATTTGTAACAGTATACCATATTAGGGCAAATTATGAGATGGAAAGCCATCATCATTTCTAAATAAATAAAATATAAAATTAAATATAAAAGAAATTATAATGAATATAATGAGCATGAGAGATCAGCAAAGAACTAATAAGTTCACCAGAATTACAAAGAAGAATCATTCATCATCATGAATGATCAACAATAAAAAGAAATCAAGACAACCTTATGACTGGATTTGAAATGGGTCTACTATAGACCAGGCTAATTATTTAACCATTGCCAAAAGCAATACAACACAATAATTTTGTTGTATAGACTCATGTGTAAATCCATCAGAATATATAAAAAAGTCAAATAATGCTAAGGTACTAAAACATGCTGATTATCATCAATGCCCTAGTCATATAATACCATTAATGTACTGACCAACTATAAACTTAATTTTTAATTAATAATAAATAAAATGCAGTGCATGAACTTTAAAGGATATACCATTGCACCATCTAGTGTTATCTGGAGTCCAAACACTAACCTAAATCCCTAATCCATAAAACTAACTGTTATGCTCTAATCTAACTCAGGAAACAAGAACTCTATAGACTACTACTGTGAGCAAAACATAAATAAATAAAGCAGCTTATTCTAAATCATTTTAAATAATTCATAGATTTACCCTACTATAAGTAAATAGTTTTACTGGGATAATTAAAAAAAGCCTAGATCACTAAGGAGTTGGAATGAATAAAGACTAAAAAAATATTTTAAAACAATTATTTAATTACTAATTGATTAATAATAAATAAAAGAAATTGACATGACAGTATGAAATAGTAAATATTCATTGTATCAAAAAATAAAATTTAGTTTCATAAAAATTATAATTAACCAGTTGATTTCTATTCATTAAATTAAATTTTAATTCATTAAGTTATTTCTTTAAAATAACTAAGAGTTGGAAAAACAACATTTTCGAGAAAATCAAAGATAACAATATTTGATTTAACTTAATTAATCTTTGTTAAGTTTTTGGGATAGAAAATTGAATGAAAAGGTCTTACAAAAAAAAATTACTTTTATATAATTATTTTTTTTTCTATTAATAAAAATACATTGTGCACACAAAAATACCTTTAACCATGGTTTGACTTTTCTGTGGAGTCCTTTCTAGTTATAATTTCCAGTTGAGTTATCTTCTTGAAGGCTTCTACACATGAACATGCTGAATTTGTGCTTTTCTTTATCTGCAGTATTTCCAGATTAAAAAATAACAAAATTTAATTTCTTTCCATTAAATATTCCACGAGAGACCAACACTAACAGGGACTCATGCTCTTGGAAGAAGACAAGATTGCAGATTACTTAGGGGTAATTTCTCTACATTTTATTCCAGTGAAGGCAGATTACATGGAGGAACATGATTGTTAGCTTTTAGCTAACTTAGCATATGGTTTTCATTGTAAAAACCATTTTTATAAATAAACTCATAGTAGGCTACAAGTTTGATTTAAAACTTCTGGTGTTTTATGCAACAGCTTTATTAAGATAAAACTGCTTCTTTTCTCCTTATCAGCAGGACTAAGACTTCACTTCTCTTCAACAGCTAGGTTAGGAATAGTTTCTTCTTACCAGATACTTGGATTTTTTGACTTATTCAAACCCCTATTATTGTTTTTCTAAAACAATCTTGCCTACAAGTCAATCACAATCTGTCTCCAACATGACAATTTTTATAACAACCAATTAGGTAAATTTTTACAAACACAATTGTTCAGCTATTTCTTTCCTTAAACTTTGACATTGAAAAACAAACCAAGACTTAAATTAGAATTTTTGATATTCCTATATAATTAAAAAAAAATTCTTGCAAAAAAAACCTCAAGATAATCAGATAATTACAGTGATTTGATTTTTTGCAATGAAGAGAAAAAGAAAAAAAATCTGATTAATTAAAATAAAATTTACCGAAAGTAGTAAAAATCTTACTTTTTCCCCTTTTTTAAAACTATTATTAAAAATAAAGTTAAAATTAATATGTATTAAATAATTTACAAAAAAATAGAATTATTTTCTTTTAGTACACTTTTTAAAAAAAAAATTAAAAGTCACTGGTAAGTAAATAAATTTATTGAAGAGAGAGAACAAAAGAAATTGTTTATCTGATCTGATTCTATAAATTTCTCTTCTATCAACATTTACAATTTATAATACATATTAAGATATTCATATTATGATTTAAAAAACAAGGGTTCTCATTTGATCCTTCGTGTCAGCTGCGGGATGGTGCGATATAACGTTCCTGGGCTAGCGCTTCTCTATTAATATTGACGTTTTTTTTGTTTACAAAGTTTACTTTCTTTCGTTTCTGAAGTATTTTTCCCAAATAATATTTTTGACGATGGGATAATAGTTGTTTTTTGTTAATTTTTATTGACAAGAGGGTCTTTTTTGGTGTGTGTTCAAATAGTAATGTGCGTTTTTTTTTTTCAAAATAGTATTACTGGTTTTGTAAAATTGGATTGACAAAATTCAAGAGAGAACGGGTTTTTTGGATGGATCTTTAAATAATAATTGATGTTACTTTGATAGGTTTACATTTGATTGCCGACAACAATTAGCGGGAGGGGTGTTTTTGTGTACGATTAAATAATAATTTACGTTACTTTTATAGGTTTACATTTGATTGCTGACAACAATTATTGGGAGAAGTGTTTTTTTTTTTTCGTGTGTGTGTATGTTTAAATAAAAATTAAAGTTACTTTTATCGGTTTACATTTCATTGACAACCGATTTGACTTCCTTTCATTTATAAATTATGGTTTTGGTTCTACAAATAAATATTTTTGACAAGGGGACAATAATAGTTGTTTGTTTAATTTTTATTGACAAGAGGGTGTTTTTTGGTGTAGGTTCAAATAGTAATTTGGGTTACGTTTAAATAATAAGTTACGTCTTACTTTGATTGATTTACATTTGATTGCCAACACTAATTATTGGGAGGGGTGTTTTTTTGTGTGTATGATTGTAGACAACAATTATTGGGAAAAGGGGTGTAACCGTTTAAAGAATACTTTACGTTACTTTTAGTGGTGGTGTACATTTGATTGCTGACAATAATTAGTGAAAGGGTTGGGTGTTTTGGGGTGATGATTAGATACTAATTTACCTTTCTTTTATTTTACATTTGATTGCCGACAACAATTATTGGGAGAAAGGGGTTGTTTTTTTTGTGTATGTTTAAATAAAAATTGAAGTTACTTTTATCGGTTACATTTTGATTGACAACCGATTTGACTTTCTTATTTTTTTTCCGTTTATAAATTATGGTTTTGGTTTCCCAAAAACCAAATATTTTTGACAATGGGACAATAGTAGTTGTTGTTTCTTTCATTTTTATTGACAAAAGCGGGTCTTTTTTGGTGTATGTTCAAATAGTAATTTGGGTTATGTTTAAAAAATAATTGCTTTACCTTACTTTTAGTGCTTTACATTTGATTGCCGACAACAATTAGTGGGAGGGGTGTTTTTGTGTATAATTAAAGAATAATTGTACGTTACTTTTTTTTTTTTACATTTGATTGCCAACAACAATTATTGGGAGAAAGGGTTTTGCGTTTTATTTTTATTTGTGTGTATGTTTAAATCAAAATTTAAGTTACTTGTATCAGTTACCATTTGATTGACAACTGATTTGTCTTTATTTTTTTTCGTTTATAAATTATTTGGTTTTCCCAAATAATATTCGGTTTGACAATGGGACAATAATAGTTGTTTCTTTAATTTTTATTGACAAGAGCGGGTCTTTTTTGGTGTATGTTCAAATAGTAATTTGGGTTATGTTTAACTAATAATTTACAGTCTTACTTTGATTGCCGACAACAATTAGTGGGGTTTTTTTTCTACATGATTAAAGAATAATTGACGTTCCTTTTATTTGACCGTGTGATTGCCGACGACAACAATTATTGGGAGAAGAGGGTTTTTTTGGGCTATGTTTAAATAAAAATTTTAGTTACTTCTTTTATTTTACATTTGATTGCCGATGACAACAATTATTGGGAGAAGAAGGGATGTATGTTTAAATAAAAATTGAAGTTACTTCTTTTATTTTTGACATTTGACGAAGGCCATTTGGAATCCCTCAAACAAGCTTGCCTTTATGAAATGAACATTTCTGTCGGCAATAACGACACAAATGAAAGTCAAAAGATGTTTTTGGACCTCAAATCTGCATATATTTGCCGCACAATCCAATCTTTTCTTTCAGCAGCAGGATAATTTTTTTTTTTTTGCTGCTGTAAAAATATTCTAGCACCGGCTTCCGTGTCTGGCAATTCCCATCTTTTCAAGTTTTCAGCGTTGGAATTAGCCATCTTCTTGGTCTCGGAAAATTTCTCACTAAAACGTGACTCAAAGCTTGATCGTTAAAAATTTTACGCTATCCCACCCTAATCAAGAATTTAGGAGGCTTACAGCTTTACGAGGAACAATCACGACACTGTTAAAATTGTTAAAAGGTAACACTACATCAATTTGTCTTTAAAAAAAAGGCCCCAATGAAAATTTAAATAATTTTGACACGATCAAATTAACACACCCTCGAATGATATTGTTACATAAAATACATAAGGCAACATTACGATATAGTGAGTGACACAAACAACTATGGCATTTTCCTCTGCTTTTAGCATGGGAAAAAAGCCACACCGTTAGTCGCTAAGTCGAGTTAGCACTCTTTCTAGATTTTATCGTAGAAAGAAGACTTAACTCCGAGTTAACTCTAACTTTTAGCATAGAAAGAACACTTAACTCAGAGTTAACAATCTTTCTAGGATTTATTTTAGAAAGAATGCTTAAAGGCTTGGGTGTGGCCGTGGAAACGGCATATTTCTAGAAATTTAGCTAGAAAGTGCGCCATCCCGCGGCTGACACGAAGGATCAGATGAGAAACAAAATAAGTTTGACAATTATTTAGAGAAAATTATTTAAAATATTCCTACTATCATGTGGGGGAAAAACTAAAATATTTGATTAATTGCAGACCCATTGTTATTATAAAAAACATATGCGTGGGAAAACTAAATATTATTTTCCTCTTTAATGAAATAATTCCAAATTCAATTTGAGGAACATGCTGTCAACTATCTAGCCAGATGGAAATTATTATAGACTAAATGCATAATTTGTTAGACAGCTTTAAAAACATTACTACAGAAAATCTACAATTCTATTAAGATGAGAATAATTAGATTATAGAACATTCATATGTCTTTCTCCATCATCTACATAAATTATATACATTTACCATTAAACTGTACTATGACTTGCATGTATACTATATAGAATTAATGATGATATACTATTTAGAAATGTAATTAAAGAGAAAGGATTTTCATCTTAATATATGCACAGTACTGATCTTACAATAGCTCAATGATGTCATCTTGAGTACTAAGAATACTCTAACTCAAACACAAGATAGAGACTTTTGAAAAGATAAGTGGTCATCTTATCTTTAAATCTACATTCTAATTACACAAACCAATCTTAAGCATCTTAGTTTGGGGGCATAAAGATGTTTCTCAAATCACTTTTACATTCATTATTGTCTTTCACATATTAATGTTCATGAAATTTTTCAATTTACTATGTTAATATTGTGAATTATTAAAAAATTATATAATATTCAAATCTATTTGCTAAGTGCAGAGACCATACATAATTAAAGAGAAAAGATTTCTACCTTTAATATATGTACTGTAATGATCTTATAGTAGCTCAACGATATCAAATGACACTTCAGATTAGCCTATATAATTAGAGTATAGGTTTAAAAATAAGCCGATCACTTTTATCTTTGTGTTTGAGTTTGGGAGTATCCTCAGTACTTAACACAATATCATTCAGCTATTATTAGATCAGTACAGTGCATATATTAAAGTGGAAATCTTTTCTCTTTATTTAGAAATGTATATGTTGAACATTATGGGGGGGGGGGGATGGGTGAAATAAAGGAAGTCTGTTGAAACAAAGTAGAGAAAAGAAGCTATGGATTGGAATAACTAGAGTAAACTTGAAGATATCCTGTTATAGATCAATAATAATTAATGATAATGTATTATATTGTAGCAATCTATGATCTCAAAATAAAAGATAGATTTATCATTTACAAACATCAGGCTTAGATTTACTTGTTCTAAGTTTTTATTAGAATTCTATAAAAGTAATTTGTATTTAAATCAATTATATCACATGCAAAAACTATGAATTTCTTTTCTAGAATAATAATATAACTTTTAAGAAAAATAAATATTAAAATGTAATTTTTTCTTAAATGAGAAAATTAAAGTATTAGCTATTATTATGTACAAATAAATTAATGCTTTAAGAACTGTTTTATTTTTCAATTAAACACCATTCAAAGAAAGTAATTCTAGGAGAAATATAGATTCCTAATATTCAATTACGTTGCCTAACTAAAGTTATTGAAGTTAAAAAAAAATTAAAAATAGATGCATGGAATATTAAGATTTTGAATGTCTATGAAAATAAATCTAAAGTATTATCAAAGATTAAAATAAAGGACTATAAATTTTAGGATACCCAGAAGAGGTAAAGAGCTAATAATGGGAAAGGAAATTGGGGTGTGTGTGTGTGATACTGACAAAATTTATATTAAATTTTTTAAAAGTGAAATATGTAAATGATTAAGAAAACCCAATCAGGTTATCCAATCTTTGAGTAATGTAAATTACAATTAATAGAAAATTGCTATATATAAGTCTAATTTTGTATCACATCCTTATATTAATTCTGTGTTGAAAAACCCTATGATATTCTGCCATCTTGGCACAGACAGAGATATTCAGATAAAATTCATTTCATTTTACTAATTCTCACAAAAATTATCACTCGGCTCTTAATAATTCTTTAAATTACAGAAGTACTCCTAAATATAATGTTTTTATCTAATATTAGAAATAAATATAATCAATATTTAAATTCCAATTTACTTCCAAATACTAAATCATTTGACTTAAAAAAAAATTATTGGAAAACAGGAGTTATAGGTTACAAAATAAACAAATATAACATCAAATCTTCCAGCTTCTATATTTATATCCCCTCATCCAAACACTGGAATTTAATTTCCCAAACCTTTGATCTCATGACACATTACTGTATTCAATACATTAAGATTTCCAGCTAAATATTTTGTTTTGTTTAACATTCTCCTATTTTTCCCAATTCATTACCTTGCTCCATTTTATCCTTTTCTTTTTAAATTTCTAAATTTTTTTATTTCCATCTTCTTTTAAAATTCCATTATGAATAACTTAATTAGTTTTTATGCTAGTATTCAAGGAATGAGGATCAAAAGATTCCAATTAAAATTTTCCCAATCCCAAAATTTTGATCTTATATTTATGTTTAAAACATGGCTTATAAACAATATAAAGAGCCAAATGTTCTTAGATATATAAGTATAAGGCTTTACATTATAATAGTCTTCAGAAATTGTTTTCATAGATAAAGATACACTCATGACAAACATCTGTCTCTATTTTTCTCCTTTATGCGAATCTATTTATTGTAAAGAAGTATTAAATAATAATTACAAAATTCTTCTAAATAATATATCCATAAAACTTAATATTTTTCTATCTGACTTAAAAAAACTATTACGTTTCTTGAAGAATTTTTAAATTTCATATGACTCCCACATCATTATTACTGGTGACTAATATTTCTGATCTATATTTTTGTATTACTATCTTTCTAATTCTAATCTCAAAAGCCTCCAAGATGTGACCATTAATTTATTAAACATCAAACAATATAATCCTACTTCCAATTGTAAACACCAACATTAGACTACATCCTTAGCACTCTTTCCTTCAATAACTGTAATTTTATATCTTCTTTACTCCTTTCTACTGATCTCTATCATCCACTAATCAAATTTCATGTAAAAATTCATTACTCTAGGTCTAATCCTTTTTTGTTTACTAGAAGGAATAATAGAAAGGAAGATTGTTTGGGTTTATATATTTGGAGCTCTCTAAATTTGACTGGAATCTTCTATATAATTCTTTTGATGCTAATTTTGGTATTTAGTTTTTTTTATATGTGAGCTTAATCTGTTAGATTCTTGTATTTCAACAAAAATTACCTGAAACAATCATTTTCCTCTATGATTCTCAATAACGCTCAAATAGTTAACATTTTACTTCATTATCATAAGTGACCCATCAACAATCAACAGAAGAGAGGCCTGCTTTTCCCTAACTCGAAAATGGTCCACGTAACATCGGCATATAAATTTGCATTAATATTATAGTTATTAATCGAATATAAGTCGCCATGAATATGGGACTATAAAATGTCCCGAAAGCGCTTGGCGGTAAATTTTAATAATTTCACAGACAATTAATAGCTTCATTATCTGTGCGCAGAGCACATATATATATATATTAATAACTCTCAAAGAAATAATAAAAATTACATCATCACAGATAATACCTAAAACAAAAAATATTTTTGCAATAACTTTATTAATTTTAAAAGATTATCCAAAATCATTTATAAGGAAGAATATAATGAATTTATACAAAATATGAATTAAGTATTTCAAATAACTCCCAAAATTCTGATCCCTTATTAAAGGATTTAAAGTCTAACCAAAAGAATAATACAATGTAATAATATTACTTTGGGAATAGGGAATTTGCTCAATACTTTTCTGAGATCACCAATCTAACTCAACCATAGATGCCTTTTTTGAACCTAATATTCTATCATCCAGAAAAAAAGCTCAGATTTAACTTTAGTTTGTGTCCAGATAATATATCTTTTTTATAAAGGATGTACTAAATTTACTGTCTCTTCTCTATATCATATTTTTAATTATTCTATAAGAAATGGCAGTTTTCCCCCACAATCATGAATTGGGCAAAGATTTATCCTATTTTTAAAAAAGTTGTAAAAACATAGCTTGTAATTATAGACCTATTTCTGTTTTACATACTATTTACCAGAATCTTTGAGCAATGTATTTATGATAAAATTATCTTATATTAGCAAACTTCTAATCCCCAATCAAAATGATTTTTACCCAATAAAACAATTGAAACTAATCTCATCATTTCTAATCATATTACTCGTGCCATAGAAGATCATAGCAGGCTTGATAGCATTTCTTTTGAAGTCTTTAACAAAAGGAATCATAATATTCTTCTAGTTAATTATATAATTTATGTCTTTAAAAATTTTTAATTGGTATGAATCATTAATACATTATTTGTTAAATATAATAGTAATATATCTTCACTCTATTCTTGTTGAATTGAGAGTATCCTAAAATAGCATTCTCATCTTATTGTTGTTCAATATATATTAATGATCTTAGGGAAAGAATAAAATATTCTCACCTCTGTTATAATAATGGTTAAACATTTTTTAGATCCAATTCCTTTTCTAATTGCTCTTTATTAAAAAATAATATAATTTTACATAGAGCACTAGTAACAAAACTATAATTAATAAAGATAAATACTCTGGCATTTCCTATTAAAAAAAAAATCTGAAATTTTACAGTTCCCCTATTCTAATTAGATTTTAAAATTATTTCTAAAAATAGTCATAAAGAGTTTGAAATTTTTTTTGTAGTAGTGACTCTTTCCATCTCCATATTAATACTATAGTGAATAGAGTTTTTAAAATAATGGAGTCATATATAGACATGGTAAAATATTTAAACAGTATACTAAATATACATTTTTTTTCCCTCTAATTCACTCCATCTTAAAATTTAATTCAATTATCTGTCCACATACTAAAACAGATATCCAAAAAACTCAAATCTATATTTGCTAGATACTCTAAATACAATCACTTCAATAAATGCTTTAATGTCTCCTTGATGCAAAGACAACAGATCAGAGACATTACATACTTATATAAAATCAGCTCTCAAATTACAATTATTTTAGATTCGCTTAAATCACATAACCCTTTAAATTTAATTTCCTGTCTTTCAGATTCTCTCTCCTATTTTGTATGATCAACACTTACAACAGGATTTTATGAATGATATTTATCATTTAGACTTTAATCAATTCAGCAAAGCTCTAAAACTAAAATATAATTTGTAATTTCATCACCCACATATCTATCATTTCATTCTTCTACAAATTTTCCCTTTTCCTTCTTTTTCTCCATTCCTCTTTATCATCAATTCAATTATAATTGTTATTTTTTTTATTTAAAATGTGTATTCTGTAATTAACTATTAATTATCCTTTTGCACTTTAAATCAAATCAAATGAAGGTATAAAAATATTATTCTAAAGGCAGAAGTAGTCACAATACTAAAAGTATTCCTTTGAATTAAAAAGAATTTTATAAGCACTATGTATTAGTAAACAATAGATTATTCATGATTAAATTTAAACTGTTCCAAAAAATTTAACAATATTCAAATATAAATACTGACTAGTGAGCATAATGACAAACAGATAAAATATTTTAAAAAGAATACAAACATAGTTGTAATAGGAGATTAAAATGCTGCAGAACAAAAAAAAAAACAAGATAAAATAATAGAATAAGGGTAATTTTTCAATTGAATCAACTTTTACTATCCATATGGTAAACCACCACAAGGAATACAAAATTGCATAAGGCCCATAAGTGTTATGTATTAAAAGCTTAGTTGAATAATTTTCCAATTTCTATATTGAAGGAAGGTATAATAACAATAATTAGCAATAGCCACTTGCAAATAAATATGGATATTATAATTCCAAGAAAAAAAAAATAGTAATACATTAGAGTTTTGTGATGACCTCACAAACCCATCTGTCTTACACAAACTTATCTACATATGAATGATGGTCTCTAGTCTAAATATTTAATATCTTGCAATATTGTCTTACAATTTTTTCTGCAATGAACTTTACTTTTTGAAATGGAGTATTTTCTCTAATTGTGGTTCTCCATTCCAATCAATCTTTTTAAAGCATATCTTACCAGTGAAACCAATCAATATTGTATTTCATTAGTGACTTCCAAATAATCTTTATATTATAATTGGGGCCTGTCTCTCTCGTGAAAACTATAATAAAATTCACCATAAAAATACTTTTCAGATCTGCCACTACTCATTTGCTGCATATAATCAATCGAATATTGCAATTTTACAATAGTAGACTCTATAATATCACATATAGTAAGATGAACAATAAATCAATTAGTCTTATGATTTTGTTGTCATATTTTCATAATTTTATAAAGCATTCTTGGATTAAATTTTTTTAATACTTTTATCTTATATTAATAGAGTTCAGATCAGGTTGTTTCCATACAAAAAATTGAACAAAATATCGCTATATACAATTAATTTATTTATAATAGTGATATAGTTATGATACAAATATTCTCTTGTAACTTGTCAAATACAACAGTAGCACATTAGAATCTATGAGAAACTTCAACATCTAAGGCCAATTTTCTATTTAAAAAATTACTAAAGTATTTAAATTGAATTACATTCTCAAGTTGACAATCATTCAAATTAAAAGCTGCTAAAGATTTTTCTGTCGCCAATGACTGATTGGCATTAATTACTAAACCAATGACTTTATAGGCTGCATTCAAATCATTAAAAACATTCTGTAGATTACCTATTGTATTGGCAAGCAGTAATACAATCGTCAAAATAATCTAAATCTAGAAGCCAAAACAATAAAGTTCTTGCTTTTGCCTTTAATTGATTAAAATTAATAATTCCAATTTCTATCATGTTTTGATGCCTTCTTCATGAAGTCATCTATAAACAGTTGCTGAGATTATTGTAACAAAAATGAAAAATAAAATTACAGCATGTACACATTCTTGTTTAATACTAATTTTCATTACAAATGCCCCAGATTCTCTCATTCCTACTATGGATACTCAAAGCAATTTATAAATTACTCCTTTGTTCCAGATACTTTTCTTGTATTTTCCTGGCCATAAAAATTATGAGTCTCTAATATCACAATGATTATTTTGTAACAATTCATTTATGATTTGTTAGCAATTTTTTTAAAATGTTTTACATATTCAGGGCTTGCATGTTTTGATGCACAATATTTATTATTTGATACAATTACAAGAAAAAAGAAATTATTTTGCATAAAAACTTTACAAGAAAATATTCCTGTATAAATGAATAATACTGAATATGTGTATATGCAAAATTTATCTAATTTTTTCTAAGTATTCTGCCAAGATGAGACAGGAAAGTATAAATTGACTATTACCTTAAGTACATTTTCAATTTGATTGACTATCAATTATGTGTGCAATTTCACTGAAGAATTAAAGACTTCAAAATTTTGATAGACTCATACTAATATGAATATTTCTGTAGTGCAATTTTCACTACACCTCTCTCATACAAGATAAATATTCTGTTTCAGTATGAAATGTGCATCTTGGGGATCATACATCTTTTTCATGCCTTTGGTCATGTGTTTATGACTACATACCTCCACAATGTGTTAAAAGCAGATAGAAACCAGTTTTTACTTGCATGAGAGTGGTGTGAAAATTACTCCACAGACACATTATCCATTAAGTGGATAGTCTCTAGTCTAATGAATGATTAATAAAAATTATTATCATACTGATATGTTTTCTGAAATATTATTTGACCAGTTATCAAGAGTTTTATTAGGTCATGGTATTTTCAAACTAAGCATAGTTGAAAATTTAATTGTTTTTTTTTTGTGTGATTTGCAATTAATAATAATCTTAAGAAAATCAGATGCTGTTAATATAAGACATTTAAATTCAAATTAATATATTGTGATTATTTTATCCTTCATTAAATTTTTTCATATAACCGTAAGATTTATATTTGAATGCCTAAAAATTTTTCACTTTTAGAATGTATTTTTCTATTTTTATTTTCAGCATTACGTTTACTGATAGATAATTTACTCATCATTATTTTGCTGGCATTTGTTATTTATTCCATTAAGCTCTATCAATTCATTTGTCAAGTATTGCATTTATTCAATTTTTTTTTTCTATAATTATATAAAAATAATTTCTCTGCTTCAGATTGAATACACAGGTAAAGTAGTTTTTTCTCATTAAGTTCTTTTTTGTTGATATTATTTGAACTTCTTTATCTGTTTTTATTCAGCAATAGATTTTCTTTCATCTGATTTACAATCATCACAAAATTTAGAAATAAAAGTTTGCATTATTAAATACATTTTGATATAGCTATACTTGATGAATTATTAGATTACAATAAAAAATTTATACTAATCCCATCCATAGTTTGGAGCAAAGAATTTTTAAAGAGAGAGATGCTACAAAATAGATCAGGGTTCTCATTATCATCATCAACAACCATTATCAATCCACTGCAGGATGAAGGTCTCTCCAAGTTCAATCCATCTTTTCCTATCTTTAGCTTCTCTTCTTCACATCACCCCTGCATACTTTCTTATTTCATCCATCCATCTCATATGTGGTCTCTTTCTGGGTCTTTTACAATCTCTTGGAATGCAATTTAAAATTTCAATTGTCCATCTATTATCATCTCTTCTAACAATATGTCCAGCCCAACTCCACTTCAGTCTTTTAATTTTTTCAATGAGGTCAGTAACACCTGTTTGTTCTCTTACCCATACATTGCATTTTCGATCCCTTCTTGTTACTCCCAATATGCATCTCTCCATACTTCTTTGAGTGGTCTGAAGTCTCTGTATTGCTCTTCTATTAAGTGTCCAAGTCTCAGATCCATAAGTAAGAACTGGCAAAACACATTTATTAAAAACCTTCCTTTTCAAACACATAGGCATATTTCCTTTTAGTATCAAGTTATTTCTACCAAAAGCACTCCAACCAAGTTTAATTCTATGATTAATTTCATCCATTATATTTCCATCTGTATTAATAATCTGACCAAGGTATTTGTAACTGTTAACTTCTTCTAACTCAATATAATCAATCTTTATTTTCATATTTTGAGAAAATCTATTAAACATTACTTTAGTCTTTTTAACATTTATCTTTAGTCCTACTTTCATCTGATCCTGCAACATTTCCTGCAGCTCTAAAGCATTATTTGCAAAAACAACTACATCATCTGCAAAATCTAAATGATTTAAATAATCTCCATTTACTTTCACTCCTTTAGCTTCCCATTTTAATCCACAAAATACTTCTTGCAGCACTGCTGTAAAAAGTTTTGGAGATATGGAGTCACCCTGTCTTACACCCTTTTCAATGTTGATTTTCCTACTATCATTATGTAATCTAATTGTTGCTGTTGCATTTTTATAAATATTTTTTAAAATATGACAATATCCTGGATCTACACCTTGATGATTCAATGCTTTAATCACTGAAGAAATGTTTATAGAATCAAATGGCTTTTCATAGTCTACAAATCCTAAGCATAATGGCAACTCATATTCATTTTTCCTTTCTATAATTTCTCTCAATACTTGGATATGATGTACTGTACTAAAACCACTTTTAAATCCAGTTTGTTCTCTTGGTTGGTGGAAATATTCATAGATATATTTGCATGTGCCTGTGCCAATTTTTTAGATATCAAGAAAAAAGTAAAAATGGAAAATATTACAATTTCAATAGTATTCATATATAAAATGTAGCATTGCCTTTCATATGGCAATCATCAAGTATGTGTTGGGTAAAGGATAGAACAAATATGTTGTCTGTGCTGCAATTGTTTTCCATGAATCTAAGTGTGACTTGATTTTTCATCAGCATGGATCACCTGATATTTTTAAGTTGTTTATCATTGATGAAGCAACTTGATAGCTTTAAGTGCAGACAGATTTTAGTGTTTCATTTTTGATCCAAAATAAGATATCCAAACAAAAAACATAATTTTAGTAATGATTGAATGTTATTTTAAGAGTAATCATAGCTCTTTTGATGTTAGTTCTACCTAAACCTGAGATTAGAAAAAAAAAATTGATCAACTAAAATCAAAATTAATCATTAATCAATCTATTTTGTTCATCATACAAGTACAAATAAAAATGCTACAAAAAAGACTTTCAAACAAGCAAAAAATTATTTTGGTCATACAAAATTTAGATTTTTCCAATAACATAATTACGATAAGGATTAATTGTTTTGAAAAGTCAGTTAAAAAAAGATTTGGAAATATGTGAATAGTTTTTGTTGCAATTAAAGTAGATGAATCAATTAACATACCCAATACAGTACAGTTAGCACTTATTGCAAGAATATTCAGTGATTTCAGTGTAAAAGATGAGCTATTAAAATTTTGTACATGCAAAAGTGAATAAGGAGTGAAGATATTTATATTTAAAAATTACAAAACAGAAATTGATTTGCCTATGCACAAGATATCAACAGCTGTTATTGGTAGTGCACTAGCAATGGTGGATTGTAAAAATAAATTTATTTCCTATTGTAAGAAATAAATCTTTCACAAACTTTGTATCTTATCATTACATTATTAACTAGGAAGTAATATACATTAAAATATTATCATTATTTATCATAAATGTTATTATTAAAATAATTAACATCAGAGCAAATCATTTATCACATCAAATGCTTAATTCTCTAATAAAAGAGAACAAATCTTGTGAATCTGATAATATCCTACACACAAATATAAAATAGTGACTAGAGGCAAAACTTTCAAAAGATATTTTAATCTTTTATGTGACAAAATAGATTGGAAATGATATAAAAAAAAAGGTGGATATTATTTAATTAAATGATTATTTATTGAATCTAGGTTATGAATTATCTTAATAACGTATTCTAACATGTTTGTTCCATGAATAGGTTTATCTACAATGAAAGAAAAAAATTTAAAATAATTTGAAAATAAAATTAAGAAATTTACTATTCTTTACAGCATGGCTTATTTTTTTTGTAAATCCTTTTACTTTACAAATACATATTCCCAACCTAGCTAATTCAATAGCAGAACTTATTTAAATAAAAACACATGAAATTCAAAAGATTTTAGAACTTCAAATAATGTTACATTGAAATATTATATTAAGATGAAAATTTGTGAAATTTAGTTGATCAAAAAAAAATGAGCATTTAAAAAAATAGAGCTTATAAAATTAAATCCTGTTTTGTTTCTTCTTATTTATATGAATCACTATTTTCAATGATGAATATAATTAAAATAAAAAATAGATCTCCATTTACTAATTCCAACCTTGATGAATGCTTATAAATAGGAACAATATTATATACACCTAATCATAAGAAAATGGCAAATGAAATGCATTGCCAAAGATAACCCTAATTATTAAAATTTTGTGAATACAGTATAGTTTTTTTTAACCTTCAAATAAATTTGAAAATAAAATCTCTTTTGTAAAAAATATTTTATTTTAATACTTATAATAATTTCATTAATAACCAAATATTTGTTTTCTTTTAGTATATGGCCTGCCAACTTTTTTCCAGTTTCAAATGCTTTGACAACTTTAATTAGATTGAAAAACAGTTATATCACATTTGAATGTTGCACTCCCTTAATTGCAAAAATATGATTTGCCTTATTGTCTCATAATATAAATAATTTATCTGCACTGAATATGATATTGGGATTGTATGTTAATGGAAAAGCATTTCCATTTTTTAATTACAAGTACAATGTCAATCTTTTATTTCGTTCTGTTTTTTAACTTATTATTTGTTGCCCTTTGTTTTTATGAATGATTATTTAATGAGAATAAATAATGATCACTTTAGTAGAGTTAGAATAAAAGACAACATATATTTATAAACAAGTTTAAAAATATATGCTAATGATATATATGTATGCATTAAAATTATAATTTCATAAACCTTTGTATAAATAGTAAAGATAAATACTATGAAGACAATCAAGTGTGAAAAGATCGAAACGATGATACTAAATCATCTCCTCCTCCCTTTAAGTTAAAGAATTAAGTTATAGTAGAAACAAAATAGATTACTGTTTTTTATATCATTGCTTTAACAAATTTCGAATGAACATTGTGTAAAAACGCAGATCAATAAATAATACGAAGTACACAATCGCAATTAACAATAATAAGAAAGTCAATTTAAGTCAGGATTGAGAAGCTTGTAATATCATTTTTAAATAACAATTTAATATAGTAACTTAATGCTACTTAAGTAAATGCTCTTAGACATGCAATATAAAAACAAAACAAAAAAACTTTTTACTCCAAAATAATTGAAAAGAACAATGGATCAAACAAACCTGGTATTCAATGTCTAAAACCTGGCCTTGATTTATTGGCTGAAAAAAACATTCTTGTTTTCCAGGAGGAATATCGACAGTTAGGTCAGAATCACAAACAATTAAACCAACAAAAGTCAATACAATAGTAACATAATGACTCAGTTCGCCTTGGATCAACATGATTCCTAACTCGATTAGTTTGTTTCCAAGACGAACCGGAAATAATCGCCCCAATTGATAGTCTGCAGAAAAGAGCATGCGTCTTAATTTTAGAAATCTTTTAAGTATTATTTAGCATATTATGATTTTCAAATATATAAAGAAAAAAAATTAATCTATTATTTTAGATATTCTTTTCAATGCAGCAATTTTGTGTTTTTTAAAGAAAAAAAATGAAAAGTAAAAGAAATTGTTTTTCGGGAGATCATTTCTACAAGCGAGTGATGTCATGAACCGTGTAACATCTAATTTGCATATTATCTCTAGCGTTGTAACACATAGATCATTCAGAAAATGTAATACAAAAAAAGGTTCCGAAGTATATTTTTAAAAACATTTCATGGAGAAATATCGAAGAACTCCTAAAAGTTATTTTTCCAAAATATGTATGTATAATTTGTTATTTTCTAATTATTTTGACTAATGCGCTAAGTTTTATACTTGGTTAGTGAGCCGGTCGTTTAATTCTGTAGTGATCACGCTTAGTCCAGGTGCGATCTATAGTTGTTTTTATTGTTTAGGTTTTTATTTTCATTACTATTTTAAGAAGTTTTTGAATTGTGATGGTTGTTTTAAAAATTCAATGAAAATCGAAGAGTTTTGATTATTGATGTACATGTTTCGCAAAATTCTTGTTTCTGCATTGTTCACACATAGACGGCAATATTTGAAGGATGCCCTCCTTTACGCAATTTTCTAGTTTTATGAAATTTTAAAAAAGTATTAAAAAAGGGAAATTCCATCATAAAATTCAGAATATTAATATTTGAATTAAAAATTATTTTTCAAAATGGAAAACTTTGACTATTTCAGTGAAACAATGTGTGATGACGTTTCTAGTACTGAAGAAAAGTACTGGAACAACCTTGCCTATGAACAAAGTAAGGAATCCAGTTCGACTTTTGATGATAGTTTTCAGTCGGCATCCGTCAATGTCGTAGACCCTAATGTAAAAGATCATTCTATTGAACAGCATGTAAGTAAAGTACCAAAACGAAGAGGTCGACGCGAGAAAAAGGAAATTAATCTCCATTTACCCTATGAACTGCAGCAAAGCTATCGGATTCTTAATGATCTTATGTCTGATTCAAATAAAGCTTTGAATTGGCCTTTTTTAGATCCGTTACCTCCGGGAAAAAATGTTAATGGGATTATTAAAGAACCAATGTGGTTTAATAAAAGTAAGTATACTTCATTTTAAAACATTTTTCTTATTTATCATTTGTTTATTATTATTATTATTATTTTGATACATAAGAATTTTTTCAAGTTAATATATGTATTTGTTTACTACAGCTGGAAGTCCTCGCGAATGGGAAATCCCTTAATTTGCATATCGTCTTTATATACTATTTTTATTTTAACTGTTTAATAGAAATTTAATTAACATATATTAATTATGTTTTTTCATCGCGTATAGATGGAGTATTTTGTTTTAATTATGTTTTATTTGATCTCAAAAAAAATTAACTACACATTTATTAATATTAAGATCTTGGGTTCTATAATAATACTTTATGGGATACTAGCTTCCTTATTCTATTTAAACTATTAGTTAAATTGTATTATTAACAATTATGCAGTGCAAAATTTATTATAAATGTGACTGACTTTTTCCACAAAAATTTAATTAAAAATATTTTTTTTTCATACTCAAATAATATAAATAATTCACATTCATAATTATCAACTATCAGTTATGATAATGGAATTCATTAGCAAATATAACCAACTGTATATGATATATATAGAATGAAAGTTTTAAAAATATAATGCTAAATATCTTTAATTATGAAAATTTCATCATTTTATGGTCCAGGCTTCATTGGTATATTTTTTATGAATATGGTATATAAATGTATTCAATTATTACCAAGCCATTTTATTTAATTACCATTTTTTTTATTAAAAATGATAATCCCGTTCCCCCCAAATCTGGTGCTTGCTTAGTTTTTTTTTATTATAAAATTTCAGTATGTTATCCATCACTAATATTTTTCTCTTTAAAATCATTCTTATAATTAATATTATCTAAATACATTTTGTACACCTTACTTCGAACACTTCATAGCAAAAAAGTTTTTATTATATATACACAATATGATGTTTCGACTGTTCTGCAGTCTTCCTCAGAGCTGCAACTGAAAGATTACAAAACAATCAAAACATCAGATTGTATATATATAATAATAACTCTTTTTAGCTATAAGATATTTTTGAAGTAAGGTATACAAATTATATTTAAGTAAAATATTACAGCAAAATGAAGGAAGCGATAGTTTTAGTGGCATTTGTAATATTATCAAAAAAATATTGGTTTGAAAAATAAATATTTTTTTTTTGCCTATATTTTTCTAAGTTGCCATCTCTACATTTTTTTTGCATCATATTCAATTAATCTCTTAGTTCAAAGTTTTCTAATGCTCCAGTTTCTTATTTTTTTATTCATTGTCCTGCATGGTTTCTCATTTTCACTGCTTGAACATATAAACTCCTAAGAGATCATTTGATTTTTTTTTTATCTACTCATATATCAGTATTGCATACCATTTTCTTGATTTAAAGTGGCTGTACTTGTTTACGAGTTGTTTTTGAAATTCCATTCTTTATTTGATTATTATAAAGATGGATTAAATGTATGAATTTTTTTAAGTGTTTTTTCTTTTGCAGTATGTGTAATAATTGTTTCCAAACTAGGCTGAAATCAGTCTATAGTAAATATTCAAACATAAATTACTGAAAGAATAATAGGATCTCTAATAATTTGTACAACATGAGGTATCTAATTTGAAAATGCAGATTGATTAATTATTCGGTGAGATACTATATCAAAGATCAGAAAACTACTGTTTACAAAGCTACTCTATATTATTCCTTAAACAATTTGAATATTGCTTTTCTTTGATATTTTTCCTACACTTTTATATTAATAATCTATAGTAGTATAATGCATACCACTAATAGAATATTTTATTTGGTAAATTCTTTAAAAATAGGTAAGAGCAGATATTTTGAAAATTTAAATTTTTAGCTTGACTCAAATAGATTGTTAATGTGGATTTTATTATTGTATTTGGTGGATAAAAAGTGTTTCAATATTTGATGGCCTGTGTTGCTCCCATCAAAATTAGTTCCAAAAGTGACTACTGTAGTTCTTGAATATTTAAAAATATATGAAAAATATTATATATGGCTCTTATTATTGAAAAGCTTGCATGATCCTGTACTATATTACTCATATTAGAGAACTAAATTAATCACAGTTTATTAAAGGAAAAAACTGATGAGCTAATACTTGGCTTATTAAGAAAGAAGTTCATCATTATTTGCATTCATGATATGTTATCTTTTATTTAAAGTAAATTCTTTTTATGTCATTAGATGAATTTTCCAGTAACTAAAGAATTACTACTGCCTTAGCTTTCAATATTCTATCAGCTAATATCTATTTAAAGACCTAAATCATGATTTTTTTATTATTATCAATTTACAATAATGAAGAGAAGCATTTTTGTGTCAAGAAAATTAAAATTTTTTTTGCGTTGTACCTGTTATAAGAAAAAATAAACGAGAAATTGTTTGACAGAATCATCTTATTACTCCATTTAATAATAGAATATCTATTTGTATTTTTATATTGGGAATTTCCATCATCTAATATGATACACATATTAGATGATGGAAATAGTTCAATATAAAAATACAACTAGAACACCATCTTTCATAAATCAGTCAAGTAATTGTATGCTTCCAAAAACATTCTTTAGGTTTTAAAAATTAAAAATGTATTGATATGCTATTTTGGTTATATCTTATTTACTATTTTTAATAACTTACAGTGGGTATACTGTCTTTTCTTATGTTGGGTATCATCAATTGAAAAGTTAAAAATATAAATTAATTGCTATTTCATCATTTGAGGTGAATAATTGTGTTCGGTTTATCTCTTAAGTATTTTAATATCACATGACTTTAACAAATTATAATTATTATTATTACTACAATCATAAATTGTATCTAACAAATTAAAGAACTTTTTAATATGAACTTGATTTTAAACTTTGCGTGTTTGATTAATATTCTGTAATTCAATACTAGCGCTATAAATGCATAAACACAAAGCTAATATTTAATATCTTATTAAACCATAGGCTGAACACTTTTGAGTCATGCGGCTCTCATAATCATAGCTCTTTGTGAAGCAACTGATTGTCTAATATTATGCAAAGTTGAAATATCCCATTTCCTGGATATAGAATACACAACACATTTCCTTTCTGTTAATGGCGTTGCTGTCTATTGCGATAAAACAGGACATCCATGCAAACTGCAAATAATCGGCTTAGTCTGCAGAGAGGGAAATGCTTTGAGAAGAAAGATAAAAGAGGCCTGTTTTATCGCAATAGACAGCAACGCGATTAACAGAAAGGAAACATGTTATTCTATATCCAGGAAATGGAATACTTGAATTTTGTATAGATTTGCTTAACATTAGATAATCAGTTATTTCACAGAGAGCTATGATTATGAGAGCTGTGACTCAAAAGCGCTCAGCCTATGTTTAATAAGATATTAAATATTAGCTTTGTGTTTATGCGTTTATAGTGCTAGTATTGAATTAAAGAACTTTTTATGAATGTCTCGTATCATTTATCCTATTAGAGGCAGAAAACTTTTAAGGTTCTTTATTAATCTTTCTACTTGTAAATAATTGAATGGTTTGTCTTCTCTGGAGATGATATTGTGAGAATTGGAAGTGACAAGAATTGAGCTGCAATTCTTGAATCTTCATTTCTTGAGTCCCATTAAACCGTGAGTTTTTTTTACTTGTGATTTATGTAGACAAATTAATATGACATTCAGTTCTTCAATTAGTTGAATGTAACTTTCTCATTTAAGCAAAGATTCAAAATTATAGCTTTTGTAAATGAAATTCCTGGCACAAGTGTATTATCACAGTATACACTATTGAAAGAATTCTGTACAATTTGATCAATAGTCTGGTTTGCAAATCTAATTTTTTAAAACTGATGGTTTAACAATTAACTATCAATAGAAAGTTGTTGTTTTTTTTTATATTTTTTATTTAAAACCAAAGTAAACCAACTAATAATATAATTTGAACCAAATTGTTTTTGTATAATTGTTAATTCTGAAAACTGACAAAGTAACTTGTGATAATTTGATCATTGTTATAATTTGCCATTGCTAGCTGTACTCTTGAAACAATTTATTCTAGCATCTAAGTTTTAGAATTATATTATAAATCATGATGCACTATTCATTTACATACTTTAAATCTAAGAGATTGTTACTGAAATCTATATTATTATACAATTCAAATTATTTTAATTAATGCTATAATATATCTATTTGAAATATTTTACAAATGTTAATGATCAAGAGTAATTTTTTTTTATGTGTATTTATAAAATGTTATTTAATAAAAAGGATAAAGACAAAGTATTTTCTAAAAACAGTAAGTTTCAAAATTTCCCTGGAATGTCCTGCCAACATATAGAAAAAAGAGCAGTAACTTTGGCAATTAAATTGGCATGAATAAGAAGGAAGTTTTTAAATAGCGATAAATAGAAGCAGTGATTTATAAACATTGCATTTATGATAAGAAAAACGGCATTTGATGAAACATTAAGTTTGAATTGTTGCTTGGAAATCTAATATTCAATAATTAAAAATAATTAAATTCATTGTGCTAATGTTCACATTATTTTAGACTAATATAGAAGTAGAAAATCCAAAAGCTAAAGATTTCTAGATCTACTCTCAACTGAAGAAAAAAGAAAATCTCAATTTGTTCATTTCATTAGAATTCTTTTATTTTTCTTTAACATTTTAATATTTTTTAATAGCAAATTCTGTTTCTACTATTCCATTTGTGCCACTTAATGGAAGCTTGAAAAGTTATTAGATGCCAGAGTGCTTAATGACATCTTATTTTATGCTGTCTTATTTATATACTAGAAGAGTTGCTAGCTTGTGGCTTTGGCACTAAGAAGTTTTTGGACCTGGATTTAATAAACCTGAATTTTTTTATCTGATGCATCTTTTTCTCGAGCAGTCATCTTTTATTCCATCTATTATCAAGTTTACCTGTCTGAAATTAATAAATATCTTGATATTTTGAATCTAAACCAATAAATTTGACACCAGTTCAATGTCTATATATGTTGGTGACTCCAATTTTTTTTAATAATTGCACACATACCTTTATCTTCAGCAAGAATGAATGTAAAATAAGAAAGAAAATGCTTTTACAATCCTTTTCATAATAAATTATATTTCTCCTGCTTCAATTATATCATTTAATATAAACATGAGTATTCCCAGATTAATTTCTAGTTCATGGCTTTTGTCAGTAAGAAATTTTGGATCTGAATCGAACTACCAGATTCAAATTCATAAGATCTTAATGTTTTGAATTTAAGCCAACTTCTTCACATAATTATTCAAACTTACACATTAGATGATAATTGTAGTAGAAGAAATAAAATTTTCCACCGAAAAATATTGTGGCTTTATATCAATCTTGGCCAAAGATTAGAGTTCCCTATTGTTATTGGAAACTTGAAAAGACCAATATAAATACTAAACTGATATCACATCTATATAATTATATAAGAAAGTTGGCTTAAATTCAAAAATTAAGATGTTTAACGATTTTAAGCTAGGTAGCTTGTTAATAAAAAAAAAAGTAGTAAAATATGTGCTGGAATAAAAGACCATTAGATCAAAAAATTCAGATGTATTAGTTATAGATCTAAAACTCCTTATTGTCCAAAACCATAAGTTAAACAAGATATATGAATAAGACAGTACTGGATATGGATCTATTAAGCATTGTCATCAGGTATTTATGGATCATGCAAGCTTACACTGAAGGATGATAGAAAATAAAAATTAATATTGAAAGGTGTTGTGTGAGCTGAGGTTATATGATATTTTGTTCATTTTAGTATTTGAATATCATATGACCTCTTAATATACTGACTATATGATAAATGAAACAAATAATCCAAATATAAGTCATGTATTTATTTTTATAAACTTTGAAAAAAAAAAAGTTATAAATGAAGACCAGAGATTTTAGACAGTTATTCATTTTCATTGCATATTAATTATTTAAAATCTTTTTCAGAGTCTTTCGATGGTTGACAAGCTATTTATTTATTTATGCACTTGTAGGTTGTTTGTATTATATATATTTAAACATGTTTTAGTGTATGTTTTGGATTTGTTATTTATATTTGAGTATACGTATATTTTAATAATGTAAGCATGTGGAAACTGCTACTTAATTGCAATCAGTCCAGTGAATTTAAATATTTAGGTGAAAATTTATCTTTTTCTTACTTAAGAACACAAGTTTTATCTTCTAAGAATAGTAGTTTTATTTATGTTCATAGTAGATCATTAACAGATTGTGTTAAGATGATAATGCTGTTGAAATTCAAAAGCCAAATAGTTTATAGTAATTTATAGATTATCATAGTTATTAATTATGCAAAAAATAAAAATAATAATTTTTTTTTAAAATTTCTTTGCTCATTAATAATCATTATATTAAATAGTGAAATCTTTAATATTATCTTATTAGGTTTGCTTTATTTTTTTATTCTTTATAATGCAAAATATTTTTATCATTTTGTGAACAGTAGTCAAAATTTATAGCATTAATCTTATATATAGTTTTTGCTCTTTTTTTCATTTATTATAAAATTAGATTTAGAAAAAAACTTAAAAGTGTCATGAGATTTGTAGTTTATTTTCCTCTATATTAGGAAGGTACTATTATCCTACTAACCGGTTGTATAAGCCAATAATGATGTACACCATCATAATTAAATTTCTATATATGTAAATGAATACACCAACTTCTTTTAAAAATTTGTTTTTAAATGATTATAGTAAAAATAAAAATACACCCAATGTTTCGACTATTTTAAAATATAGTCTTTTTCAAGGAACACAAAAAATAAAATAAAAATACAAAGAAATATCACATATTCCAAACAAATGCAAAAACATTACATATTAAAACATGCAAAACTCTCCATACAGAAATGGTGATCATGTGATGTTTGGTGGTTTAACATTACATATATGTAAAATTATGAATTATTTTGAAAAGAAAAAATGTGTAAATGATATTTTAAATTCATTAATTAATTAAATTTCTAGCTAGTTAGCCTTTGCCACAGCAGAAGGTATTATATATTAGTATCCATTGCGGTCATTTAGGTAAAAAAAGTCTTCAATTAAAGCCATATAACTTTCCTAATTAAGCAAAGATTACAAAAAACACCAAGCCCAATATCACATGACCTCATTTAATAAGCTTGTATTTACAAAGTTATCCTTTAAGAGAAGAGATTCTCAAATGTGTTATTAGCATTGAAAAGGCAGATAGCTATTTCTTTGCTTTATGATGTCCTTTGGCTTATTGCATTCTTATGAAACTTAATAGATTATATTTATTAGAACATAACTTCTACAATATTTCCAGCACTTTAAATGTCATATTAATTTATTTGCACTGATGCAAGAATAAATAGGTCCATCAGCAGCAAGCTACTACTGGCATTGATTATGTATTATAGCTGCCTGCTGTAGGCAGTGAACTTAATATATTTAGCTATTAATATGGACTATTGATGTGATGTTTATTAGATGTGTAATATCTGCCTTTTAGTTTCTGAATCTATTTTAAAGATTCATCTTGGCCAAATCATTATTTTTGAGCAATACATTTTTATTGATTGTATTTTTCTTCAAGATTTGAAGATTATATAAACAAGCTTTTTAAATTTACTTTTAATAGGTTTATTTACTTGAGAAAACTTTTTGGAGCAGTCTTTTACATAATTTCAGCAGTTGGTTTTAAGATCTCACTGATCATCTTCTAGAAGTGTATTATTTTTGGTGGTTATCCTGCTAAAAGATTCTATATGTGTAAATTATTTATATAGACTATTTATTTTACTCTATTTAAGTGATGTTGTTTTTCTGATTTATATTTAAAAACTTCTCTTTTTTGACATATTTTGAAGATACATTTTAAAATTATTTTTTTATTAATAAGTAATTGTCTCCATGGACATGTTAAATAATTTTACGCTACATTTATTCTATCACTTAATCAGGTATTTATTAATATTTCTCTGTCTTAATGGTTCCTATTAATGGTGCTTTGATGTCTTTGCATATATAGTATTTGTTACATAATATTTGATGATTATATTATTATAAAAAGAAAACGTTTTAACTTTACTAATATCTATCTACTGTGATACAATGAAATTATTTTGTGATCACTTTCCTATCTTGTTTTAAACTTGAATGATTTCATGATTGATTTTCTATAAATTTGCTAAATCATATCTTTTGGCTTTTTTTACTGCTATTTATATTTTATAAATCATTTTTATAATCTTTTAATCTATTCCATACATTTATTCTCTCTATTAATAATTTACACTGCTGCTGTTTTATTTCTGTGATTGATTTTTCCATTCTTTTTAAATCATACTATCTTTTATATAAGATATAAAATCTCTTATTACATTCTCTTCTATTTTTTTTTTTCAGCTACAGTAAAATAAATTTTATTTTAGTAACTATTGTTATTTATTCTCACATTGATTTAGTTTTATTTATTCTGCAAGTTTTATTAACCTAAATAATATTTTATTCAACTCTTCCTTGCTATCATAAGCAAATCTGGTGCAATGATTTATTTTCATCAAAACCATGTTTGTATAAATATAACACAGGAGATAAGACATCAGCTTCATTTTATATTCCATTCTATATCTATTTATTTGTATAAAAGAACTGTTTAATCTTACAAATAATTTTATCATTTATATACATATTTCTTAATAATCATTACTTCTTTCATTCTATATTTTTCTAGCACAAAGTATTATTTTAAAATATCTATTCACTTTATCATATGCATTTTTCAAAGTCAATGAATAATATTTAAATAGCATTAAACTGTTGCACATGCGCTTTGGATTTTAAATATAAAATGAATGAATACTAACACTTCAACCACATGATAAAGTCTTTGGAAAAGATAGAATGGCCATCTATCTTTTCAAACCCAAATGCTTTTGTATGGGTGAATCTTAAGTGTTTGAAAGTGAAAGCTTGAAGTTATTAAATAATCACTTTAAATTACTTTTACATACTTGAATGAATGACGCTGGTGAACTTTATTAGAATTTACGATACGTCATTCTTATTTGAAATTAAATGTATGTAAATAAGTCAATTATTTTATATAGCGCAATGTTTTTTATAAACAATAATATTTAAACAGCATTAAACTGTTGCACATGCAATCCAAGGCTCCTCATTGATGAAAGCCACAAGCTAGTGACTAGTCGGGAAATATTTGATGAATAGGCACAAGATAGGGATTTTATGCACAAACCTACCTGCATCCATTAATTACTGAAGACTTGCACTTGGTGGCACTACTGTATGGAGAATTTGCTAATTTTTTTTTTTTCATAGTTATATTTCCTGTTTATTTACTCTTTCTGATTCTACCTGCTCTTGTTAAATGAATTTATCTATATGTATCTATAGAGGATTCTCAAAAATATTATAGTGATGCAAGATTAAAATTGCTACTCTAAAATTTTATACTACAACTGCAGTAGAATTTTTGCCTAATGCAATATGCTTAAAAAAATAAAAAATCTCACATCTGCAATTTTATTATTCATCTAAAACTTTTTTCATTTATTATATAATTTTTGTTGCAGCTTCAATTTTTTTTTTTTAACTTACAAAAACTACATTTTGTAATATCAAGACTACAACAGTATGTGGTACTGCTCCTCAGAAAAATATTATTTTGTCATACAATTATAGATCCAAATTTGATATTTTTTATTGTAAATATTATTTACAATAAGTTTTATAATATTCATATAAAAAATAATATATATATAACCATAAACTGCAAAAAAACAAAATGGATTAATAAAATTACTTTCATTTAGAATAGTTTTGAACTGAGATCAGTTGATTACTTTCTTATGATCAGTTTGTTAAAATGAAATAAATTTGATTTTTATTATTGTAACACAAAAATATAATATTTATATAAAAAAAAAAAATAGAAATAAAATAACCACAGATTGAAAAAAAAATGAAAAAATAAAGTAACTTTTATTTAGAATACAGCTTTTACTTTAGATCAGTTTGTTGCTTTTATTTAGAAAAAGAATGATCAGTTATTGTAATAAATAAATTTGATTTTTATTATTGTAAACATTACTTGCAAAAAATATTATATTTATACAAAAAAGTAGTAAAAAAATAATCATAGATCACAAAAACAGAGAAATAAATTATGTTTAGATTGCAGCAGTATGACTCCCAAAAAAGTGGCATAAAACTAATAGTGAAGAATAGTGAAATGGACACTTGTTCAATTTATAAAATTCTATAAAATTAAGGCATGTGAATATTTCTAGCGAGTCTTTGAAGATTAATATTGTATTTTAATTTTATAATTTATCAATCTTTTATCTGCATTTAATTTTATATCTGAGAAATTTGTTTTGTGTTGTTATTTTATTATACTTATAACTTGATATATCAGATTGTTGTGTTCAATAACAATAGATATTTTTATTTTTAATTAAAGTTTATAGTATATATCTATACTAGAAATGATATAATTTCTAGCGAAAAATTAATTATTAGTTTGGCATCTTTGCAATAAATTGTAATAATTTAATTTATTAATAGTCTTTTTGTTTTTTATGCCCAAAAGTATTTTATTCTTAACTAATATTTATGTTCTTATTAAATGGAACTTTTTTGCATAAATTTTTTTCTTTTGATTTTTAAATAGTGACTTCAAGATTATATTTTTTCTATAAAAACTTATCAACTTTTACTGCTTTTATCTGATTTGTTCCAGTCATCATTATCAGTTATTTTCCAAAAAGCCAGATCATGTATGTTAATCCTCTTCAATCTTTTCTATCCATTGTTTTAAACTTCTGATTCATGTAACCATTATTTTTCTTTAGATTACAATCATTTAAAAAAAATTTTTTTTCTTAATTCTTCAGATACAACACATCAGTGATGTTTGTGCCTTCAGTTTTTTTCAGATTTGTACTTTCCTCATAAAAACATACTCTTCAACATTGCAAATTTTATATTTCCATGTTATCCTTGCATTAATCTTACTAATCCATAACTCAAAAGCTTCCAATTTTTTTACATTCTTTTTATGACCATCTAAATTCTGATCAGTGTAAAATTACACTCTGAACAAAACATTAAAAATTTTTTTTTCACTCTTATTGACCACAAAATAACATCCCTTATGAAAAGTCTGTTTACCATTACCATTTAAATATTACCTAGGTATTTAAAAGTACAAATTTGTTCTAAAATATTATCCCCAACTGTCATTCTTAATCTTGTATCACCTGAATCTATAATTATTGATTTAAATTTAGTTGTATTTATTTTCACTTTAAACTTTTTGCAGACTATTTTGTTGAACCACAAATTTGATATTGCTAACATAACTGATGCAATGAATCTTTTTGCCCCAATGTTGATTTTATCAAAAACAAAATAGAAGATAGTCATTGCACATATTATACATCATTATTTATTTCTATCTGCTCTATTTCAATCATACAAATATTTCTTTGATTCTTGTAAATATTTTTTTGTATCTCTCTTTCCAATCTACATATCTTTTAAAACAAAACAAAAAAAATGTGCAAAAAGCTTTTTTTAAGACCAGTGAAACTAATTTTAACTTTTTCTATATAGCTTTTAATAGTAGTCACTGTCACTGATTGCATCTTTTGTTTCTAACACTCATCTGCCTTTCTGTCATAAATATAATCTAACCTATTATAATTATGTTTAATATTCACAGTAATATCTTACTTCATGCAAATTAAACTTCATCCAAAATTGTCATATTTCTCTAAAGGAATGTATCAGTCCAGTCATTTCTTACTATACATAAATATTCCCTTCCTCCCTCTAATTATCAGTAATTCAATGGAATTTCAACAATCCCTCTTTTTTTCTGATCATCTCAGCTATTACTTTTCCAACTTATCCTCCATTTCATCAAATTTACTTCATATTCTCATTGTTGTTCTACTTCAGTACATTCGTCTTCTAACACAATTTTTTTAAGTTTACCTATTTTAAAGATTTAAATTTATTTTACGCTTTCTTTCTATACATATTTTCATCTGATATAAAATTTATATATTTTATTAATCTTTTCACTTAATCTAAGCCCCCCCCCCCCATTCACATACTCTTCTATTTGTTTTATAAATATGTATATTGGTGATTATCTTTTCAACATGTGTGTGACCAGGTGGGTCAGCAATCTGAGATGGTACTGAGAGTAGTGGGTCGTGTGAAATTCTGAGTTCAAATCCCACATATTATATATATAAATGCAGGTTTAAACCTGTACAATGTATTAAATACAGTTTTTGTGGAATTTAAATTTTATATTTATATTAATGGTTATCTTTTTACTATACACTTTTCCCAATGTCACTCTTCACTGATATGCCTTACCCCCTTTATTATTAAAATTTAGTTTTAATCATGATACTACTTTATTTATCAATTGTAGTTCATGCACATATTTTTTTAATGCTATTTTTGAATCTTTTTTAAAGATACTGTAGTCTAACTACTCACAGGGTTCACAAGTGATGACAAGTGGAATATATTCTAGATGTGAGAGATAGTTTAAATAATCATTGTCTTGTGGAATACAGTGTTATTTCATTAAAGTTTAAGTACTATTTCCTATAGCGATTTTTCAGTCCTTTCTGTGTATTTCCTATAACGATTTTTCAGTCCTTTCTGTGCAGCTTTCCGTCTTTTTTTTTTCTTTAGTGTCTTCATTTACTTAACTTAATATCATGAGCTTCTTATGCCATTAATCTCCATTAACCGTGACAATTATATTCTTGCTGATTTTGCAGCCACATTTTTATTATTTAGTTACACATGCATAGTAATTCTGACCCCAGTCTTTATTTTTTTTATTTATTTACAAGTATGTATTAATATCACAATATATTGACAAAATCCTCAGTATTGAAAAAGTAATGAGTGTGATAGATTAAGCAGATTAAAAGCTTTAGTTGTGATCTTGCATGATAATAAGTCACTATAAAATTGAATTTGTGTCAAGAATTTTATTCAACAAATGATTGTATGTTTGGGCAGCTCTCTTCAGAAAGGAATTGAAAAAAAAATGGTCTAAAAATAGTCTGGCTTGTAAAATCTACTAGATCATTGCTTATTTAAGCTATAGAAATAGTTGTCACATCAGTTATGGTTACAATGGTAAATAATAGAAGTAACAATAGGTATTTCAATATTTTTATTATAAATATAGTTACATATAATATTGTTAATCATTTTATTGTGAATTTTTCAAAATCTAAATGGAGGACAGCTGCTGTATCTAAAGAGCAATCAAAATTTAGGATTAACATAGTTGCTTTTAATGAAATTTTTGTAAATGGCTCTGGAATAGAGGGAAGAAACTGTTTTTAAAACACATAATAAAGCCATGGAATGTTATTATTGGTATTAAATTTAATTAAACAGGTTGATAGCTACAAGTTTCTTTGGAAACTCAGATTAGCAAATAAAAGAAAGATTTGGTGTGAGATATATCTTCAATTCTTGGCATTTATAGACATATTAATACAAAACTAATGATATTAAAACTTATTTTTCCACTGTGACATTTATTATCAATGCTTTTGAAAGTTCAAATAAAGAATGTTTTTATTCCTTTTGATAGTAATATTGCATTAATATCATGAAAAGATCAAATTTTGTTGATCATGCTTATAGGAACAATAAATTATGACATCTAGTTATTGGATATTGTATTGATTCTGTGAATTCCAATGAACTTTTGTTTTTGAATGTCTCAAAAATATTGGTAGGAAATTTGACAGTCATTATTTAGAAATAAATATTATTTTTGCTAAATTTCAAGTCAGTAAACACCAAAATTGTCAATTTGATTTATTTAACTTAATGTGATTAAAAGGTGTATTATGGATTCTACTGAATTTGTTTTTGAGTTTAAAAACAATTCTTGGTTAATTATTTGATAATGATTATATTACTATGACATAATTAAAACATTCTTTCCATGATAGAATTATAAAATGAATATGGTGCTTATAGTAGTTTATAGGCAAAACTTCAGGGTCTTTCAGGAAGATCTTAAGAATGATTCATAGGTTAAATTTGCAAAAGGAGTTCATACATTTCTCAATTAGTCTACTCTGAAACGTTTTTGCATAAATTGATTTTTTATATAAATTGGGCTTTATGTTTAGATGCAATGTTTATCGTTAGCTCTGCAGCACAATATGAAATTATTTTTTAACGAATGAATATAAGCATTGTAATATAAAATGAGGCAAAACTCTCTCCATACAGTAGTGCCACCCTGTGCCAATCAGAGTAATTAATGGATGCCAGAAGACTTGTGCATAAAATCGCTATCTAGTGCCTACTCATCCAATATCCCCAGATTCTGGCTTGTGGCCATCATCAGTGAGGAGCCTTGGATCTGAGAGCATTACACCTAGATCTTAGGATCTAATGCAACCCTCCAGCAACCACCTTTTATCTCCAATTAACTACAAAACTATGAGAATGAAATTGAAAACAATATTTTCAATCTAAGTTCAATAGCTTATATAGTCATATGGATCTGAACTCAATTCAGTACCCATACATTTTGGTGGTTGCTGGAGGGTTGCATTAGATCCTAAGATCTAGGTACAGTACTCTTAGATCCAAGGCTCCTCACTGATGATGGCAACAAGCCAGAAACTAGTCTGGGGATATTGGATGAGTAGGCACTAGATAGGGATTTTACGCACAAGCCTTCTGGCATCCATTGATTACTCTGATTGGCACAGGGTGGCACTACTGTATGGAGAGTTTTGCCTTGTTTAATAACAATTATGTGCTAGTATGAGCTAGTGATCATGCATTGTAATATAACTGTTGAACAGTATCAAACATACACATGAAAATTGTATTGACTTGGATATTCCATTTTTCAATTAATTTTTGCATTCTATATATACCAGGAATTATTAAGTAAATCTAAATTTATATAAATAGAAGTCTCTTAAACATTCATTTGCTGATCATTGTCACTTGAGGTTTTTTTTTTTTTTATGCATTGAAAGTACATGGATCTGAAAAATGATGTTATAATTTTATTATATCAATGAATGGCAGTTTTCTATATGATAATGATATTTTGAACTGCTAGAATATGTTGATCACCTTTTGAATAATGGTACAAGAATTCATATGATTGCATTTAAGTTGATTCATTTAGATTTGAATAACTTAAGAAAATTTAAAAAAAAATAAAAAACATTTCTTTGTAATCTTAAAAATAGAAAGGCTGCATTTTCTGATGGAATCCCTGAAGAAATTTTAAAATATATACTATGTTATAAGATGTGATATGTTGGACTATTGCCATCATTTATGAGTGAATGTTGAATGTATAGAAAATTTTAAACTTTATTTAAACTTTCCAAATAGAAACAACTTGTTATTAATAACACACAAATAGACAATACAGGTTAGTAATTACACGTTTCGAGTAGTATTATTTTCCACTCTTCTTCAGGTGTTGCTGGCCTATATGTACAGTGACAATATTCGCTTAGAAGTTGAACTCGCACCTTTAGATTTTTGAATATTGAATTTAAGGCAAATGCTCTACCAACTGAGCTATTCTGTCAAAGGCAACATATAGCAGAAATTTGATATATTTGTTAAATATATTCTTGCAATTTCCTCGTCTTTAGTATTGAAGTCTAGGTGATCTATGCCTTTTCTGTGATTGTTTTTGTTTTGTTCTGTGAGTACTTCTTTGTGCAAATTTCAACCATTTCATCAGATACATTCTGGTTCAATTTGGTTTGTATCTTTAGGAATTAATTTGTCCGATAATACCTTACAGTCATTTCTTATTATCCATAAGTTATTTGTTTTCTCCTTAATGGTTCCTTTTATTTTTGGATACTCTTTTTTTTATATGTCATTAGCAAACGTGATTCAAAGGTCTCCGATACTCTGTCCAGTTAGGTACTTGCACTATTACTATCTGATTAGATTTTCCATTTCTTTTTATGCCAGTCACAAACCAAAACTTTTTTATCTATTGAGTATTTGTTCTTTAATGCTTATTCAAACTATTCATCCAGTTTTGGAGTTTAAATTGCTAATTTAATTCATAATTTTCTGCCCATCAAAAATTCCACCAGGGATTATTTACCTGTAACCATCAATGGCATGAAGGTTGATATAACATTGCAGCATATAAAGCTTCCTTCATATTTGCATTATTGATTTTTTTAAGAGCTTTTACTTGTTGAGTGGCTTTTCCAATTAATTCATTCGATTCTGGATGATAGGGGGTATATGTTTGATGCCTTTGTTCGTGAAGTAGTCTTCAATTATGTGTGGAGTAAATCCTATGCCATTATCGGAAACAATCATTTTCGATAATCCATGACATTAAATATTTCATTAAGATTTTGTATTGTTTCTCCAGCACTAGTATTCTTTACAATGTGATACTCTGCCCAATTAGAATATTCATCTATTATAAGAAATATTTTTCATTAATGGAGCCTGTATTGTTCATGTGAAGTTGTTGCCATGGTTTAGTTACTTTAGGCCTCGCTATATACACTTTAGTTTGTATATTTATTTTGGATTGACATGTGCTGTACTTTTTTTTTTTTCAATGTTCATTGTTATATTCGGCCTCTAGACATAACTACATGCTAGTGTTTTAGTGCATACAATTTCTGGATATTCTCATGTAATAGTTTTTAAGACCATTTGTCTACTTTTGGGTGGTATTGCCACTCTATCTCTCATCAAACACAATCTTTGTTGACCAATAACTTTTCAAGATTCGTCTAAAAAGCTAGAGCTAGACCCTGCGGTTTCTTAGTTGGCCAACCTTTCCTTATCCAATTTATAAGCAGCTGCTAACCTTTATCAGTCCTTATCCACTTTGCAATTGTATTGCTATTCAGGATTTCTGACTCTAATACAGCCATATAATTTATTTCTATTTCAGTATTATGTGATTCATCTTTATCTGGATTTCTAGACAAAGCATTAGCATGTAAAATTTATTTCCTTTTCATAATTTTCAGTTGATAATAGTATGATGATAGTATATTCTTTTTTCTCAACATATATGGACACAAATGGTCTGGAGCTAATTTATTGCTCACTAATATTCCTAATAATGGTTTGTTGATGATCACAATTTAAAAAGGCCCACCAAACAGATATTGGTGAAACTTTTTTATACACAACATAATAGCCAAAACCTCTTTGTCAATCTGGCTATAATTTCTCTCAGCTTTTGAAAGGGTTTTAGATGTATAAGCTATAGTAACAAAAATGGCATGCAACTGCTCCCACTCTCCATTTTGAATCATCAGTTGTTAATGGTACATCCAGGTTATTGTCAAAATGAATTAGTAATTTTTCTGATGACAGCAATTTCTTCAAGAATTTGTAACCACTTTCATTTCTGATTTTTCTTTAGTAATTTCATAGTTTTATTAGTTTAGCCTTATTTTGCAAAAAAGGTTCAAAATAATTTATCAGGTCTAGAAATGTCTAGAGTTCTTTGATGTTTCTGGGTTTGGCTGCATTTTTTGCAGCTTTCACTTTCTCGGGTGATGGTCTTTTAGCCTTATCTGAGATTACATGCCCTAGGAATACTAATTTTATGTTCCATACTATTTTCTGAGCATTTAATTTTTGCATTCCTAAACAATCTTGATATAACAATTCTTCAGACCAAGCTGTAATAAATATGTTGTCAAGATAATTCCTGTAATAAAGCATTAATGTTTGGTTGAAAAATGTTTGGTGTTATTAAATAATCCAACAGAAGTTGTTAGGGTTAATAATATTTCTGCTGATTTGTAACAGATATTTGATGGAAGGCAGAGTTAAGGTTCAGTTTTGTGAAGTGTAATGCTTCTCTCACATTCAGCACTGGATATGCTCCTTGTTAATGTATTTATTTACTGTGACTCTGTAATTATCACATATTTGGATTTGATCATTAGGTTTTGCTATCACCACTTTAGGCTTGTCCCAATCTAACTCCAATACACCCTTATTGATTAATCCCTGAATTTTCTCTTCTACTTTATTTTTCTGTGCAAATAGAAATTTTACATGGTTTACAAACAACCAAATGTGTATTGTCAAATAGTTCAATCTCTACTGGGCTAGCTAATATTGTATTAATTTCTTAATAAACAAATCTGAATATTTCTTTTGAATTACCTGTTACAGTGAAATTTTTTTAGCAATTCCTGTCACTTGAAACCATTCTCTTCTGGTTATAAGGTTAATTTTTCCATTACTTTGTATAATGGTAAATTAATTTTTTTTGCTCAATATTTTTTCGGTGCTTTTACATGTCTCAGTAATTTCAGCATTTTTCACTCACATCTTGACCCTTAATATTTGACTTATCTATTGGAATATTCATGTACTTAGCTGACAGTGTGCTCTAATCTTTCTTGGACATTATAGATATTCCTGAGGCGTCATCTCCATGCTAATATTCCCACAGATTTGCAATTTCATCATAAATTGCTTTAGTCCCTCAACTTCCATATTTTTGGCACCATGCTTATTTATTGGATGTCTTGGCTCTCCTCATTATCAACTTTTTTACATACATGTGACAAATGACTTTTACATCCACATTTAAAACTTTTTTTAGGCTTCCACTTGCAAACTTTTTCTGTGTGACCAGCTTTTGCACATTAATAACTAATGACTTTATTGTCATTTATGTACACTGATTTTTTGGCTATCATCAGTTTATTATGAAAAGCTTGTGCTTATTTTAATATTAGCTTGTAAACTATTAGTTTTTTAATAGCCATGTTATATACTAAATCTAACTTAGTTAAAAGCTGTTGTCTGAGTCTGTTATCAACATTCCCCGGGCTGCTGATCAATAAGTCTTTCATTGACAAAATTCTCATATCTACAATCTGTAGCCAATTTCTCTGAGCTGCATTATATTTCTTTAATTTTTTCACTCTTTAATTGCTATCTGTTTCTTAACTTTAAATGAGTTATATAAGCAGGATGACTCACGTAAGATATATCATCCATTAAAGTAGGGTCATATAACCGATTAACTATTTTGATAACCTTTGATTCCATTTAATGTAAAAATATTCTTAAGTTATATAATGGTCATTCAGTAATATTGCTTAAATTGAACTCGGCAGTACAGATTTGCCCAAATGATGTCATTGTTTTGTTTTTTCTAAAACTAGATTCAAACTTTAACTGCACCATGTGTTAGCTGCCAATTTTTAATAAGAAAATGCCTAAATTCCTAGGAATAAAAATAACAAATTTCATAATTGGTGGAGGACACAATAAGTCAACAACTCAAATTCTTTATAATCATATACGCACTATTTACGCAAATATATATTTAGATTAACACAATTCTATTTTACCTTAGAACACAGCAGTTAATTTCTGATTAGTATTATTTCCCATACTATTAAAAGTCAATCTAAAATACATATCATAGTAATTAACTTTTTACTGCCTTCAAGTCTTTCTTTAGCCTGTGCAACTCTTAAGGATTGTAAAATCGTAATAAAGTTGAGGTGATCTGTTTAAGTTCTTATTTAACTTGATAACTTTCAGGAGCCAAGATCCTGAAGGAAAAAATTTCCATGATTTTCTTCTGCTGTTTCATATCATCTGCTTTTGAAGTTGGCTCAAGATGAAGTAGAGAGGGCATTTTCTGTTCTGCTACAGTTTATATCTTATTCAATTCTTTTGTTCTTTCTGGAATATTTCAACTAATGTAGTAGTTCCTGATCATAGATGTATTATCAGTTCAATTAATCCAGAACTGACTTTGTAAATGTAATTAATATTTTAGTTTGTTCTAATTAAATTTCTTTTGTTATTAGAAATATTTTTCCTTTCAATAACATTTGCTTTCAATTTTTTAATTTACTTTTACAAAGCATTTTAACTAAAGAATTTATTAATCTATTTTTTCTTACTTTGAATTTAATCTCCAAATGTTTTTTTTTTTAAAAAAATTAATTTAATACATATATTTCGGACATAGTTTTTGTGAATGATAATTTGTTGATAATTCAGTTTGTAAACACCCATTCACTAATACTATAATTTACATATGTGCCCAAACAATTCAGACAAATGAAGGTTGAGACAGGAATTAATAAAATATATATTTTAATGATTTGTGGCTATGATGCCAAATATAGTAATGGAAATTTAAAAAAATGCCATTAGATGTTATGGACTTAGAAATTAGGAAAAGTTTAATACATGTTTGTGAATTGAATGCCTTTATTTATTGGCAATTCATTTTCTAAACAGCCACATTTATTTAGATTACAATCTATCAGTAATGAAAGCTTCAGTTATAATAGCAAAAATATGCCTGAAGTATTTTTGGAACAGATTTTGAATTATTTATGTATAAGAAATACAAGCTTCTTTATATTCTAAGTATAACCCAGAAGCCATATATATTGTTTTTAGAAATAACTTGAGAAATTTGAGATTTTGAATGTAAATGATAATAAATAGATGAAATGGCCAGAAAAGTGCAAAGAGGTAAAAAAAAAAAAAAAGATAGGCCTAAATTTAAAAAAAAAAGTTTTTTAGGAAAGTGAATAGAAAATTCCAAAAAGCAGTCAGGAAAAACAAGGAATAATTTTATAACATCTGCAGAAAGGCGGTAAATAGAAATTAAATTGGATAAACAAAACCTATCTTCTGGGGATTTGGAAACCAAAAGAAAATTCCATTGATAAGTAGGTTTGTGAAAAATTTAAATAGATAGAGTATAACCAAATAATACATAAAATAGATTAATCTACAAATACAACAATTAGAACACTATGCAAATCATTGGCACAGAGAGATCCCATTGTCATGGAAGAAGATTAGATTGTATGGTAATTGTTGACATTCCATTAAAAATTTTACAGAAAATTAAAAAATTGAAAATACTTATTTATATACAATAAAATTAAATAATATAATAAAACTAAATATGTGTGGAAATAAACTTGTACAAGTTAAAAAGAAATAATAAACTTGCAATAAGTATAAATATTTACTTATAATATTTAATGAAGAAGATATATATGTTCAAAAATAAATAAGAATATTAAAATCAATAAATTGTTTGGATTTAAAAAAATAAAAATTTAACTAATAGGAAACATTGATTAACCGCAAATTGTTGCCATGGAGATGAATAAGATTTTATATGTATAATAATATAAAGACATTGAATTGAAAATGAGAATATTGTGCAACAGATAAATCAACCGCAAACATAATAGATATTAAGTGGAAACTGAATTGAAAATGAGAATATTGTGCAACAGATAAATCAACTGCAAACATAATAGATATTGAATGTAAACAGTCTAGTAAATCATCTAACATTAGAAACCAAAGGAGCAACAGAACAGAGGAAGATTTAAGAAATTAAGAATACAAACATTAAGCAAACAGAAGAGACTGGCATTTATGCATTGAACAATGTCAAAACCACAAGGAATCCATCTCCAGGTTGAAATCTATAGTCTTTAGAAATAATTTTGAGTAACTAGTTCTCTACATATAAATAAATTAATGGTAAATAGCTGAATACATTTTGGTAAATATACATCATTATTAACTTTAACTGTCATACAATATTGAATAATAATCTGATAGTTATTTTAATAGCAACATTAGGATTCAGAAGCTTCATGAACATCCTACATTTTAGTTTCATAAAATCTTGTTTATTTGTATATATTATTTTTATTAGTTTTATATATTTGTATATACTTTTTTTATCTAATTATACTTTATGTTTTTTGAAATGCTTAGAATTTATTTTATTTATGAGATGTCTTGTTTTAATAATCATCAATTTACTAATATAGAAGCTAATACAAAAGTAAATATCTGTAAAAAAAAATGTTCTATTATTTATGTTAAGATAATATATTAGTTGCTTAATTGGTTTCATTGTTTTTATTATTATATTATAAAATTATCTTTTTTTTAAATTTATGTTTCAGTTAAAGAGAATTTGGACAAAGGAGAGTATGATAGTATTACACAGTTGATACGAGATATACGGATATTATTGCAGAATTGTTTCCGAACATATGTTTCTAGTCATCCCTTTGCCAAAAGAGGATTGAAATTGGAAACTATGCTTGAACAAAAGTTAGCTTTATTACCTAGGTAAGAAAAATGAAAATTTTATCTAACTCTTTTTCTATAAATTATAAATAATAAAACACAAAAAAATTAAAGTAGTGATTATGTCATTATTATAAATAGAATGTTAAATAATATTAAGCCCTGAAATATCTACAAAGCCATTTACTTATATTTCTGCTTTTAGAGTATTAATAAGATTCTCTCATCCACTTCTCCCACAATGAAAATGCAGTATGTCTACATTTTTCTTGGACAAACACAGACTATAAGCAAAAACCCTGTTTATAGTCATTTAAAATAAATATTTCTAAAAGATAACTTTGGACATAATAATTATCATAAAAAGTATTAAAGACCAATATCATATTAGAATGTCCAGATCTGTTGAATAGCAAAGATTTTATAAATGTTATAACAAGTTCATTTTATATTATACAGATAAGGGTGCATCTACACAGATTTCAAGTTATTCATTAATTATATCAAAGTAAATTGCATTTTTGTTTAAATGTTACTTATATTTTATAGATTTGTCTTAAAGTATATTTCTGATCTTAATTCTAACAAGTAGTTTGCTATTAATAAGTAAAAAGTTGAATTTGCGTATTACTATATATAGGATGACATACATTTGAACTGCTTAAACTCACATTTAAAAAGATATCGGTTGTAAGTTTTTGTAAGTGCAGTGTATCACAATAACAAAGAAATAAATTTGAATTTGAACTAAGATTTAAGTTAAGTTATTCATTTTTTCTTATACATTTAACATAATATATTTCTTATTTTTTAATTTTGTTAAACTGCCATGAAAAAATTAAATTTTCATGGTTTTAGATATTTTGCTCCAGAAATTAAAATATGTCAATTTTTTTAATAATTTGACATTGTCTTTAAATATTAAATTTTATTTACGTTATTAAATTTATACATGGAACATTAGTTTGTTTGATTTTATATCAAAAAACATTTAATATTTTTGTTTTTATAAAACTGTTAAGTTTATCTCTTGATTTACACAAAACTATATAAGACGCAATTCACAAATTACTTTTGTTGTTTTTGTTTTCATATCCTTCTTGTTTTTATACATTTTTTTTTTGTAATTTCTGCTTTTTGTTCAACAAACTTATATTTTGTATTTTATTTTTATGCACTGGTATGTTTTTATAAAAAAAAATTTTTTTATTTGAGAAAGAGGTATATGGGCACCAGCCAAAGTTTTGTACACAAGCTGGACATTACTGGTACACCCCTCAAGTCTAATGATCACAAGTATATGGAAGATAAAAAGATATCAGTAATTAACTAATTTATTAATGAGACATTTCCCATAAGTTTATAGTATTCTAACATTAGAAAATTTAACACATAAAAAATATTATATTGGATATAATATGGATTCTAGTTGTATTTATTGTTTTCTATTGCATTTAGAATCTTTCAGAATAGTAGCCAACTGCTTTTTAACTTCAACATTAGATCATATTCTGAACTTTCAGTTTTCATGAAATATATATAAAGTAAACTTTTTTGAAAAATTCAAAAGTTAAAAGATACATTTAGAGAGTAATTCTGAAGTAGAAGTATTTTAAAATAAACCTTAAGCTGAGAGAATTATTTGTGGCTCATGTTAAAAATGCCTCCACTTAATTTCAGATTCTGTCATAAAGCTATAAGATTATTATATTCAATATTAAAAGTCACAATTTTTTATTATTATAAATTTATGGTGTGCTTCAACTATTTAATATTTTTACATTAAGTTAAATAAATATTACTAATTATGTTTTTACTTAAATCACAATTTGTTATTATATTATTATTATTATTGGATTAGTATTGTTATAGATTCTTCAATATTTTAATTTAGGCAAACACTTTTAATTAAGAAGTTATCAATGTTTCACATTACTGTAGCTATTCTTAATGAAAGTTATTTTTAAAAAAAAAAATTCATTTGAATTGATAGATAGTTAATACATTTTTTGTAAATGCAGTTTAATAAATAAAAGAAGATTGTATCCAAGCTTTAATTATCGAATAAAATAACAATGAATAGATTGGATTATTAAACAAGTAGATTTTTGACCATTTTTTTAAGGCTTCACAAGGGATATCTTGAATGATTTATATTATGCCTAATGCCTATTCATATTAGATAGTCCACTCAATTCAGACCATATTCTCATACCTTCCATAATCCATAAAATCAATTAAGAACTTATTGCATTCTTTTAACTTTTTACAGTTTGAGAGCAATGACAAGAGAAAATATTTTGTGATAATTTATTATTAATAATGAAAGGCTCCATCAAAGTCCTGTTGTGAAATAATTTCTTTAGATGGCTAACAGTAAAAAAAAATTTTTATCATGCAGTTAGCAGCTATTAAAAACTGTATAATAGGCTAAGGATAATATAAACTCATTGTACCATTAAGTCATATTATGAATATAAAAGGAAAAATAACTTGCTTATATCATATTAAAGATAAAATGGGAATTGTTTAATAAATAATAGGCTATTGATGTACATTTTGAGAACTATTTCAAAACATTGGTTATTATTCCAGAATACGTCATGATGATGATAATGATGAGCTAGTAATATGTAAGAGGAAATTGAACACAAAATAGTTCTATAATGAATTTATAAAACAACATTATCGACAATTTGTGTTGGTAAATTATTTTTTAGTATTCAGTTGTGAACAAGAATTAGAAAATGAATCTTCTTGTAATCCATGGAAGGGAGAATAAGATTGTAAGAAATTATAATATATAATAAGAAATAATAACTAAAAATCTGAGTTTTTATTCATAATAGAGAATGCATATTTAAAAATTGTAAGAGAAATATACATGTAATATTTTGTTAGATCAGAAAAGGGTTTAATTAAATTATGCATTGATTTCAAGTAAATTTAGGAATAGCATTAAAAAAAATTTCCTAGAGGTAATATAAATTTAGATTCCAGTTTGTTGAATTTATTAATTTTTAAAAGAATAAGAATTGATTGAAGCAAAATATCTTATTTGCAAATTAAAGAGGTATATTAGAGGAAAATTTTTAAATTGTTTGAAAGAAAATAAGTACTACATATTGTTTAATCCCTTAATTTGGCAATAGAATCAATCATATTTGATTTTTTTAATATTTCTTAGCATATTCATTATTGTCATGATTGGAGCCATTCATCTTATAACTGGTTGTCCTGTTTATTTTTTCATCATCTTTCTGAACATTATACATAACTTTAATAAATTAAATTGTCTAATATGATTGTTATTAGTAGCAGCTTAAAACAAGTATAGCCATTTTTACTTTTATTGGGGGGGGGGGGGGCACAATGATTGACAAAAAATATAATAAAACAATGATTTTGCAATGTCTATACAAACCACAAATGCTGGTTCTTTAGTCTCATGCTATCTTTTTTTTTTTTTTCAAATTATCTTTTATTTTTTTGAAATATTTTAATATCTCACCTATTCTATCTATATCTTCCTAATGAAAGCTATCTTGAGATAATCTGTATAATGTTAAATGGGATCTACTTCTCCCATGAAACTGCACTGCTGAAATTTTTAGGAAATCTGTTATCATTCATTCTTTTACATAATCAATAAAATCAAGATATGACTTTATCGTTGTAGAGTTTATGGACACATGATTTTGACTTTGTAGTTTTAGAAATTTTGCAGTGCATATTTAAATGTTGTTAATGATTTATGTTAAGACAATACACTTGTATCCTAAAAATATAAGATCCAAAAAATACATTTAAATTTGTTGAGGCTTGACACAAGTGGAGATTTCCTTGAAACTGATCCTATGACTTTGTATTATCATACTTCATAATTCATACCTAATTTGGCTACTATATAATATCTTATACCTTAGTTAAATGATGAAGTAATAATGGGTGCATGAATGGCTTTCATTTATAATATTCATAGTTTTTATACACATAATTTAATTGCAATAATTATATCATTATTGTGAAAATTTCTATTTTTTAATATAATAAATGCAGTAATGGCACATTGGAGTGTGTTTCACTTCAGCATGTAAATCTGAAATTGACTTATATTTGAAAATTGATACCCATCAAAATTAAAAGTTATTAAAAGACTTGTATTTTGAATCAAAGTCTACATTTATAGATTGTATTCCAAAGTTTTTTTAGATTCATATCATTAAGAACATTTTGTAAATCATCTTTTGAATTCCTGTAAATCTAAAAGCCAACAAGTTAATACTCCTATGTTTGATTTTCAAAATTGCATTTGCATCTTTGTGAAGCTTTCTATAAATTGTTCCAAAGATTATTGTCATTAAAATAGAAAATGAATTTGAGGCATATACTTACATTTGTTTAACAGTATTTTTTATTTCAGATACCTCAGATTTCAATTGGTAAAAGTAATGCTTCCTTTCATTCCATCATTTAGAAGTTTTATAATACAACCAATTTCAAACAATGACCTAAGGGATTAATGGAATCATTATATAAATTGTATTTTGCTTCTGATATTTTTTTTTCACTTTGCTCATTTATCTCAGGTAAGATCAAAATTGACTTCTAGGAATAATCTCCTTAGAATGTTGACTGACACTATTTGGGGTTGTGATGCAAGTACTTTATGGACACTTCCTAAGCACTAATATATTTTGCTGGTGGATATTATGTCCTTAATTGGAGAAAAAGTTCCCACACTAAACTTTTTGATATTTAATTAAAAATTGCACAAGAAATGTTACTTGCAGACTCAAGTCCATTATGTTGCAATGGTTTATTGTTCTTTCACATATTCTTCATATATTAGAAGACAAATTGCCTCATAGAAAATATGTAAAAGCTGTTAAGCAGAAAGAACTTGTCAGTAACTCAAGATATAGTTTCACTACTTAAGACTATTTCAAAAGTCCCTTTCTCAACCAATGCACTATAGGAAATAGTGGAATTTGTATGTTTTCAAACAGTTTTTTTTGCCAGATACAACAGTAAAGCCAGATGGTTTTAGTCTTTCTAGATGCAATTAGAGTCTCATTAATAGATTTATGAGAACATAATCATTGTGCTCATCTGCTTTGTAAATGGAATTTAGCAAGCACTGATGTTTATAGATATGTGATAGGCATAAACCGTGAACTACACATTATTGACCATTAAAACTATATTTACAGTGGCAAAATTGAATGAACAACTTAATAAAGGCACTAATGAATTTAATCTCATGATTGGAATCTCTAATGATTCTTTTTGGTTAATAATTAAAACATATGCTAAATAAATAAATAATATGATTATTATTGCCAGTTTCCCTGCTTGGGCTATTCCAAATTTAAATAAAAGTTATAATTCCTATGGAATTTTCTTTTAGAAATAAACTTTGGTCTTTGTCTGAACTTTTTTAATCTAATGTTGGAGTTTAAGCACTGATGAAATGAGTATTAAATACCTTGCACAAAATGTAGTATTTGAAACTAGCTGATGATTGTTTTTTTGTACAATTTAAAAGAATATTTTCCTATTGATGTAACTGTGATCAATTGTTGCCAAGGTCATTCTCAATTGCTCTCACCCAGACTAGATATTATCAATTGAATATCATGAAAAGTACACACAAATTAAAAAAGATAAAACAATATAAAAGGAAAATGATAAAAATAAAGAAAAAAGATATAGATTCTTCTTATGAAGATTATCTGAAGCGGAAAGTGAGACAGTAAGACAAACTATAGTCAATAGATGAGACAATTACAACTGTTTTTTCAAACCCACATTAATTAGTGTAAGATGTAGAATGATTATTGGTATATTTGCATTAAAAGTGGAAAATTTTTAGAAAAGTTTTTGGTTTTCTTTTTCTGTTTTCTTAACATTGATACCTGCTTTATATTTTTTTATCCAAAGGTTTTCAACATTCTCTTAGTTATAGTCAAATAAAGAAATTATTGATACTTTTCGTATGACATTTTCTTTTTTTTCTCTCCCAGATTCCTGATATTGAATTAAGAAAAAAATAGCAAAAGTTTTTAATTATGTCACTTTATCTTATTTGCATTCATAATTAGTGATTAATTTTTTATTTGTTTATTCTAAATGTAAATTTATTTCAAGAAATATTAATTCCATTGTTTGCCTGTATCATTATTGGCTCTTTTTTTTATTTAAAGTCTTGAAATAAATATTAAGAGTCATTTTTCTGAAATATAATATATGGCCCATAATCTTTTATTTTAGAGTAATCATAAAAGTAATTGTAATATTAAAAGAAACATTACTTATATGATTAGGTTCAGTGCCCATAGATGTCCCTCCGGTTGTATAGTTAAGATAGATTGCACTTAGCAAAACAAGAAAATGAAGTATTAGGGAGTTTGATTTGTAAAAAACATTATAGTTTGGGAAACTTATAAAGGGGGGGGGGTAGGGTTTAATTGTAGTATTATCAAAAAGAAGACGAAATGACAAGATGTAAGAAATAAACAAAGGGTAACTGATTTAGATAAATTTAGATATTAAGAGGGAATGGATCTGTAAAATTAATGATAAGTAAGTTACTTACAAGGGTAATAGAGAAGAAAGAGTCAAAAGAATTTATAAAAGGGTAGTAAGAAAATAAGATATTATTAAAATTGGATATTTGAATATGCAAAGTGATAGGAGACCAGAAAAGTGGCTGGAATTAAACAAAGCAGTTAAAAATGAAGAGTTTTAGCTATTAGCAGTAATGGAAACACATCTAAGAGAAGAATAATCTACACTGGAAGACTTGGCATGGCAGGATATAAAATACTGTTAAGTGTCAAGAACATTTGAGGTTTGAGATAAGATTAAGAAGACAAGAATGGATAGTGGCTATAGTGTATATGTACACTATAATGGAGTGGAATAGTAACATATATGAATGCCTAATTAAGAATATGTAGTACAGAGTTTCAAGAAAAATGGGGAGAAAATGTTTGTAGAAGATATCAATGGGCGTATTGAAGAAATTGACATAAATAACAAAAATGGACAGCTTTTGAAAATTTTTTATCAGAGAGTGAATTTGAGCATTGGAAATGTATCAAATATTTATGAGGGACAATACACATGGTCTAGAAATGATATATTTCACACAATAGATTATGTATTAATAGAGAAAATGGGAATGAATAAAGTACGGAAAATTAAAGTATTCGATAATGAAGAGAGAGTATGTAATAGTGACCTTAACTTCTTTATAATGTAAATGGTTAGTAATTTGATGGAAAATAGTAATAAAAGTAGAAAGGATAGTGAAAGACATGGATGGAGAATGAATGATAATAAGTTAGTAGAATATAAAGTAGTAGAATAAGAAATCATGAAAGAGTTTGTTGATGATGAATATAAGGACTGGTGTGATAAAGTAGAACAAGTGGCAAGTAGGATTTTAGGTGGAAATATTCAAAAGAATAAAAATAATAGAAAAGTGTAAAAGAGATGGGAAAAAAACATGAAGAGAATATAAATATGCTATTAAAACAAAGAAAGTGCAAAAGATGTTAATATTAAATGGGAAAAGTATTTTTTTAAAAAAATTTAGCCAAAATAGATAATTATAGAGAATGAAATTAAATAGTAAATTATTGGAAGATATTAATAAAAGTGAAAGAGATGGGAGGGAAAAATTTTGGGAATATATTAAAAGAAGGAATGTAGGGGAAAGAGAAATAGTATTACTAGATGACGAGGAAAAAGAGTGTAGTTCTAGAAAAGAATTAGAGACAATCTTAAATAAGTATATAATGAATATAATGTTAGATGTGAAGGACATATTGATAACAAACAAAAGCGTATACTAATGGAAATATTAAATTTACAGAAAATGAATTGAATGAGGCAGAGAAGGAATTGAAAAGTGGAAAAGCAAGAGGGTTAGGCATCTGTTAATTGAATGTAAATGTTTACAAGGAGAAAGGGTACAAATAATGAAGTTGTGGGAGAATAAATATAAACGAAGTGATTATACAGAAAGTGGGTTCTTGGTTTTTATGCTGGGTTTGGGAAAAGATAAGGGGGATTTGGATATGAAGGCAATAGAGTTGACAAAGATAATGTCCTAGAAATGGGATAGAGCAGGACAGATAAGGATATGGGGGAAAAGATAGAGAGTGGAAAAGGGAGATAAGGTGTCTAACAGGTTTCTCTGGGCATAGTGGCTGAGAGATTTCTGACTGGCGAGAAAAGAGAAGCCATAGTACATTACATCACACACAAAAATCTAGGCTAAATATTATAGTTGTTCTTACATCATATTCTTTATTTTTTGTGTGTGTTCATTGTATGATTTAAAAATTAGAGTTTTAATTTATAATTGTAAATCATTTGTTGATCTGGCCAATGGTTTTACTTTTATTCTATGATCTTCATAATATTTTGTTGATTGGTTTTTTTGTTTCTTTTATTGGAAAATTTTGTATGAAATCAATTTTCTATAATATTTCTCAAATGGCAAAATACTTTTCATTGAGTTTTTTGTTATCATTGTCTCCATTCAATTCATCTATAAAATGTATATATCTAATTTAGTTTATAATGTGATTTTTTTTTTTTTAAAGTATGTTTAAGACCTGAAGACATGTTATTATTTTTACTAGTTTTAATTTTTATTCATTTTAATGGTATTGTTATATTTTGACTATGTTTATGTATGATCTATATTTTTTGTTTTCTTATTTAATGATTTTTATATTCATTTCAGATTTTTTTTCTCCTTCTGTGATTATTATTTTTTATATTATGTTATTTATAAACTGTATATTTGTATGCGCTGACATTTTTCTTTGATTAGATCTGTGATAAATATTCTTAATAAGATTAGAAATTCTTGTCTTGATATCTCATCCAGTTTTAAAACCATCTATTTACTAATGTCATGGTTGCTTTTGAAATATCAAATATTCTTTAGGTGAATTAGTTTATTATCTATTCCATATGATTCAAGTATTGGCCATGTTATTATCTTTTGGTTAATGCTATCTAAATTATTCTGAATCATTGAAATAGTTAAGGCTTTACTTCATTAGCGTTTGAAATCAATTAATATATATATGTGCTATGTGCACAGATAATGAAGCTATTTGATGTATGTAAAATTATCAAAGTTACTGCCAAGCGCTTTCTAGGCAGTTTATAGTCCCATATTCATGGTGACTTGTATTTGGTTAAGCACGTAAAATTATCAAATACAAGTCACCGTGAATATGGGACTATAAACTGCCCCGAAAGCGCTTGGCGGTAACTTTGATAATTTTACTTCAAAAATCAAATAGCTTAATTATCTGTGCGCAGAGCACATATATATCTGAAACATTATAAAGCACACATAGAGTTATCCCCCCCCCCATCTAATTTTTTGATATGTATGCAAAATATTTGTTGTGTGATTCTTTTGTTCTTTCTAAATCCACCAGTCATTTAATATTTCATCATAACCTTGCCTAAAATACTTATTAGTGCATTTGTTCTGTTATTCTCATCAGTGAATATCTGGTTGTAGTATTCTGTTGCCTAGTTACTTATTACTTTTTTTTCTTAACTATTGTTATTATTTTCAGATTTTTTCTCATTTATTTTCTGATTTTTAAACTCATTATTATAAGTCTTCAGATATGAAGATTAATTTTGAATAATCAGTAAGCAGTGATCAAAGATTATTTCTTTCTGCTGAAATATAATATTGTTTCATCACAGGCTATCTTCTCTCTATGCTCTTTCATTTTTTATCATATTATTATCATTTATTTAAATTTTCATGCCACTAGTTATCTGCATTAAATGTGATAATTTTTAACTGCATACCCAATAATTGTATTTTTAGTCCTTTTTTATATACAAATAGATATGAATATGTTAGTCAGTATATTGTTTATTTCAACAAAAATATTTAAGGATCTTGCCCTCCATCAGCCATAAATGTGAATGGCCTAGAAAAAGTGTCTAATATGATCTCTTTTGCAAAATATGAATAGATCATCATGTCAAGTAATTTGTTTAGAATAAAAAAAAAATGAATAGAGTTGTGTAACAGATCATACATGACTTTCAAGGACTACGTATGATGGACTGAACTTTCAATAAAAGGTTGATTTCAAATTTTGTCCTTTAATTAATGCAGATTGTTTATTTAAGTTATTAGAATATTTGTAAAGATAGTAGTAATAATTATGATTTATATATTTTAGCAAAGTAGGATATAGTAGTAATAGTAAAAAAAATATTTCAATATAGATTTATGTAATATATAAACTTTGTTTGAAATGGATTTTTCAAGACCCGAATATGATTCTTGTAGTCAAAGAGTTATAAATGATATAAGATTGAGATAGCTGCTCATAGTGAAACTCGTTATTTACAGGAAAAAAAAAAATTAAACATGTATATGAGTGTTAAGTTTTTTTTTTGAAAGATCATTTTATTGAGAAAAGTAAAAAATTATGAAGTGTAACTTGATATCATCTATTGAAATTTTTAGGGATATCAATAAAAAGTTAATGCTATTAAAAATTGTTATATGTCATATATTGGACTATTTCCATCATCTATGAGTGAATGTTGAATGTATAGAAAATTTTAAACTTTTCAAATACAAACAACTTGTTAGTAATAACACACAAATAGACAACACAGGTCAAGATTTGTACAGTGTTTCAAGTAATATTATTCTCTACTCTTCTTCAGGTGTTGCTGGCCTGATATGCATTATGTCGAACTTGTGTATTGAATTTAAGGCAAATGCTCTAACCAACTCAGCTATTCTGTCAAAGGCAACAGATAGTAGAAATTTGATATATTTATATATGAGGGTTGGTTCAAATCCTTTTTTTAATATTAATTTTTCCTCAGAGCAAGATTAATTAGAGACTTCCATACATTGTGTATTGCCACACTGGACTGACTTATAGGATTATTTATCATTGTCATTTGAGCAACTTCCTTGAATTTTTTATGCATTTTTTCTCTTTATCCAATATTTTTGTATTTTCCCAATTAAACATAGTCATTAGTACATACATGGTCTGCTATGTTAGACACTTCTGCTTTTTCTCTTTTAATCATTAGTATGTGTTCTTTCAATAGCTGTTTGACAGGGTGACAGGTTTCACCAATGTATTTCCTTCCACATTCACATGGTATATTATAGATGCAGTTTTTATTTTTCAGCATTTCCGATTTAGACTCAGTAGAAGTAAGAATTCCTTGAAGTATATAGGCAGATACTAAGTACTTAGTATGCACCCAATGCTATGTTGAAATTTAGACATTATGGTTATAGTGGAAAATCATTTAACTTTCTAATGTAAATGTAAATCAGAAGGGATCATTCCTAAGGGTTTGCAGTTAAAACCTCCTATTTCCTCCAAAAGAACTGAGAAGATTATTCAGAGAGCAAATGAGGCCTTATTGAGAGAAAGTATAAAGGTTCAGCGCTTTTACAAGTATGAATATTTCTCACCAAGGTATTTCCTTCCACATTCACATGGTATTTTATAGATGCAGTTTTTATTTTTCAGCATTTCCGGTTTAGGCTCAGTAGAAGTAAGAATTCCTTGAAGTGGCAGATACTAAGTACTCAGTATGCACCCAATGCTATGTTGAAATTTAGACATTATGGTTAAAGTAGAAAATCATTTAACTTTCTTATGTAAATGTAAATCAGAAGGGATCATTCCTAAGGGTTTGCAGTTAAAACCTCCTATTTCCTCCAAAAGAACTGAGAAGATTTTTCAGAGAGCAAATGAGGCCTTATTGAGAGAAAGTATAAAGGTTCAGCACTTTTACAAGTATGAAGATTTCTCAAGAATTTGTCAAGCGGTGGACAGATTATGTTGTAAGTTACATGCAAAGATAAAAGAACTTCAGAAGAAGAAGCTTGTAAATTTATTGGGCAAGTCACAAGTCATATTGCAACTAGTCTGTCAGCTTTGTCAGTGAAAAATCTTAGTTCTAAACACCTTACTGATGCTGAATTCTTGAAAAAGGTTTGAGCTTTGCCATTATACCATCTATTGTCCCATTATTTGATATAATGGTAGCCACTGGAGAGGTGATCCAAAATTTGCCTCTGGAAGAAGTATCAGACTCACACTGGAGAGTTAAAAGGACACTTAAAAGACATCATGTGAACAAGCAGAAATGAAACATTTCATGTGTTGAGAGGAAAACTATTAAATCTCAAACAGAATACATCTATAAATATTCTTCCTGCTGACAAAGGTAACACTGCAGTTGTAATGGATAAAATGATTATGATAACAAAATACTAAGTCTTCTCACAACAGGCTAATACAAAAAAGTAGCAAAAAATGCAATTCCAAATGCAGAGGTAAAACTACAAGCATTACTCTGAAAGTATCACAGGGTATTTCAGTGATTCAGATAAAAGGAAATTAACTTTCATATTTCAGTAAGATTCCTCACCTGTATGGACTACCTAAAATCCACAATGTTCCATTAAGGCCTATTGTTAGTTCTAGATATTCAGCATATCAAAATTTGTTGAGATTTCTTCTTGAAGTTCTTTGTTCATTAGCATACAGATCACAATCTTTCATCAGGGATTCTATGCACTTTATAGAATTAGTCAGGAATGTGAAAATGGGAAGAACTGACATATTGGTAAACTTTGATGTGGAAAATCTATTTGCAAATATACCATGTGATGAGGCATTGTTTATTGTGAAGAAAAGATTATATGATGATAATAGTCTACAAACTAGGACAACTCTACCTATTGATAGTATAATGGAATTTATTAACATTCTGCATAATAACAATGTACTTTCAATATAACTCAGAATTCTTCTAACAAAATCAAGGGATGGTCATGGGATCACTACTCCACCCTTGCTGAATGACATTTACATGGAAGAACTTGAAACCACAACCATAAATACTACTCCATATCTACCTAAAGTGTGTTTTCGATATGTTGATGATACATTTGTGCTATGGTCACATGGTGAGATGCAATTATCATCATTCTGGAAGCATATTAACAACATATCTCCTTCAATTATATTCACAATGGAATCACAACAAAAACAAAATTGGCATTCGTAGATATATTCTTGTAACAAGATTCCTTCAAAACAAAGTAAAAACAGAAGTGTATAGGAAACCAACACACATTTGCAAGTACTTGGGCATATTCATCCAGTCATAACATAAACAGTGCATGGAATTGTACTATCACTATGGAAAAGAGCAAAGGAGGTTTTTTCAGAAACTTGTGATTTGAAACAAAAGATTCACATAGAATGAACACTTATGAAGAATGGTTATCCATTAACAGTTATAATGAAAACCTTTAATAGACAGCACAAAGAGACACAAAAAGGAAAAACAAGTATTGATACTGTAGTGCATCCATACATACCAGGAATGGTAAACAATTTAAAGAAAATTTGCAGTCAATATAACATTAAAACGGCTTTCCAAAGCCATACAACATTTCAGGGAATTCTTATTTCTACTAAGCGTAAACTGGAAATGCTAAAAAACAAAAACTACATCTATGAAATATGTGAATGTGGAATGAAATATATTGGTGAGACATGTCACCCTGTTGAACAGCAATTGAAAGAACACAAGCTGATGGTTAAAAGAAAAAAAACAGATGTGTCTACCATAGCAGTCTATGTGTGTACTAATGACCACATGTTTAATTGAGAAAATACAAAAATATTGGATAAAGAGGAAAAAATGCATAGAAGAATATTCTAGGAAGCTGTTCATATGATAATAGTAAAATAATCCTATAAGTTAACCCAGTGAGGCTACACGTGTGGCAGCCTCTTGAAGAACTCAGGAGGATTTGAACCAACCCATATATATTTTATAACAGAATATAAATATTAGCAATGGGAAATATTAATATTAGCTGAATGAAAATATAGCCTAATCGTTGGTTGCCATTTTGTAATGGCATAAAAATTAGAATATGGGATGAGAATTGAGACACCATTTGTAATAAAATAAATCTATCCTAAATGTTTAACATTTTAGCATCATTTTGTAATATATATATTAATTATGATATTCTTTTAATTAATAGCTCCATAGATTTGGGGAGCCATTTTGTAACAGGATAATAAATTTATTTTCCACCCCATTATCTTTCCTCTGATTTGGTCAGCATTTGTAATGAAACAAAATAAGTTCCCTATAGGTTTTTAAACAAACATTTATTACTGACACAAAATTAAATAAAAGATAATGAAGAAATGCTCTTATGGTTTAACTATTATTTATAATAGAACAAATCATGTATCTATTATAACCTGTAAAAAATTTTGGTAACTCAGTAGTTAGTTACATCATGCAATAACAATATTTCCAATACATAATTATTTAGATTGTACACTACACTAAAATAAAATAATGATGATAATCTTTATTACAACCTAATTTGTTCAGAGAGTATTTAAAACAAAAGAAAACAAACAAGATCATCACCTCATCAGTAAATCTATTCACTATCCCAAAATAAACTACACTAAGCAGTGAAATCATATATCATTGTCCTAAACAATGACATATGCCTAAGGTGTCCATTTAATTTATAATTAAATGAAACCAAATTCAAATCAATGAATAACTCCCAAGTTCTGATATACTTTGCTAATCAAATATTACATATAGTAATGTAAATTTATGATAAAATTTAATAATTCCTAACTATTAAACTAATTTATAAATGGTTATGATAACATTTAGAGAATGTTTTACAAATCTTATTTCTATAACGTTTAAATAAAATAAACCCATTAATCAGCTTCCTATTAAGTTCAATAAAATGTTATATAATATTAATAATTTACCTATATTCTACTTTACATCAATATGCAATTATTGCTTGTTATATAGTAAAATGGAATACTCTACAAGAACGTATTATTAATAAATCTATCAGTTAACATTGGCTTTTGAATGTCCAATCATATATCAAATATACTGCAGGTTTCTATTGGATATTTATCGAATTAAATTCAACTAATATTATCTATATTTAAATTTCCTGTAAATAAATTATTAAAATGGATTTTATAACAATTAAAGACATTGTTGTATTAGCCACTGTACATCGCTTGGTAGCACTGTTTCTGTGCAAAAACACAGAATAATGCCGTTTATGTGGTCAAACCTACGATTAATACAATACTATGATTGTAATAGCCATTTATGGTCCACATGATGGCGTTCCTTATGCATATGCACAGAAATAGTATGCTCAGCTTTGTGAGGTGACACTTTATGCATATGATCAGTAATGACAGTTCACTACCATTTCATATGATAGTGGCTGGACTTTAATTTACCAGAACTCTTCAAATCTGCTTCCAAACTCATTGTCTTACACCCCAACTGATGTAGTGTTACAAAGTGATAATTTTCAGCCTGTCACCGCACATCCCTAGGCAGTTTGGAAGCTGCAAGAAATTGGGGGAGGGGTCAGGCAGAGCACGATCCGAGGTGTTCGCGAAAATATCACATTTTCGCGGTAACACGTATGAGATAAATAAAATGGCCAAAGGTAACAGCGAACATTTCAAACTGTGGGACTTGCCCAATGCAGAAGCTGTCGCCTTTCTGCAGGCCCAAAACATCAAGCCACATATGCCTTCACAATTGTGAGGACCTCTTCAGGGCCATACTAGACAAGATGATGGATAGCCATAACCGGGAACTATTTTAAAGCAAGTACATTATTTTATTTATTCTGTTTATGTTGTTTGATCCACTATCTGCAAAATTGTTTATTGAAATTAATGTTTCCAGCAGTTGTAGTTCTTTTTTGTAAACGAATTGGACTAACTTATAGTTTTCTATAAAGTTATTTTTGAAATCAATGCACGTGTGTTGTGATTGATTTGTAACACAATCAATTGAAATAGTTTTTTGGGGTTTAATTTTTTTCACTTTTGTTTTAAAATGTTACAAGAATGAAGTCAAGTTACTTTTGAAATGAATTGTTTTTTTGGGTTATTGAAATGTTTAATGTACTATTAGAACAATAACATAAATTTGAAGTCCAATAACGTAAATTTGAAGGAAGGAACAAAAAAAAAGTATTTTTTAAATGAATTTTTTTATTGGTTCAATGTAGAATAGCATACATTTGAAAAAAAAAAAAATCCCCTGGCATAATTTTTGCAGTTTTTAAATGAATTTCCAAAACATAGTTTTCAAATAGCATAAATTTGAAAGCATAAATTTGGAAAAATAAAATTCCCCGGCATAATTTCCTATTTAAAAAAAAAAAAAGTTGGGCCAGCCCGGAAACGTTATATTGATATGTTTTTGGACTGAAACAGCACAATCAAGCTATGTACAATGGCTAATAAAACAATACCCAATTAAACTATACAAAATAAATATTTTAAGTCAAAGATAAACATTAAGATTTAACAGTTAATAAGATTTGCAATCTACCTCAATGAAATTTAAACATAATTAAGGCAGATCATTCTGACTAATGGCAAAATAATATCTACCAAGATCTTCATAACTGAACAAGGTAAGCAAGCTCTTAATAATTAACTGTGAACTAATGAAATTCTTTTTATAACTGATATTAACTCACTTAAAGCCAACAACTATTTCAAAGTAATGACAATATAAAATTTATATCTAATTAAGCTTAACAATAATTGTATAATAAAACATACATGTATATAACCATACTTCACTTATCGATATTAGTTTGATTTTTAGATAATGATTCAATGCTCAAAAGAAAAAATGAAGTTTTTCTTGTATAGACAAACCATTTTATCTTCTATAGTGGTTTGCATAATTATAAAACAATCAAACAACTCTACCAGATTTCAAGTAACTTTAAATTTATTAAATTATAATAAGAATTAATAATGATATTAATAATAAAAAAAAACGATGTATGCAATTGACTAAAATCGTAGCCAGTTGAAAAATATAAATACTATTTCTCTTTAATATATAAATCTATTGTCAATAATGAATAATAAATAAATATATATATATATATAAAACTCAAAAGTGTGTTGTACAACAATAATACTATATATAAACGGAAGGAGAGATTCCAAATATCTTCCTTAGATTTAAAGTAGAATATATAATGATAAAAAAAAAAAGTAATCAAATAAAATTGATTTTTCTTTATTTTTCTTTATTTATTCATTGATATAATTTTTAAATAATTAAATCAACATGAAAATCTTTTGTATTTAAACCCTTCTATGTGAATATCCCCAAGATAAATCTTGAATTTTAAAAAAAATGAATATTTGAAAACATCAGATCATACATTAATCTACATCATCAGATAAGAGTTTAAATAATAATAATTTAAAAAAATGAATCTCTCCAATCTTTTATTGTGTGAATGATTCATCATAACAATAACCTATATATGTTATTTGATTCTATATTTTAAAATAAAAATATGAACAAAACATACATTTTTTTTTAAACAAAAAAATCTATACACCGATATCATACCGCATAAGTGAAAAGTCTCCTTCTTCCATTTTTTACCCACTGGTCCATCATAGCTCTTGATTTCCTTGTTTCTGATTCCAATGTGTAGAAACAATTCTTTTTGAAGTAGAGAAGATTCAAGGATTTGAATTCAATATTACTTTTATTTTTTTAATTTCGATATTTTTCTTTTAAGTATTTAAATATATTCAACCTTTTAAAATAACGATACTTGGTCAATGCAAAATCTGCACATCACTGGATTTATTTCTTTTTTATTTATTTATAATAATATATGAAGAGAATTCTTTCATTGACAAAGTTCAGTTACATCCAACTGAGTAATAAATGCTAGCCTTTTTCCAAGTCAATATGGTGAAATTTCAATTGCTTAATATCACATTAGAAGTTGAATTAATCGATCTTGTGAAATTCATTAATCAAAAATATGACATCCATATATACATCATTAGGTTTGTATTCATCAGAAATACATAAATGACACTCCAGATTTTAACAATGGGATGTTTTATAACTTACTTGCAATACGACAAATTTTGATGAGGGTTTTTTTTGTATAATACATTTTGCTGCTTCCCCTTGAATTTCATTGACGAATTGCTCTAATTGAATGGGGAGACAGTTAAATTTTTATTCTTCCATGGTTTTAGAAATTAATCACTTTTAAAAGAAAATTTGATAATTTTTTTGAAGATGAATGTAAAAGAATCCATTCTAAGCAACAATAAAATTATAAGAACTCGAGTTGAAGTATTTCAGTTCTATTTATATCATATCTTTACTAACATTAATGTTACCAAATTGAACTCAAAAATAACTTTAGGTTTAATAAAATTTGCCTCCAATTAATAAATGAAATGAAGACTAAAAATATTGGATATAGTAAAAATAAAAGAAAAATTTTTTGTTTTACAATTTCAGTATTATTCTTTTATTTTCAACCAAAAACCAAGAATTCGCATGACGTTTCTCTATCTTCTAATGAATTTTTAAAAAATATATATATCTTTAATAATATATTCCAATAAACTTATAAATAAACAAACATATATGAAATAGGAAATATTTAATTTTGTAATAAGTTGTTGGTGAATGTAATAACAAAATGGACACATAATAATTAATAATAACTTTTATTCCAAGCGATTTATTTTATGATTCACTTAATTATTTTCCAGAATTTATTTTTTTATTCTCTTATTTATATTTTTCCTTAAATTGATCACAACCAATTTGTAATTTGATGCTAGTATTAATAATAAATAATGATATTATTTTAAAATGTTAGGTTGCCATAGTTATCTAGTTATCATTTATACTTCAACACCTCCATTATCCATAAATCAAATCAAATAAAATTAAATAAGATGAATAAACTTCCCCTTTTTTTTTTTTTATAATGTAATATACAGCTCTCATTTGGCAAGGTACAATAAATATATAAAACTTCTATCTATTGTTATTGACAGAATAGTTCAGTTGGTTAGGGTATTTGTCTTAAATTCGATATTCGACAATCTAAAGGTGTGAATTCAACAATGAAAACTGTCACTATTGCATATCAGGCCAGAAACACCAGAAGAAGAGTGAAGAATAATACTACTCGAAATGTTGTGTTGTTTATTTGTGTGTTATTACTAACAAGTTGTTTGTATTTGAAAAGTTTACAATTTTCTATACATTCAACATTCACTCATAGATGATGGAAATAGTCCAATATGTCACATCTAAAAATATATCATCACAAACTTTCAAGCAAATACATTAAAAATTACTTTCTTCAATAGTGTCATTATTTATTCTTATGCATCAGTCTTAGATTTATAAAGTTTAGAGATAGTTTCTGAGTTTGTCATTGAATAAATACCAATAAATAAACTGAATTTTTTTTTACGACTTTGCATATGTTAATGGGAACAATAAATTATGGCCTGAAACTATTGAAAATAACAGTATTGACTTTATGAAATTAAAAGGCCTGTTGTTATTGAATTTTTTGATTGATTATCATGATTACTCTAATTAAACAGAAAAATTGTTATATAAACTATAATTTGCTCATTTATGGATTATGTAGCTTTTATAAATCAGAATGTTAAAGAAATCATTACTTCATGAACAGATTGTCAACAGATTTTAGAAAAATTTATTCAAGGTTAAAATAATGATGGCATTATAAAATAAATTATTCCAAATATATTAGAAATGGAGATCATTTTAATGTTTTTATATTAACTTGCCCTGTCTGTCAGGATGTCCAGATTTTTGAATTTTTAAGAATGAAAAAAAATCTATTTTCTTTCAGAACTTGAACTCACAAACTTAGATTTCCCAGGAAAAATCCTTAACAACTGACCCAATGGAAATATTATGTTTATTGAGTAAAATTTTGCTAATGTTTTCATTTAATTCATATTTAACTAATTAAAAGTAAATATTTTTTATTAAAATTTGAGTTATTCTTTTGAAATACTTAATATTTCATAAATATTTTGTGCTAAAAAATGAATGTGTAAAAAAACATTGGAAAATTAATTAAAAAGTCAATACATAAATATTTTTATACAATAGACAATCATATGATATTTAAAGTTAAAATTTGTTTGTTAGAGGGCGTATTTTTTTATTTTCATGTCTTATTATTAAATTATAACTTTTGTCAGATTTTTTTTTTTAAATAATGCTTTATGTAAATAATTGACTAAAAAATATAAAATAACAAAGTAATCAACCTCTTGATTAATTTGCCGTTCTTGGAAAATATCAGAGATCTTAAGACTCTAAACTTGGTATAAAACGTTTATTAATGTCCGGAATATTATCATTTAAATAAAAGCATTTGAGGCCTTTTTCATTTTTATAATTTATTTGAGCCTCAAATGCTTTTCTTTAAATGGTAGTATTCCTCCAATTTCCAATTGTTTTATAACAAGTCTAGATTACGATCTCTAATATTTTCCAAAATCATCAAATTAATCAACAAGTAAATTACCTTCTTGATTACTTTGTTATTTTGTACTTTTTAGTCAGTTATTTACATAAAAGCAATTTTTATCGTATAAAAAAAAAAAAAAATATTTACATAAAAGCATTGTTATGACATATGAGGAAAAAAAAAAGCATTGTTTAAAAAAAAACTTTTTTTTTTTTTACATATTTTAAAAGCAATTACCATACTGAATTTCAACAGTTGTTAAGTACGACCAATTTGGATTTTAAAGAGGTCATACTTCCGAGACATGGAATTTCTGTCAGGATGAATTATGGATATAAATAAGCTATTTTGGGTCCATCAAAAAGAAAAAACTTTATTTATTATTTTTTTAAGATTGATTTTATTATTATTGTCTTGATTATAAAGAATAATAAAATATATGTGGTGTAAACATTATTAGATATTTAAGAACTGAAGTTCAATGGTTTATTAAATCAGTGATGTCAATTTTATATAATAATGATAATATTCTGAATAATTGGGAGTATTTGGTCATTTTTTAAATTAATTTTACAAGATTTCAGATAATTGAATTTAATGTTAACTAGATTGATGAAGTTTAAAACCTTTTTTTAATACTTTTAAAAATATAAAAACTACATAATGTGTAATCATCAAAATTATTGTAATTTGAAATTATGTCTCCTAATTTATTAAGAATGCTTCTATGACTGCAATTTATAAAATTAAGTAGAATAGAAAAGACAGTAATTATTGTAGAATATCACTGATATCAGCTATAGTGAAATTGTTTATATGGATTTTTATTAAATAGGTTGCTGTTAGTCATCATTCAATGTCTTTAGAAAATGAAGACACATTATAGATATGGTGTATTGTTGCCAGGCAAATAAATGCATGTATACTTCACAATTATAAATGAGATTACATATTGCTTTTATCAATTTGGTCAAGAATTTTGTCTGTTGTCAATTAGAAAAGATTTTTAACAGTGTTGAATTATCTAATTGTTTAGTAGAGTTTACACACATTAAGATGTGTAATTCACTTTCAATGTCTTAAGTAAAACAACAAATGAATATACTTATTTATTTGGTGCTTTTTATTAAGATGTTTATTTTAACATTTTAAATTATCCAGTATTCTTCAGACCCGCAAAATATAATATTAGTTATATTATATGTGCAGAATAAAAATAGCAATTCTGTTTTGATGTTTTTTATTTATACAAATCTTTTTTGTTTATATTTATTTTTCTAATATAGTTAACATATTACCATATGTATAGTTCTTACATGTTTTATTTATATTCTTTAAAATCGAAGGGATTTGAACTCACACTTTCAAACTCCCTACATCTATCCATTTCATCTTAACCAATATATGTATGTCGTGCTGAACCAGTACTCATCAGTTGATCCATATCATTTCCCACACATATATAATCAGTGTTCAGTTTATATTAGGATCCCAAATCTACAAATTTTAATGGACAGGCTTCAATCTTTTCCACCCTTCAACTCTTCAGCCATCCATATTAATGAAAATCTGATGGTGGTCAATATGAATATGACAATAATATTAGCATTAACAAGGGCTTTGAGCATTTCATCATCAGATTTTGAATGATATGGATAGCTGAAGAGTTGGAGGGTGTAGAAGATTAAAGCCTGCCCATTAAAGTTTGAAAATTTGCTATCTTAATGTCAATTGAACACTGATTATACATGTGTTTGGAAGATGATGATCTGGTCCAATTGATGCTGGTTCAACATGAAATACATATTTTGGAGATCATTTATCTTTTTCACATCTATGTGGTCATGTGTACCTATAATATAAGATGGAATGGATAGATGTAGGAAGCTTGAAAGTCTGAATTCAAATCCCTTCTAATTACATTATGTTCAGTTTAGATAATATTTTTGCATTTAAATATTACATATTCAGCTGTCTTCTGCTCATCCCTATTCTGTGTATTTAAATAGTTATATTAAGGTTTTTTGTGAAGTTAGAAGAAAGGTGAAGAGACAATTGATTTAAAAAGTGGACATCTACTCTACAATAAAGGCACAAATATTGGAAATACAAGTAGAGTAGGATTCATTATAAATAAAAAGTGAAAGAACAACATTGTGGAAATTGATGGTTTATCGGACACAGTGGCAAGATTAGTTATACAACTTAATAGCAGATACCAAATGCAGATAATTCAGGTTTATGCAGTAACAAGTTGTCATAGTGATGAAGTAGTAGATTTTTATATGGATGTACAAAAGGCTTTTGATCAGAGTAAACATTTTAAAATTGATATGGGAGACTTGAATGCTAGAATTGGTAAACAAATGAAAGATGAAAGTGCTGTAGGTAGTTTTGGTTATGATGATAGAAATGAGAAAGGAGATAGAGTTGTGGAGTTTGCAGAAAAAGAAAAACTTTATATTATGTATTCTTTTTTTGAGAAAAATGTTAAAAGGAAATGGACATGGAAACATCCAAATAAAGGTATGCAATTAAATGTATGAAAAAAGGAAAGGCTCCAGGTAATGATGGAATTATAATTGATATATTAAAAGAAGCAGGTGAAGAAACAGAAAAAATATTAGCAAAGTTATATATCAAATGTCTAAATGATAAAGATGTACCAGATGATTGGAAGAATGCAGTATTAATATTAATATTTAAAAAAGATGATAAGTAAGATATTAAAAATTACAGACCTATCAGGTTTTTATCAGTTTTATACAAAAATTTTACCAAGATAATTACAACTCGTCTACAGAGAACATTGGATTTCTACCAACCAAGAGAACAAGCTGGATTTAAAAGTGGTTTTAGCACAGTAAATCATATCCAGGTATTGAGAGAAGATATAGAAAGAACAAATGAATATGAGTTATCATTATATTTTGGGTTTGTAGATTATGAAAAGGCATTTGATTCTATAAACATTTCTTCAGTGATTAACGCATTGGATCTTCGAGGTATAGATCCAGGATAGTCATATTTTAAAGAATATTTATAAAAATGCAACAGCAACAATTAGATTACATAATGATACTAGAAAAGTCAACGTTGAGATGGGTGTAAGACAGGGTGATTCCATATCTTCAAAACTTTTTACAGCAGTGCTGCAAGAAGTATCTTGTGGATTAAAATGGGAAGCTAAAGGAGTGAAAGTAAATGGAGATTATTTAAGTCATTTAGATTTTGCAAATGATGTAGTTGTTTTTGCAAATAATGCTTTAGAGCTGTAGGAAATGTTGTAGGAGTTATCAGATGAAAGTAGGACTAAAGATAAATGTTAAAAAGACTAAAGTAATGTTCTATGTATTTTCTCAAAATAAGAAAATAAAGATTGATAATGATAAGTTACAAGAAGTTAACAACTACACATATCTTGGTAAGATTATTACCATAAATGGAAACATAATGAATGAAATTAATCATAGAATTAAACTTGGTTGGAGTACTTTTGGTAGAAATAACTTGATACTAAAAGGAAATATGTGTTTGAAAAGGAAGATTCTTAATAAATGTGTTTTACCAGTTTTTACTTATGTTCTGAAACTTGAAGACACTTAATAGAAGAGCAATATAGAGACTTCAGACCACTCAAAGAAGTATGGAGAGATGCATTTTAGGAGTAACAAGAAGAGATCAAAAACACAACATATGGATAAGAGATTACTGACCTTATTGAAAAAATTAAAAAACTGAAATGGAGTTGGGCTGGACATATTGCTAGAAGAGATGATAATAGATGGAACAATTGAAATCTTAAACTGGATTCCAAGAGATTGTAAAAGACCCAGAAAGTGATCCCACGTGAAATGGATGGATGAAATAAAGTGTGGGGGTGATGTGGAGAAGAGAAGCTAAAGATCAGAGAAGATGGATTGAACTTGGAAAGACCTTCATCCTGCAGTGGATTGATAATAGTTGATGATAATGATGATTAAGGTCCTGTATGTGAGGAAATCAGAGTGACTTAAGGTCAACATGGTTTTGACAATAATATTGGCATCAATAAGAGCTTTGAGAATTCCATCATCAGATTTTCAATGATATGGATGGCTGAAGAATTGGAGTGTAGAGAAGATTGAAACCTGTTCATTAAAGTTTGAAAATCTGCTATCTTAATATAAACTGACCACTGTTTATATATGTGTGTGGGAGAAGATGATTTGGGTCAATTGATGAATGCTGGTTCAGCACAAAATACACATATTGGGGATCATTTATCTTTTTTACATATATGTGATCAGGTGTATTGGTTGTATAAGATGTGTGGATAGATGTAGGGAGTTTAAGTCTGAGTTCAAATCCCTTCTAATTACATTAAGTTGAGTATAGATAGTATACTTGTATTTATTTATTTTTTTAAATTATGTTTTCTTTATTTATTTGAGTTGAAATATTAGTTCAAAGATTGCTAATAAACAATATGTAATTGTATATATATCTTAATAACAGTGGTTTTCCAAAAATCAGTATGACAATGTAAATAAAATAAGCCAATATCATTAAACTAGTAAACAACATCAATATTTATACTAATTTTAATGCTGTGTATTTTAATTAATAATGCTATATCTCTTTAATGTTTATATTGTTTGATTTTTATTTAAAAAAAAATTATATTACAAGTTTATTTTTACATTATTTTAAATTTTCTTTTAAAAGAGTAAATTATAATAAATATTGTTAATATTAAATTATCTTTTTTTTAAAATTATATATACTAGATTTTTTTTTTTTTTTTTTAAGTATTTTTCTTGTCATTTGTATTATATTTTAATTGAATTATAATGAAATTTTTTTATGTAAATATATAAAATTTTATTTTATGATTTTAAATAGTAATTTGATTATAATATATTTTACATTTATATCTTATAAAAATTATAATTTATAATAACTTTTTATTTATTACATGGGCATTATAGAGATGTAGAAAATTTTATAAAATTAATTTAGAATTAAAAATATTATTTGTTAGACTATTTCTATCATGTAATATTAAGAAATGAATGTCTTTAGAAAAATTTAAATAAAAATGTTCTAAATACATTCAACTGTTAGTAATAGTACTCAGGTTTGTATTTAAAACAATTGAGTGATATTATTCTCCTCTTATTCAAGTGTTGTTGGCCTAATCAGTGACCATACTAATATAGGAATCAAGATCTAGGTGCAGTGCTCTCAGATCCAAGGCTCCTCACTGACGAAGACCACAAGCCAGAAACTAGTCTGGGGATATTGGATGAGTAGACACTAGATGGGGATTTTATGCACAAGCTTTTTGGCATCCATTGATTACTCTAGCTTGCTGTGTGTGGCAATACATATTGTGAGTTTTGCCTGTTTTAATGGGAATCAAACCTGAATCTTTAGATTTTTGAATATTGAAATTTTTTAAAATAATACTCTAACCAACTGAGCTACTCTGCCAAAGGCAAGTCAGTAGAAATTGCATTTATGAGGGTCCTGATTTCTCCACTTTTTTCTTAAAAGTAATCTTAATTAGTGACTTTCAGGCATTACGTACAATTATACTGGGTTGACATATGGGGTTATTTGCAATAGTCATGTGAGCAGTTTTGTTGAATTTTCTTTGTATTTTTTCTCTCTATCTAATATTTCTGAGTAATATCTTATCTAATATTTTTGTAACAATCGAGCATATGTTCTTTGGTACAGACATGGTTTGCTACTTTTGATATATCTGTTGTTCTCTTTTCTAATCATCAAATTTGTGCTCCTTCAATAACTTTTCAGTGGTAAGAATGATCTCACCAATATGCATTCTCCCACATTCACATGGTATTTCATATATGCAGTTTTTGTTTTCTAGCATTTCAAGTTTAAGTTTAGTAGATGTTAGAATTCTTTTTAATGTGTTATGATTTTGGAATGCTGTTCTGATATTATATTCACTTCAGATTTTCTTTAATTTGTCTGCTATTCCTGGTATATATAAGTACATTACAGTACCAATAATGGTTTTCTCTTGACGTTTATTTTTTGTTGTTGTTGTCATCTATTTAAGGTTTCTTAATGATAGCTGGTGGATAATCATTTTTCATAAGGGTTTGTTCTGTGCAGATCTTTTCTTTTTTCAAATCATTGGCTTTTTGTGGAGTTATACTATTATTATGGAACAGAGCCAAAGAAGTTTATTAAGAAGCCAGTGATTTGGAAAAAGGAAATATCTACATAGAACAAACTTAAATGGTTATTATCCACTGTCATTAAGATACCCTTAAATAAATAACAAAAAGAAACATCAAGAGATAAACATTATTTGTACTGTAGCGTATTCATTCATACAGTAGAATTAAAGAAAATCTGCAATGAATATAATATCAAAACAGCAGTCCAAAACCATAACATGGAGAAATTCTAACATGTGTTAAATCTAAATTTGAATTCCTGAAAAACAAAAACTGCCATCTATGGAATACTATATGATTGAGGGGAAATGGATATTGGTGAGACTAGTTGCCCCATTGAAAAGCAATCAAAAGAGCACAAACCGATGATTAGAAAAGATAAAACAGACATATTCAAAGTAGCAGACTATGCATATACCAATGAATATATGTTTGATTGGGAAAATATAAAAATATTAGAGAGGAAAAAGTTCAAAGAAGCTGCACACAAGGCTATAGCAAATTACCCCACAAGTCAACCTAGTGTGGTTGTATATAATGTCTAGAAAGCTACTAATTAACCTTGCTCCTAAGAAAAAAATAGTGAAATCAGGAGGATCCTCATATATGAAATTTCTATTGGCTATTGTTTTTGGAAGAATAACCCAATTGGTTAGAACTTTATTTTAAAAGTCAATACTCAAGAATCTAAAGGTCTAGGTTCAATTCTTATACTAGTATTGTCACTGATCATGCTAACAACCCCTGAAGAAGAGCGGAGAATAATATCACTCAAAATGTTAAGTATTAACATGTATGCTATTACTAAAAGTTGAATGTATTTAGAAAATTTAATGTTTACATTTTTTTTAAAAGATATTCAGTTCTTAATATTAGATGGTGGAAATAGCCCAACAAATAATTAAGAGTAAAAAACCATCATCACAAACCAGTTAAATTTTTCTAAAGACATTCAATACTCAGATTAGATGATGGAAATAGTCCAATATAAAAATACAACTAAGAATTAACAATTTGTAATTAATTTTTTCCAATTTTCTACATTTTTGCAGGATCATGTAATAACATTTTTACCCACTTGAAAACAAATATTTTGCTGAAATGTTAATAATTATATATTTTAATATTTTACACAATTTTTCTGAAAGCATCTGAATTACAATATATCTTTCATCTATAAAAACTTTCACTTCAAATTTTTATAATTATGTATATATCTTTATTATATAGTTGTACATATATATATATTTGTCTGTCATGATTGTACATATCTATTAGAAAAATATTTTTCATTTACCCATACATTAATTCTGCCTTATCAGGCAACTGGGGGAAAAAACCATGAGGTTTCTTGATCTTAAACTTGGATGTAAAAAGCCAATAAACTTAACACACTGGCTAATGTGTGTTGGTGAGCAGCCCATCCATGTTTATATACTATATGAATAATCACATGATAATAACAGCTGCAACAACAAGAACATATGGAGTGGACATTAGGAATTTGCCCTAATATATATATTTATATTATATATCACTAAAAACCAGTCAACATTTAGACAATCCCAATATCAATACAATCAACATTCTCTATAAGCAAATTACATATTGTTTCGGGAAATAGATTACATCTTCTATTAATATATATGGATATGTAATGGTGCAAGAATATGAGGAGTTAGATTGGCGTAATGTCTACATGAGTATGATTACAATATTAAATCCAAGAAGGGCTTTGAGCATGTCATCATCAGTTTTTCAATGAAATGGATGGTTGAATAGTTGAAACTGAAAGGGTAGAAGATGGAAGCCTGGCCATTAGAGTTTGAGGAATTGCTATCTTAATATAAACTGAGCATATTGTATATATGAGTGGGAGATTATGATTTAATTGATGAGGGCTGGTTCTGCACAAAATTTGTATATATATATATTTTTTTATATGTCATAGCATCGGCCGGGATGTGAACCCACAATGTCTGCAACCAACTACTTGCTTGCAAGGCAGCTACGATGACCTCTCGGCTAACAACACTTGACGATCATATATATCATTTTTGCATGTGTGTGATCATGTGGATTGGTTGTTTGAGATGGAATGGAGGACAAATAGACTGAAAAATCCTGAGTTCAAATCTCTTTACTTATATATGATTATATATATATATATATACTGTAACAGGAATAATATACTTTGGTGATCTAAATATATAGATGAATCTAGCCATATTTTTGATTACCAATTTATTTGAAAAAAAATTGGTCATTTGGTTAACTGGTAGTGGTGACAATGATGATCTTCATCAAAATATTTATAATAATAGTTATTATCTGAATAATCATAAAAGCAAAGAAGAGAATGCAATATTAGTTTCTTTGAGTAAATGATACATGCATAAGATTATGCTTGTTATCATCATTATCATTCATTATCAATCCACTGCAGGATGAAGGTCTCCAAGTTCAATTCATCTTTTCCTATCTTTAGCTTCTCTTTTACACACCACCCCTGCACACTTTCTTATTTCATCCATCTATCTCACATGTGGTCTCTTTCTGGGTCTTTTACAATCTCTTGGAATCCAGTTCAAAATTTCAACTGTCCATCTATTATCATCTCTTCTAGCAATATGACCTGCCCAACTCCAGTCTTTTAATTTTTTTCAATGAGGTCAGTAACACCTGTTTGTTCTCTTACCCATACATTGCGTTTTCGATCTCTTCTTCTTACTCCCAACATGCATCTCTCCATACTTCTTTAAGTGGTCTGAAATCTCTGTATTGCTCTTCTATTAAGTGTCCAAGTCTCAGATCCATAAGTAAGAATTGGCAAAACACATTTATTAAAAACCTTCCTTTTCAAACACATAGGCATATTTTCTTTTAGTATCAAGTTATTTCTACCAAAAGCACTCCAACCAAGTTTAATTCTATGATTAATTTCATCCATTATGTTTCCATCTGTATTAATAATCTGACCAAGGTATTTGTAACTGTTAACTTCTTCTAATTCATCATAATCAATCTTTCTTTTTATATTTTGAGAAAATCTATTAAACATTACTTTTTTTTTTTAACATTTATCTTTTGTCCTACTTTCATCTGATAACTTCTGCAACATTTCCTGTAGCTCTAAAGCATTATTTGCAAAAACAATTAAATCATCTGCAAAATCTAAATGACTCAAATAATCTCCATTTACTTTCACTCCTTTAGCTTCCCATTTTAATCCACAAAATACTACTTGCAGCACTGCTGTAAAAAGTTTTGGAGATATGGAGTCACCCTGTCTTACACTCTTTTCAATGTTGATTTTCCTACTATCATTATGTAATCTAATTGTTGTTGTTGCATTTTTATAAATATTCTTTAAAATATGACAATATCCTGGATCTACACCTTGATGATCCAATGCTTTAATTATTGAAGAAATGTTTATAGAATCAAATGCCTTTTCATAATCTACAAATTGTAAGCATAATGGCAACTCATATTCATTTGTCCTTTCTATAACTTCTCTCAATACCTGGATATGATCTACTGTACTAAAACTACTTTTAAATCCAGCTTGTTCTCTTGGTTGGTGAAAATCCAGTGTTTTCAGTAGACAAGTTGTAATTATCTTAGTAAAAATTTTGTATAAAACTGATAAAAGACTGATAGGTCTGTAATTTCTAATATCTTCTTTATCACCTTTTTTAAATATTAATATTAATACTGCATTCTTCCACTCATCTGGTACATCTTTATCATTTAGACATTTGGTATATAACTTTGCTAAAAAAAAATTATATTTCTTCACCTGCTTCTTTTAATATATCAATTATAATTCCATCATTACCGGGAGCCTTCCCTTTCTTCATAAATTTAATTGCATGTCTCACTTCCTCATTCAAAATTTCTGGGCAATTCGGAAGATATAATAAGTATAGGAGGCACTTCTTGATAGAAGTCTTCTACACATTTCATGATGTCATCTCTCTTTTTAGTAATAATGCTATCTTTTTTTCTTATTGCAGATATAAATTTCCTACCAATACACAATTATACTTTCTTGTATCATTTTCAATTCTTTTCTGCACCATTTTACAAAATTCGAGATATTCAATCTTTTTTAATGCATTATTGTTGTATATCCTCATATTCCTTCTTTTCTTCATAAATTCTCTAGTCTTAGTAGAAATTTTATTGGTCAATTGCTGCTTTTTTCTACCAACTATTTTTGTTGCAATTTTTAAAAGTGTATCAATTACTTTTCTATTAATGTCATTCAAATCTGAATCATGTTCAAAATCTACCAATACTTGAAACTGATTTGTAAGTTCTAATCTAAATTCATTAGAATGTTTCTGAAGATTAGGAATATCAACTGTAAATATTGTTTTTTCTTAATAATTTTTGTCTCTCTAGTTTTGCATTAGCATGTATCTTACATCTTACTAATCGATGATCACTTCCTGTGTTAAATTTATTAAGAACATTACAATCTTGAAATATGTACTTTCTGTTAGTCAAAATATAATCCATTTCTGCTGTACCTTCATTTGGATGCTTCCATGTCCATTTCTTTTAACATTTTTCTCCAAAAAAGAATTAATAATATAAAGTTTTTCTTTTTCTGCAAACTCTCGTTTCTATTACCATAACCAAAATTACCTACAGCATTTTCATCTTTCATTTGTTTACCAATTCTAGCATTAAAGTCTCCCATAACAATTTTAAAATGTTTACTCTGATCAAAAGTCTTTTGTACATCTATATAAAAATCTTCTACTACTTCATCACTATGAGGACTTGTTGGGCCATAAACCTGAATTATCTGCATTTGGTATCTGCTATTAAGTTGTAAAACTAATCTTGCCACTCTGTCCGATACACCATCAATCTCCACAATGTTATTCTTTCATTTTTTATTTATAATGAATCCTACTCCACTTGTATTTCCAATATTCATGCCTTTATAGTAGAGTATATGTCCACTTTTTAAATCAATTGTTTCTTCACCTTTTCTTCTAACTTCAGAAAGTTCAATAATGTCCCATTTAATATAAGACAGTTTTTCTTCTAATTCTTGCAATGATCTGCAGTTGTAAGTACCTAAATAAAAAGGGGTCATCAGCACTCTTTGCCTTCGGCCACCAACCACTGCCTTGGTTGGTGACTTTACAGCCTCCTGGGAATAAGGGCCATGATTTATTTTTGTCTGTCATGATTGTATATATTGGAAAAAAATATTCTTAAACTCGGAGGTAAAAAGCCAATAAACTCACCATGCTGGCTAATGCATGTTGGTGAGCAGACCATCCATGTTTGTATACTATATGATTAATCACATAGTAATAACGGCTGCAACGACAAGAATGTATGGAGTGGACATTAGGAATTTGCCTTGCTCGGTTCCTTTAAGGCCTCCAAGAGGAATCAAAGGGTCTCTTTTCAGTTAATAGCAAACTCCTGTCTGCAGCCATGCTTATTATATGTATCTATAATTATTGTTATGACTCACATTGATCATCCTGTTCCTGAAATTTTCTGAGCACTTACCAATTAATTGCTTGGGCACTTAATAGAATATCTACTCTTGTGATTAATCCATTAAATATACTGTACCATATCTACTATTCTCCTAACTACTCTCACACATATTGCCCAATATAAAATTCAGTTAAAGCAAGTGTTAAATTTAATCCTTCTCAAATAATATATTAGTCCCAGAAACCAATGAAAAAGCTCTTAGAATATTACAGTCAGGCCATGACTTATCTGTATGAATATCTGCTAATTCTTCTATCTGCTTGCTGTCTATAAAAAATAATAATAAATAAAAATGAAAATTTGTAAACAAAATAAAATTTTGATATTTTAGTTCTCGTTTAAGTCATTTGGAATCATGGTCAATGTGCTTAATCAACTTAATATCATATTTTTGCATTTTATCATTATTGAATTTTATCCATTTATTATTTGCAAAAAGTATATGAATGAATTTAATTTTAAAGATATAATTAAAATGCAAATGTGATTTTTTTTTTTTCTAATTTATAGCATCAGAAAGTTCTGACTGTTTATATTGGTTTTTATGTAATTTTTATTTATTTAAATCTTGTACTGATAAAGTTGGGGGAAATTGTCAGGCGTTGGTGGCCTAGTGGATAGCATAGCTGCCTTCCAAGCAGCTGGCCTGGGTTCGCTTCTGGTTAAGCATTTGACATATGAAAAAAAAAGTTGGGGGAAATTGGAAAAAAGACCATTGCTAAATTAAGATGAAACAAACAAAAGGAAATTGCCCCCAGCATTTTTAAAAAAAAATTCTTGCTATCTATTGGTACAGTACTATAGTGAATTTAATTTCTTTTTTAAAAATAATATATTAATTTATTCAACAAATCAATATCAGATAAATAAATTATTAATACATTTTCACTAAAAAAGAATACTTCTAAAAAAATTACTTTAATTACAAAAGCATTCTCTATGCTTATTAATTAAGAATATGTATTCTATTTCCTTGTATTCCATTTTAAATTATAACATATAAATGTCCATATATATATATTAAGATATCTGTGTTTATATGTGTATCTTTTTTATGGAAATTCCATTGATTAAACTTTAGCAAGATCAAGTTTTAAATTTTCCTCTAGTTTAAAAGTTTTTCCTTTTTATGGTTTGTTAAGTAATTTAAAAGATAAAAAAAAATTTTTTTTTAAATTTATTGTAATTGGAACACAACATGAAAATATTATTAATATACATATATATTCAGCTGTATTTAATATTTACATATTAAATCCTATTTAATTATTATAATCAAGGGATTAAATGAGATTTTGTCTCCAGCCTTGTATAATTGATTATTAGTCCAATAACTATTAAGTACCATATTTCATCTGGATGATATTAATTTCACTTTGAATTGCCAACAATAGCACCAAAGTTATGCTTACAAACATCAGAACTCCAAGAATAGATGGATTTATTCTATTCTTAATTCTTTGTTCAACATTTAGAAAGCTTTAATTTAATTCATAGCCTGAGTGAGACTGATTTACCCCCCCCCCCATTATACATTGAGCTATGTTTGATTTTGTTTACACATATATATACACATGGGTTTAAATCCTTCAATGATTATTTCTCTAAAAATAAAGGGGTATTTTCTTTAAAAAAAATAAAGAGAAATTTCAAATTGTATTTTTTTTTATTGTATTTGATTAATGGGTTGCAATGATAAAGTATTCATGTTCATTAAACTTTGAAAAGAAAAAAAGGCAAAAAAAAGAAAAAATAATAACTTTATCACATTTTTTTTTTTTTAAAAAAAAAAAAAAATTTAATAGGAAGGAATTTTTCTTTTGTGGTAAGTTATCTCTGTAATTAGTAGATAAACAGATCTAGTAATTCAGTACTTTTATAAATAACAAAATTAGATTAATTAAAAACCAAAAATAAAAAGAAGCAAAAATTTTATTAAATTGGTTTGCTTATATCTTATCAAGTGTTCAGAAATTATTGGCTATAAAATGTGTCTTCATTGTTCTTTCTTTTTATGATGGCAGCTGACTTGGAGAGAAAAACTTACTACTAGAAAAAAATTGCCTTTGATTATCAAGCCTAAAATACCAGCTCACTTGTAGTATACAGAGATGGAAAATAATAATTTTTATTAAGAAGTAGTTAACATAAACAGGTAAAATCCAACTTTTATAAGTGCTGACCACTTTTCTTCAAAAATGGTTGCCAATTATTTAGAACATCCTCACCTGCTAAATATATGATATATAAATAATCTGCTGAGAGGAGAGAGAATGAAATTCAAGTAAAAGTAACCTCATAACCAATGCGTTCTAAAAGACCAGATCTGCAAACAAATATAGTATTGATATAGTAAATGTGTGTATTGTAGGAAACACCATATATAAACCAGAAGATCCTGTCATAGAAGTATCATTCAATGTTTGTTAATCATGGAAGTGAACTTTAAATCCAGATTTATGACAAGTATGTAAAGTAACCTTGAATATATGTGCACATATCCACATATTGACATTAAACATATTCAAATATCTACAATTTTAGAGGAAACAAAAACGTATGTACTTTGAACTATAAACTGAAGTAACTTTTAAATCATAGGGGTCAATATGTTAATAGTATTATTATTTTTTATTATTAATATTAGTAGTTTGTATAAAGTGATTTTAAATTTTTTTTGCGTGTGTGATTATGTATTTTAAATAATTACTATTGGTTCCATGTAAAAAAGAATATGTTTTTTATTTCTAGAAGAAAAAGGGGAATATTTGACCTATTTTTGTAACTATTATTATTAACTTGTTAATTTTATTATAATCGCCATCTTCATATTTTTAGCAGCCTAACAAAATATTCCTAACATATTGTGCATGTGCATGCATGATTTATATAGAAACGTTTTTTCCTATAATTCATAAAAATTATTTTAATTAATAATATTTTACAGTAAAGTTGTTAATATGTATAGTCGATAACGATCTTTAATGTTAATGATAAAATTGAAAGTATGATTAAGAAATTAGATTTTTGGAAACAGTGTATCGAAAACAATCAACTGGAAGTATTCGAAACTCTACATATTTTTTTGTTTGAAAATAAGGTTAGTCTGTCTTAAGATATACAAGAAAATATAATAGCGCATTTAACAGGATTAAAATTGTCTTTCACGGAATATTTTCCAAAACCCGAAAACACAAATGATAATTGGATTTCAAACCCCTTCTATGAAGAAAATTTAGAAAAAGCTACATCATTATCAATAAAGGATAAAGAAAATTTAATAGAATTATCATGTGACAGAACTTTACAAATAGAATTGAAATGACACAATCTAATTAATTTTTGGTTAAACATTAAAGAATATGAACATCTTTCTGAGAAAGCTCTTGAATTATTATTACTGTTTACTAGTATGGAATTAATAGAAAGAGCTTTTTCTTCATATATTTTTTTTAAAAAAAAAGTATCGAAACAGATTGAACTCAGCTGTAGACTTAAGGGTATATCTCACGTCTTTTGAACCAAATTTTAAAAAATTATGTTCTTCGAAACAAGCACAAGTATCTCATTAAATTTATTTTATAAAAATATTTGATTATGATAAGAAAATATATTAATTGGTTTTTTATAATTTTGTAAATCATTTATTAATAAACGAAATATGACAAAATAGTAGATAAATATGAAACTTTGAACAAACACATACATATATATATATGTTATAGCGAGTTTATAATTTCAGTGAGTTTATAATCCGGCGAGACATTTAGTTGTCTCATTATGTGATGTGAATACATACATGGTCACCCTATAATATTTATAATGCAAATAAAGTAACACACAATAACTAATTTCACGAAATACAATCATTTTTACAAAGTGGTACAATTTAGCATGATGTTCTACCAAGTGGTACATGAGCCAAAAAAGGTTGGGAAACGCTGATCTAATAGAAAATTTAAAAGCTAACATTTATGGATAATTATTGGTCTAAAAATTAAGAATCATAATAAGGATTATCATATGGTACTGGATTGCCGTAGGAATAAAAATATGGTTGTCACTTGTTAATTACAAATATTTCTTTAATTTGTAATCCATTGGTTATCCAATGATAAAGTTATAATACAAACATAATTAGGCTCAGTAAAAATTGTACATAGTTGTAAAAGAGATTATTAGTCTAAAAAGTTGTACCTTTGGTCTTTATGACTAAATAGGGTGCATAGAGTTTTTAACAATAAAATACTTGTAAGCAGGCCAGTACAGAAATGATTTGGTCATAAACCTTATAATAATAATTTGTCAATGATTAGGAGATAAGCTATTGGTACATTATGGATGCCCAACTGGGATTGATTACATTGAGTTTTTATTATTGAAAGAAGGCAGTAAGAATCAGATTAATTAACTAATAAAATGACTATCACGTGCATATATCTTTAACTAAATACATTATACATGAAGTAAAATAAAAAAAAGGAATATCCAAATATGCTCAAATATTCAATAAAATGTACATGAAATAACAGAAAGAGAATATTTCAATGTGTTCAGCTATTTAATAAAACATTCGCATATATACTACAGACAAGCAAAAGAAATAATAATAAAATAATATCTAATCCTTTCAAGTACCATGTAATTTTTCTGAAGGTGGAGAGCTGATTGAAATATAGTTACATTAAAGTCTCTAAATGTCATGAAAAATATGCATTTAGCGTATTTTGAAAAATGAAATGTAAGTGTTACCTTGAATTCCTTGGGGAAGGCAGATTCATGACAAGAATGAATTCATTTGGTACATTATGGCCATGGAAATGGTTCACCACGGGTATTTTGTCATCATTTGTTTTTCAAATCTCTGCTGGTGCAATCACTACTTCAGATATAGGCAGGGAAAGACACAGGGTCCAGTTGTGGCTTTTTTTCAGGTTCTCTGGCAATGGTTCACACATATAGCAGCTTCGGCTTCTTCATGGGAACCAGAATATAATGTTCAGCACATTTAAACCTTTACCCTAGCCTATTCATCTCTAGCCGGCAAAATATTTTTTTTGATTCAACCAAGTCTTCAAAAATTTCCAATGCAAGAAATCTTTAACATGAATGTATAACAGTATCGTAATTTGACACTTTAAAACTTAAAAATCCAAACTCAAAATGTTTCCTGATATTTTTCTATCTATATCATTTTTTTTTTCTTTTTTAGAAAGTTCTAATCTCAAGAATCTTAGCTATTTTTTGGTATCCTAGCACATCGTATAAGAGGTCTGGCTTCTTTTTAAAAAAAAAAGCAAAACAAAACCTTTTAGTACCTTTTTTCTTTTGTCTAAACAAAATTTTCTCCTAATACCTTTTGGAAATAATTAGAATAGTGCCTTCATTTGCAGATAACAATCTATTTAGTTTTATTTTCATTAACATATTTCTTCATTTTCTTAATTTTTTTATTTTATCAAAATTAAAGTATGGCATTAATATATTTCTTCACTTTCTTATTTTTATTGAAAATAAAATATGGCATTGAGACATTAAAATAACACATATATGCTTTCTAAACGATTTCTTCTGTTCGCTTGCTTATACAATAATACATACACAAACGTTTCATTAATATAAATACCTGTTTTAACTTTATTTAATTATTTAAGAAGAACACAAAAATTGAATATATACAACATATAGTTAGTACTAATATCTATACATATGTGCATGAATACAAAATCCCTTTCTTTGGAACAGAGTTGAATCCCAGCCCTGTTACGATATATATATATTTAAATAGAATACAATTTTTATCGATAAAATGAATGAAATAAGTTGGTGGATTGTAATTTAATACAGATTGTGGATGAGCGTGTATATATGCTAATTTTATATTCACCCTCTGAAAAATTAATTTATCAAAGTAAATAGAAATTAAGCATCTTCTATTTAGTTGTAATAAGGGCATATTAGAAATAACTAAAGTTATGTGTAATAATTGATCACAAAGTCTGAATAGACATTTATTTGTTTATTTCTGATGTTGCATAGTTCCATGTTTTATTTCAAATTACATGTTCTTTAGCATAACTTAAATGATTTCCCAATACTGATATTAGTGTTGACTAATGGAGCTGTAATTGTTTTTTTTTTAATGCAGACAGATTATTTCTAGGTAAGATATGACAATATTGGGGTTATACTATTCAATATTAGTCAATGTTGGTATCTCACTATCATAAGTTATATCAGAGGTTGTCAACTTTTTTTAAGTACCACCTATCAATGCCCGAATAACTTAATTTAGTGCTTATGGAAATAATTATACAAAAAAGGATTTATAATAGTATGCTAGTAGATATATAACAATACAAAGTGAGTAACAAATTTAAATCAATTTGAAAAAATAAAATGCGTTTAATTTACTTTGACTATTGTAACAAGTGAGCCTTTTCTTGTATTATCGACCAAAAATGTAATTGCTAACAATATATGAATGTCACTATTAAAATTGGAACCTTTACAGGTTTGTACCAAGTTAGCATATCTTATGAAAGGTATGAGCAATTCTGCAAAATAATTTAAATGCCTGTTGTGCATCTGGCAAATATCACACATTTGAAAGCTTTAAATGCCACTAGTGAGCAGTAAAAACCAGATTGGCGACTCTTAAGCTATGTGGTAAAGGTCGATTGGTTGAAATGAGTATTGATGATGCATTGACTTTTTTTTGTTTTTAAATTATAATTGTAATATGATGTAATTTTCACTATTGGTAATAGACGTATCACATGCTTATGATTGGTAAAGCATTTTTGAATCTTCTTTAAACTGAGATCAATAAATAAATTATAAATTAATATCTTTAATATACTCTAAACAAAATTGGAAATTAGCTTTAAAAATGAAATACTATTTTATTTTCTACCAAATATAGGTTTACATTATAATTTTTATAGTTTTTTTGTATAATAAATTTAAAATTAAAAAAATCTAGATTATTATTTGCTAAATATATATTAATTGATAACCAAAATTTGTCACTATTTCTGGTAATCGTACTTCATTTTAAATACTAAATTATATATACGATATGAATCACAGACATTTCCAACTGCCTTTAGTATACATTTTGTCACTAAATTTCATTGTCATTGTTGAATTTTTTTAACAGAAGTACTCTTGTTATAATTTATTTCAATTACTTATATAGTTATTTTTTAAATCATAAAATACTAGATTAGTTTGTTATATTTTATATACTTTATTTTAGGGAATTGCGCGATAAAACAAGTATTGCAGCAACATCAGGCATACCAGATGAAGATTCTGTATCTCCCTACAGTAGGTTTATTATCTTTCTCTTTGATAGCTATCACATCTTGATGTGTATGTTTGAAACTCCATGTTAGAATTATTATTTGAATATTGACCATTTGAACTATAAACATATTTATTTAATTATAAAACAATTTTATGTTGAATTTTAAAAGAGGATTGTTTACCTATATAAAAAACATATAGATTATGTGAAAGTCCAAAATAATTTTTGAAAGTAATATCTTTTAATATTAAATTTGTTTTTTTTTTTACTTACCTATAATTTTCCTCAATAAAATAATAGAAAACTAGGTTAATAAAATAAATTATTCTATAAACTATATTTAAACTAGTTATAACTGAAACACAGGCTTATTATATACCTGTGTCTATATATTTAATATAGGGTATATGAGCACAGACTTTCAGATGACCCATCACTCTCCACTCTCTCTAATAACTGTGTTTCAGTTATTACATTGTAGAGATGTCTGCCCATCCTTGCATATGTATTAAATGGATTATGTCCTGTACATGTGGGGTTCAGATTGACCTTAGGTCAACAGGGTGTGACAAGAATCTCAGCCTCAGGGTGGCCTTCGACCATTCCATCATCAGATTTTCAATTGGATGGATGGTTGAAGAGTTGGAGTGTGTATTGGAGCCTGTGTTGGAGATGATAATCTGGACCAACTGATGATTGCTGGTTTAGCATGAAATACGTATATTGGTGATTATTTATCTTTTCAGTATATATGTGCTTGAGTGTATCAGTGTTATTAGATAGAGTGGAGAGTGATGGGTCATCTGAAAGTCTGTGCTCATATATCCTATATTAAACTAGTTATATATGTATTATATTATAAAACTATAATATTAGAGAAAATATTTAATTATTTTTTTTTTGGAAAGTTACATCTTAATTTACTTTATTAGTCTTGATTTCTATAACAAAAACTTTTTTATATCAAATATTATTTAGTGGCACTACATAACCACACAAATAATTAAAATTAAAGAACTTAATTACTCCTAATTAATTTATTTGATAAAATATTGACTAGAGTGAGTTTAGATCAAATTATGTTCAAATAAAAAAAAAATAGACCAAGTTGGAAGCAATAAATATTATAGAAAATCTAAATAATTTTAAAATCACTGAATGGACAAACAGACGCTGGATATAGTAAACTGAAGAATTAGATCCATTAAGGTTGGTCAAAAAGTTACTAAGTGATGTTGGTATGACAATTTGGAAAGCTTGTCAGAGTTTATTAATCTGTAATGAATGTACTATGATGATTGGTATTATACCAACGAAAGGACATAACATAAGCGACATCGGCGCTCGTACACTCATATATGTAATGGTCTAGATGATAAAAACTTGCCATGATTGCCCATCTGCAGCTGATTTATTGAGGGAAATTTACAAACCATGGATAGAGGTCAATAAATCATAGGAACTTGTCCATATAAATTATGCAGAACTTATGACTGGACACTTAATGATAGAGATGGGCTGAGTATAAGTTTGTATAAACTATTGAGTACTAAACATACTATAAAAGTTCTACAAAAAGTGTTGCTACTCATGAATATCTTGAAATCCTGGTATAAACTTAGTGAGAGCGACAAACCATAAAACGCCTGCAGAGTTATTGTTTGGTTGAAAATATCATACTCATTTATCTAAGTTTTTATCTGTAAAAAAAGAAATCAGAAAAAAAATACTTCTAGTGAAGAAATGTACAATGCAAACTTTACTAAATTTGGAGTCTGCAAAAGTGTATGGGTTTGAGATGTATTAAAAAAGAAATGAATATCTAGCACCATAGTTGAAAAAATATCTGAAGTTATATGAGTGAGATTAAACTGAAAACAGATTGTGTGTCAAAGGACATATAAATCAATTACGGAGCTATTTCTGATATGTAGTTCATGATAAATGAAAAAACCTGTAGCATCCAATCCTAAATCAGGATTTTGACAAATGATGAACATGACAATTTCCCCTCTATTGAGCACGATTGCTTTTTGAATGGAGTACAGGAAATGAAGATAAGATGGATCAAGATAATGCTAACCCAGGAAAGACAATCAGTTATCTAGATCTGAAGAATCCATGGATGTAAATGCCGATCCTGATGAGAATAGAAAATACTTTTACTCCTCTAAGTTAGAGAAAGCCTGCCAGATATAGAGATTATTTTCTAAAGTGAAGGATGCGCACTGACAGTCCAAGTATTTAAAATTTTGTGTAAATAAAGTATAATTAAGCTATGTAAATTGTATCGATAGTACTGGTATGTTTTTTTTTCCAGAAAGAACAGTCAATCACAGTCAAGCAGAGAAAACGGCTGCCGAGAGTAAAATTCTTGAAAGGGAGAAAAGATAATGCTGAACAAAGTTAGTTTTTAGTAAATTGCTAAATTCATAACATTCAGTTGAAAGAAATTTGCCTAGACTTTAATTACAAGAGAACAAACCCTTAGAAGATTAATGAATTATATAAGTATTGGCAGGGTGTGACTAAATATACTTTATCTAAATTCCCAAAAGTTAATAGGATAATTTCTCATCAGTAATTTTATTTTATTATATTTGTTATATTGTTAAATTAATGCTTTGGTAAACAGAAATAAACTTACAGATATATATATTTAAGTTTTGTGTGTAATTATTTATTTTTGTGATATGACTGGGATTACTTTAATCGTGAACACAGCAGTAATTAAAATGGGAAAAAAGGAGTTTTTGTAGGATTAACATTCATAAATAATCGTGTATAGTAATCCATATTATTTTATTTTTTACAAACTTGTATTAATTAGATTTGAAAATGAAACATTTTTTGCTCTTATTTGAGTCCATGTAATTTTGTTTTACTTATAAACTTTGAGTTAAAGATGTGATTTTAGATGGTAGATGAAATTCACATTTTTAGCAAAAAATCATTTAATTAATAATTTTAAAATATGTAGATGATATTGAGTTTAATAGTATTCTATAAAAGACTTTAATAAATTGACCATGCCTTCAAAGATAATCTTTAAAGAATTCATATGAATATTTACAAATGGATATGTACAAAGAAGATAATATTCGTACTGTTAAATAAAGTAAGGAGTAATAATATGTCATCTGAGGCTAATAGTTAAAGGTTAGGTAGTAGGTCTCATTGTAAAAAATCAGTTATTCTACTTAAATATATTGATTAAGATAAGTTTAAAAAAACTGGTAAATTTGAATATAACTTAATGAATAATATTTCTGTAGTGTAAATTTCACTTCACCACTTTATGCACAGTTGGAATTGGTTTCTATCCACTTTTAACACCTTGTGGAAGTGTATAATCATAAACATATGGCCAAAGACATGAAAGGATGTATGATTTCCAAAATGCACATTTCATGTTGAATCAGCACTCATCAGGTGGCCCACATCACAATTTCTTACACATATCTTTATCATTGTTCAGTATATATATAGATAGATAGCTAATTATTACAGTTTAATTGATGTGTCAAATTTACTGCCCTCACAATTTTGACACAAAGTATTTTAAATAACTTGTAATTAAAAAATAAATTTAATTCATTGCTCAGCTTATCTTTTAATGTTTTACTTGAAAGAATATGATAATTAAATGATATTAAAGGTGAAAGTTATTAATATACTTGACTTATACTAAAGCCATATATTCGTGCTAGAGATTATAAGTAATCATTGAACTTGGGAATATGATCAGAATAATGTGAGAACTAATTGATATCTTTAGCTACATGTGAAATGTAAATTTGTAACTGTAGCTAGTAATTGATGTACTTGATTATTGCATATAATAATTTTCTTTTCTTGAGTACTAATTTTATCTTTATTTGATATATCTAATCATTAAAAAATGTACGGTCTCTACTATTGTTGAATTTATTAAATGTTTTAGTGCTTTAATACTGTAGTATTTTATTCAATAATTAACTCATTTTAGAAAATTAATAATTGAATTTGAAATTATATTGGATGTTTGCACAAATTATTTTGCAATATCATCCAGACGATTTTTCATTTTCAAAAGCTGGTGATTGCTATTACATGTTAACTTTAGGACATATTCTACAAAAATCACCTTATTAAATATTAAGAACATGATTCATTAGCTGATCAGTTTGCAAAAGCAGAATTATCTTTTTTTATTTGGATGCATCTTCTTAATTATTAGACCTAGTTATAGGCAAGTATAAGATATAAACAATCAAGTTTCTGTTTTGAATGACAGAAATTTTAACAAAAGATGCTAATAATTATTTTACTGTGTGAAACTATTAACTGCGTCAAGTTGTACAATGTATTAGTTGTAATCATTTGATATAATTACATTTATTTATGAAGAAATAAATAGAACAAGACAGTCTTGATTTATTGGAACCCTATATTAATTTTATATATTATTGAATCTCATTTTACTAGTAAATAAAACCTTTTAATACTTGAATTCAGTGGAGATGGAATTATTTTATGAGAGCAAGATATGGTGCAAAGAAAAAAATAGTGAATTATTCATAAAAAATATTTTAATAAAAGTTTAATGTGTGAAATATTATCATAAAATATTTAAGTATTACATATATATATATATCAACACATATTTTCAATTTTAATGTAAAACCTTTTAAATAATTTTTTTTTTTAAATGTAGTCACTTTTTATTTGCAAATTAATATTATTTATTTAATATCTTTTTTCAAAATCATCATAGCTTCTAGACGTAGAGTTCGCTACTCCCATTCATTGAATTCTTCACTATTGATGAATCAGTTACGTCAAGAACATTTTGAACAAGAACGTGAACATCGTAAGCAGCAAGTCCAAGATCGTAAAGCTGCTAATGAAGCATTTTATCAAGAAGTATTACAATGGGAAGATGAAGTATTAGTTGAAACACTTAAATCCTGTGTGCTGGACATGTGGGAAGTAAGTTAAGTTGTTTAGCTTTAAATATTTTAATTAATAAAACATATTTTTTTAGCTTTCAAAATTATTACTGAACACTTTCCAAAAACACATTGTCCCCCCTAGATTTTTGAATTCAAATATTGTAATTGTTTGTTTTTTATTAAAATCATTTATAAAAAATAAATTTATTTTTTATTTTTATGCTAACTTCTGTAATATACAGATCTTCATCTATAGCTTGGTAATAGGAGTGTATTTCCAGAACTAAGCAGTATAGGTATGAAGTGAGATAAGAAAGAAGGGCTATTGTGTTTTCTAAAGCCTTATTTCTAAATATCTTGCTGTTTAGAATATAATATGGATTTCTAAAATTGTCAAAGAAGTATTTCATCATTTATTTTAATATATTAAAGGTTAAAATACATGGTTGGTTTTTTTTTTAATTTGAGAAGTCTGGTAGACAATAAAAGATTCTTATGAAATTTTGTTATCAAATACTCAGTATCGGGTACATAGAATGTAGTACGGTATCTTTTACAATGTGAGTTAATATATAGGGTGTATGAGCACAGACTTTCAGAGGACCAATCACTCTCCACTCTATCTACTAACACTGATACACTCAAGCACATATATGCTGAAAAGATAAATAATCACCAATATACGTATTTCATGCTAAACCAGCAATCATCAGTTGGTCCAGATTATCATCTCCCACACATATATACTATAAGTGCTCAGTTATTTATTAAGATAGACAATCTTCATACTTTAATGGACAGGCTCCAATCTACTACACACTCCAACTCTTCAACTGTCTGTGCTCATATACCCTATATATTACATATATAGACACAGGTATATAACAAGCCTGTGTTTCAGTTATTACATTGTAGAGATGTCTGCCCATCCTTACATATGTATTAAATGGATTATGTCCTGTACATGTGGGGTTCAGATTGACCTTAGATCAACATGGGTGTGACAAGAATCTCAGCCTCAGGGTGGCCTTTGAGCATTTCATCATCAGATTTTCAATCGGATGGACAGTTGAAGAGTTGGAGTGGGTAGTAGAATGGAGCCTGTCCATTAAAGTATGAAGATTGTTTATCTTAATATATATCTGAACACTTATAGTATATATGTGTGGGAGATGATAATCTGGACCAACTGATGATTGCTGGTTTAGCATGAAATACATATATTGGTGATTATTTATCTTTTCAGCATATATGTGCTTGAGTGTATCAGTATTATTAGATAGGGTGGAGAGTGATGGATCATCTGAAAGTCTGTGCTCATATACCCTATATATTACATATATAGACACAGGTATATAACAAGCCTGTGTTTTAGTTATTACAATGTGAGTTAATATGATCTTGAATACTATTTTTATAATTTTAGATTTTAAAATTTCCATAATGAACTGACAAGTTTTTTGCTCTTAAGTGTTATTTGACTAACTTAATAAAAAGTCTATTTTTTTTTTTAAGTGTCGTAGCATCGTCCGGGACGCGAACCCGCAACCCGGGCAACTGCCTGCAAGTGCAAGGCAGTCGCGCTGACCTCTCAACCACCAATGCAAGACAAAAGTCTATTTTTTAATATGCTTTTGTATTATTTTGATTGGAAATTGCTTTCAACCTTTGTGTGTGTGTGTTTTTTTTTTGTTGTTGTTGGTGATGGTGGTGTTTTATTGTGCTTTTTTCCTCATGTTTTAATAATGTGTTTTATCTATATATAATTTTTAATAAATTTTACTTTTTTAAAAACTAGATACATGTAAAATAACAACTTCTGGTCACATTTACCCTTTACGAGTTTAATATTGTTGAACTGAGCTTTTTAACATTGTGAAGGATACCAAAGCATCAGTTTAATATAAAACTAACTAGATTAACATCTCAAAAATAATATTGACTATTGGCCTTTGAGTGCACTATTTCTATACTTACGGTTGTGTGGAATAAATTGTATTGTTATAAGAATAAATAATGAAAACTGCAAGGAAAAACACTATTCAGATTTTTATGAATATATTTATATGATTAAAATAGTTGATTGTAAGCAAATAAGAGAGAATTCTTAGATAATATCTTATTAGCTGTCATTTAATTATCATTATATTGATAAATTAATATTTTAGAACATTTTACTGTCATTGTAGGGAAAATATTTTCAATCATTATCAATCCACTGCAGGATGAAAGTCTCTCCAAGTTCGATTCATCTTCTCTGATTTCTAGCCTCTCTTCTCACATCACTCCTGCACACTTCCTTATTTCATCCATCTGTCTCACCTTTGTCTCTTTCTACATCTTTTACAAGTTCTTGGAATCCTGTTTAAGATTTCAACTGTCATCTATTATCATCTCCTTTAGAAATATATCCAGTCCAATTCCATTTCAGTCTCTTAATTCTTTCAATGATGTCAGTAATTCTCTGACTCATGTATTTTGTTTTCGATCTCTTTCTTGTTACTCCTAACATTCATCTCTTCATACGTTGTTGAGTGATCTGAAATCTCAGATCCATAAGTAAGAACTGGTAAAACACATTTATCAAAAATGTTTTCAAACACATAAGCATATTTCCTTTTAATGCTAAATTATTTCTACCAAAAGCACTCTAACCAAGTTTAATTCTGTGATTAGTTTCATCCATTATGTTTCCATTTATAGTAATAATCAGACCAAGATATTTGTAGTTGTTAACTTTTTCTAACTCATCTTTATCAATCTTTATTTTCTTATTTTGAGAAAATACATTGAACATTACTTTAGTCTTTTTAATATTTACCTTTAATCATAATTTCGTACTTTCATCTGATAACTTTTGCAACATTTCCTGAAACTGAAGCATTATTTTCAGAAACAGTTATATCATATGTAAAATCTAAATGACTTAACTTTAGTTTCCCATTTTAATCCACAGAATACTTATTGTAGCACTGCTATAAAACGTTTTGGATATATGGTGTTACCCTGCCATATATTAAATGATAAAGATATTGGATTTGATACAATACATATAGGATTTTTGGAAGAAATGAGAAAAACTACTATGAAGTAAATAGTTGGACTGTGCAATTTAATATACATCTGCTAAAAAAAAGAAAGCTGTTAGATGTGAATAGGGCAGGACAATAAATTTATTATCTTAGGCTTGTGATTTTTATTTCAAAAAATTTATGGGAAAATAGAATATTATATTGGAGAATGACAGGTTTTCAGAGAAGGAAAATGTAAGATTACTATTGGTGTTAGAACAATTGTAGAAAGATATACTGAAAAAAATAAAGACATTGGTATATAAACAATGAGGATTGCCAATTCCTCAACAAGCTTTGTGATAAATGCTTAGCCAGAGCCAGCATTTAAAATATCTCTGTCAGGAACTCCCCCCCCCCCAACCCCTGACCATGGTTTTCGTGCTTTGGCACTTCTCAGAGAGGTGCCAGGGTAGGTTCAGACACTAGATCTAAAAATATCAACCCAAAGCCAAGCACTTATCTAAAAATTATCTATTGTGTGGAAAATCTGAAATTTTCAGACATCTACATGTCTTCAAACCCAGCTATCCAACTCAAATAGCACGAAACCATGGTCAGGAGTTTGGGAGGGGTTTCTGACAGAGATATTTTAAATGCTGGCTCTGGCTAAGTATTTATCACAAAGCTTGTTGAGGAATTGGCAATCCTCATTGTTTATAACTTACAAGCTTAGGAGAATAGGGTCATGTGATCTATGACTTATTTTGACATTGGTATATGTTTTGTGGATTTGGAGAAAGCATTTGGTAGAATAATCTGGAACAAACTTATGACCATCTTGAAAATTAAAGAAGTATTATGGAAAGAGAAAAGATTGATTTGAAATATGAATACTGGGCAAAGATAATGAAACTGATGAAGTGAATATAGAAAGAGGAGTTAGTTAAGAATGCTGTATGTCACCTGTGCATTTTTAATATTTATTTAGAAAATATGTTAGATAAATACTTGGAATATGGAGGAGCTAATATTGTAGTAGAACAATAAAATGTATAAGATTAGCAGATGATATGACTTATAATAGAAGATGAAAAGAATCTTCAGAATATACTGAATAAATTGGAGAATGGTTATATGGAATATGGAATGAAGATTAATGTTGAGATTACCAAATGCTAATGAAAGGCAGGAATACAAAAAGACTTCAAATGTAAATTTATGATAATATAGTTAAGATAAATGTATTTAAATATTTGGGTAATTGGTTGAGTATTGAAGAAGTGAAGATGAAGTTAAAAGAAAAAACAGTACTGACAAAGAAGGCATTTATTAAGAGAGAGTTAAAATTGTGGATCTTTGAAGAGAGAATTGATGAAAAGATTAATTAAATGCTATGTGTGAAGTGTATTGTTGTGAAATATGGATAATGAATAAAAAAAATTAGGAACAGATTAGTAGCCTTTGAGATGTCATGGAGAAATATGGAAAAAAATTAGTTGGATGAATAAAATGACAATTGAAGAAATGGAAGAAAAAAAGATTGATTGAAGATATTAGAGATAGAAAGAGAAACTGGGTTAAGAAGGAAGAATAATTAATGAAAGATGTTTTGAAGGGAATAATGAATGTTTAATCAGAAGAAAGAATGGAAAAAATTGTCTTTGCTGGATAATATAAGACATGGGAAGAAATGAATGGAATTGAAGATCTGGGCAATGAAGAGATCAAACTGAAGAAATGGGTAAAACTTATGATGTGATTGTTCTCTATATATGTCCGTAGGACAAAATACTATTAATAATAACATGCACTTGCATTACTTATACTCTGCTCTATTTTAAAATCAACTTTATAGATGCTTTACACAAAACTGAAGATGATATTAAAATAGAAATATTTTGACAATCACTTTTCTAGCGCAGACAAAAGGTTTGAATTAAGTTGCAGGAAAAATTATTGGAAGATGAAATTATAAAATGATTCAGTATGTTTGTATAATAAAATCTTGTCCCATGTAATGTATTGAATTGAACATACTTAATGAATGCATAATTAGTAATTGTAATAAATAAATAAATGTTCAAACATTTATTTATTGCAATTAATACAAAAAAAGTGGCAAAAATAATATTTATAGAATTACTATTAATAACTGCAAATAATGTGACTACTGTCTAAAGATAGCAGGATATGAAGATATAGAGCAAAAAAACAACTGGACAATATTGTCAAACAAGTTATTAATGTGTTTGATAAAAATGAAAATGTTTTTATGTATGTATTTAATTACAATTGAATTGTGAAAGATGAAATTTAGTGTTTGAGTAAAAAGTGGGACTCTTTGAACCCATGTAGGAATTTAGTAATCTTATTTTATAATATACACTGTTGTATATATTTATAAGTTCCTGCATTTATCTTTTTTTTGTGTGTGTGTGTGATGTTCATTGCCATAAATATTATTTTTTGATATATATATATTCTCTATCTTTTTCAGCTACCTCAGATTGGTTTATTTCTTTACTTAGCACAAGCAGCTTTAAATTTATCAGAAATTTCTCAGTTTGAATTAGAAAGACTTTTTATCCTTCCTAGAGAAAGTGCTGCCATGCATTCCATGATGACATCGCTCCTGAGCACCCCATATCAACGCACAAAGTAAGAAAGATGATAAGGTTTTTGTCCATCAAATTGGATTTTTCTTTATTATTATTATTATTATTATTATTATTATTATTATTATTATTATTATTATTATTATTATTATTATTATTATTATTATTATTATTATTATTATCAAAATCAATCTTTTTTTTATTATTATTATATAGTTTTACATTTTATAATTTACAACTTTTAAAAGGAATAAAATGTTTTAAAAATGAAATATATATATTATAAGTAGTGTTTTTGAAATGTAGTAAAAATAAAACTACTTACTGCAGGACAAAAGCCTCTCCAATATCCTTCTATAGAAGAACCATGGAGGAGATATACACCAGACTGGATAGTGAAAATTTTTATAATCTTTTTATTTTCTAACTAATGATAGTTAGATATTATTTATCAATCGGAAATTGGAAGGCTAACTGGTTGGTAGTTCCATAATTATTGCATTGCAAGACTTCACTTTTATTGATATATACATATATAAACTTGCAAATGGTATTGAAAATATTAACAGATTTTTCAGATTTGAATGAAATCATTAGGAAGATCACTGATACACTATTAAGAACTATAACAAAAATAGCTATTAGAAAAAAGAAGCTATTGTCAGTAAATTTTTTATTGAGACAAGAAAATGTACGAGGAAAATAAGAAATTATAAAAATATATAAAAATGATCCATTAAGAAGAATCAAATATTTAAAGTTTTGTAAAGTGATATGAAAAAGAGTTAATAGCAATATAAGAAAATATAATTGTGAGTTAGTGAGGAAAGCTGTACAAAAGAATAAAAGTCTTAAAAATGTAAAACAACATTTTGGTATTAATAGGTAACTTATTTCTACTATAAGAAGAAAAGATAGAATTAATACTAAAAAGAGATATGATTTATTATGAAATATGTGGAAGAGATCTATAATAGTAATAAAGAATAAGAAAGCAAAATATTTCCTACAATTCTAAATTTCCCAGCATTTTAAATGAAGAACTGAGACATGTAATTAAATTTATGAAGAAGGAAAAAGCCTCAGGTAATGATGGAATTATAATCGATAAGTTAAAAAAAGCAAAATATTTTGGCAAAGATATATAGCAAATGTCTAAATGATAAAGATGTGCTAAATGAATGAAATAATGCAATATTAATATTGATTTATAAATAAAGTGATAAAGAATATATTAGAAAATACAAGTCTATCAGTCTTTTATTAATTCTATATAAAATTTCTATCAAGATTATTACAACTCAGCTATAAAGAACTTTGGATTTTAACCAACCAAAAGAACAAGCAGAATTTAGAAATGATTTTATTACTGTGAATCATATCCAAGTGTTAAGAGAAATTATAGAAAAGAGCAATGAATATGAGTTGCCATTATGTTTTAGATTTATAAATCAAGAAAAGGGATTTCATTCTATAAACATTCCACAGTGATTAAAAGCAGTGGATCATCAAGATATAAATCCGAAGTATTGTTATAGTGAGAAAAATATTTATCAAAATGCAACAGCATTATATATTGATACTAAGAAGATTAACATTTAGAAGAGTGTATGACAGAGTGACCCCATATCTCCTAAATTTTTTATAGTAGTTTTACAAAAGGTAATTTGTGAATTAAATAGGAAACTAAGGAGTAAAAGCAAATAGAGATTATTTAAGTTGTCTAAATTTTACAAATGATATTGATGTTAATTTTTCAGAGTTTCAGGAAATGTAAGAGTTATCATATGAAATTAAGAAAATAATTCTAAAGATAAATATTAAAAAGAAGAAAATAAAGATTTGATATGATATATTAGATGTTGACAGCTACAAATACTTTTGTCAGATAATTAATACTGATAAAAACATAATGGTTGAAATCAATTTTATAATTAATTGAAATTGGATAGAGTGCTTTAATAGAAATAAATTAATATTAAAAAATCCTATGTATTTGGAAGGTTTTCAATAAGTGTGTTGTATCAGTTTTTACTTATGGATCTGAGTCTTGGACACTATAAAGATTCCTGACTACTCAATGAAGTATGGAAAAATGTTAGGATTCAGGAGGAGATATTGAAAATGAATTACATGGATGAGAGAACAAACATGTATCACTGACATCATTGAACTATTAGTCTGATACCAAGATATTGGTAAGAATTCACATAAGATGAATGGATTGAGTAAATAAATTTGAACCATTAGCTGTTAAAACTGATTTTCTAGAAAAATTAAAAATGTCATTTTTGTATATTTGCTTTCACTTCATTTTATAAAATAGGCAACAATTTGTAAATTTATTATTCAGAATAGTGGTAGTGTTTTTTCTCAGGGAAGTTGTGTGATTATATTTTTATTTAAAATGCTTAATAAGACAATAGTTTTCTAAAAGAAGATCAATTTTTTTTATAATTTTATTGTTTCGTAACATAAGTTGTAAGAAAACAAAGTAACACGATTATTCCTCTAACACAGTGGTCTTCAACCTTTTCAACCCTGCGGCCCGGTAAAAATAAGGATAAGATTTCGTGGACCGGCAGAAGTTTACAGATAAATTTTCTTAAAGATGTAACCTGCTTAGCCTTAGATAAGCATAATTGTTATAACTGACCAAAACAGCATACTAGTTATTGTGTATTGTAATGGTGTTGCTTACCTTCACATGTTGATCACTCTTTCTCGAGTTGCGCAGTCATACTGCTACAGAAAACAAGTACAATAACAATCGTTCTCATTAATGTGCTTGCATTTTACGTTTATTATTTCATTATTAAAACATGCAAGAATAAAATGTTATTCACCTGAATGTTGAAAAAGTCAAAAGTTTTGATCTTATTTTTATTTGGGAGGAGGGGGGAGTGGGTTGAAAAATACTTTGTCATCACTGAGACAAAAGATAGACACCAAAGTTATTTTTTGTTTGTTTCTATTTTTAAAAAAAGGTAACAGAAATTGGTTATAAAAATAAAAGTTTTAGTATTTTAGCGATATACAAATAAAGCCCAAAAAAATATCGCCTTATAGGCCAAAAAAAAGTGGGCGTATTTTTAAACGAAACTTGAAAAAGTCAAAAGTTTTGATCTTACTTTATTTTGAGGTGGTTTTAACTAACCTATGACGTATTACTTTATTTTGAGGTGGTGAGAGTGTATATACTTTGTAAAAGTTAGAGACCGAACTTATTTTTTGGTTTTTATTTTTAAAAAAAGGTAATAAAAATTGATTTCAAAAATAAAGTTAAATCCAAAAAAAAAAATCGTATAGCCAAAAAAAAACACTAAAAATGAAATATTAAAAGAGAGAGTAGAAAAAATTTAAGAGATCAAAAAAAGTCACGTTACATTTTATTATTTTAACAATGCTGACAAGCGGCTGTGATTGGCTATCAAAAGACAACCGGGGGTTTGTATAATAAAAAACTTTTTCCTACCCCCTCCCCCCCATAAACGTCTGTGATAAATAGAAAAACAAATTAATTTATATATTGATTGATTAGTTTTTGTTCTGTTTTTTTTTTTTTAATCGGATAAAAATGTGATGAAAAAATAAATAAAAATTGTTTATATTAATTAAAAGTTGAAAATCTTATTGTTTTGTTATTATAAACTTTCTTCCCAGTCTAGCGCACGGACCGGTGGTTGAAGACCACTGGGGGTTCATCAACCATTATCAATTCACTGCAGGATGAAGGTCTCTCCAAGTTTAATCCATCTTCTCCAATCTTTAGCTTCTCTTTTTCACAACACCCCTGCACATTTTCTTATTTCACCCATCCATCTCACTTGTGGTCTCTTTCTGGGTCTTTTACAATCTCTTGGAATCCAGTTTAAAATTTCAATTGTCCATCTATTATCATTTCTTCTAGCAATATGTCCAGCCCAACTCCATTTCAATCTTTTATTTTTTCAAATAAGGTCAGTAACACCTGTTTGTTGTCTTACCCATACATTGCGTTTTCGATCTCTTCTTGTTACTCCCAACATACATCTCTCCATACTCCTTCGAGTGGTCTGAAGTCTCTGTATTGCTCTTCTATTATGTGTTTTTAACACATTTGTTAAAAACCATTTTTTTTCAAACACATAGGCATATTTTCTTTTAGTATTAAGTTATTTCTACCAAAAGCACTCCAACCAAGTTTAATTCTATGATTAATTTCCTCCATTATGTTTCCATCTGTATTAATAATCTGACCAAGGTATTTGGAACTGTTAACTTCTTCTAATTCTTCATAATCAATCTTTATTTTCATATTTTGAGCAAATCGATTAAACATTACTTTAGTCTTTTTAACATTTATCTTTAGTTCTACTTTTCTACTTTCATCTGCTAACTCCTGCAACATTTCCTGCAGCTCTGAAGCATTATTTGCAAAAACAACTACATCATCTGCAAAATCTAAATGACTTAAATACTCTCCATTTACTTTCATTCCTTTAGTTTCCCATTTTAATCCACAAAATACTTCTTGCAGCACTGCTGTAAAAAGTTTTGGAGATATGGAATCACCTTGTCTTACACCTTTCTCAATGTTGATTTTTCCAGTATCATTATGTAATCTAATTGTTGCTGTTGCATTTTTATAAATATTCTTTAAAATATGACAATATCCTGGATCTATATTTTGATGATCCAATGCTTTAATCACTGAAGAAATGTGTATAGAATCGAATGCCTTTTCATAATCTACAAATCCAAAACATAATGACAACTCATATTCATTTGTCCTTTCTATAACTTCTCTCAATACCTGGATATGATCTATTGTACTAAAACCACTTTTAAATCCAGCTTGTTCTCTTGGTTGGTGGAAATCCAAAGTTCTCTGTAGACGAGTTGTAATTATCTTGGTAAAAATTTTATATAGAACTGATAAAAGGCTGATAGGTCTGTAATTTCTAATATCTTCTTTATCACCTTTTTTAAATATTAATATTATTACTGCATTCTTCCAATCTTCCGGTACATCTTTATCATTTAGACATTTGGTATATAACTTTGCTAAAATTGTTTCTATTTTTTCACCTGCTTCTTTTAATATATCAATTATAATTCCATCATTTCCTGGAGCCTTTCCTTTTTTCATACATTTAATTGCATATCTCACTGCTTCATTTAAAATTCTGGGCAATTCGGAAGATGTAATAGATATAGAAGGTACTTGTTCTTTATTACTATATAATTCTTGATAAAAATCTTCTACCAATTTCATGATAACATCTCTCTTTTTAGTAATAATTCCATCTTTTTTTCTTATTGCAGATATAAATTTCCTACCAATACCAAAATGTTGTTTAACATTCTTGAGACTTCTATTTTCTTCTACAGCTTTCCTTGCTATTTCACAGTTATACTTTCTTATATCATTTTCAACTCTATAAGAAAGTATAACTGTGAAATACTGGTTACCATTTCTAAAATTTAAGTGATTTTTAGCGAATATTAAAAAAAAAAAAATATTAATTGCAGGCTTCTTGGTGGTTCTGCAGCGAGGTGCTTTTCTCAAGAATTGGACGAGCCACCAGGCGGCGCTGCAGAACCACCAAGTGGTGCTTTTCTCAAGAACTGGACGAGCCACCAGACGGCGCTGCAGAACCACCAAGAAGCCTGCAATTGATAATTTTTTTTTTTAATATTCACTAAAAATCGCTTAATTTTAGAAATGGTACCCCCACTCCCCCCGCATGAGACAAATCGGTCAAAATTGCTGAAATTGAAATGTAAAAAAAAAAAAATAGCTAAAAATCACTTACTTTTAGACCCAAGTTCTGGAAATTTCTTTATACTACATATAGTACCAAAATGTTTAGCTATTTTTTCAGTTTCTAAATTGTGCGTAAGTTATTTTAAAAATAAAAAACTTTAAGTGAAAGAAAACGTGATCAATAGACAGGAAAAATATAATATATATCCATATTTTGTCACTAATGGAGCAATCTACAATGCCCAAGTTTCATTTTGTAAGGATGAAAAAATTCAACGACCTGCTGAAAGATGAACTCACTCCCCGGGGAAATTGGTAAATTACTTTCAAATTGTATTTTCTATTCTGATTATTTTATGTATATTTTGTTGATTTTATATATGTGCGACTTAATCCGAGTACTTGCAATAATTTTGATATAAACTAGTAATAGAGCAACATATTAACTGAATTTAAACTCTAATGACGCTATTATAGATTAATAGGAATATTGATTACTTAATATGCACTTTCAAAAAGAATCTTTATTAATAAAAGATTATTATATCTGTTAGTTAGATAACTGAGACTGATTCTTTTTTAAGACATTTCCCGCAATTTTTCATGCTGTTATTTTTACATTTTATAAATACTTTTATTTTTTAAATCGCTTTGAGATTTAGTATGTTTTTGTTTAATGTCGTAGGCTTTTATTATATATTTTTTTCTCCTTTATTTCATAGGATTTTAAAAATAGCATTCATAATTTGCGCTTTCTTATTTTTCATTGAACCCTTTGTGCGGGAGGCGGAGGGGGATTTATAAACATTATTTGCCTCAGATATTATAATCAACTTTTGTTTTAAATTGCAATTTTTTATTCTGATTATTTTATTTCTGTTTTGTTGATTTTATATATGTGCGATTTTTTATTTGCAATAATTTTTGATATAAACTAATACGCTATTACAGGTTACTACGAGGTTTGAATTATTATCTGTTAGTTAGATAACTGAAGATGATTCTTTTTTAAATCGCTTTGACATTTAGTATGTTTTTATTTAATTTCGTAGGCTTTTATTATAGTTTTTTTTCTTCAATTATACATTTCAATTTCAGCACTTTTGACCGATTTGTCGTGCGGCGGGGGGGGGTGTCTACCATTTCTAAAATTAAGTGATTTTTAGCTTTTTTTTTTAATTTCAATTTTATCAATTTTAACCGATTTGTCTGTGGTGGTGGGGGGTTTACCATTTCTAAAATTAAGCGATTTTTAGCGAATATTAAAAAAAAAAAATTATCAATTGTAGGCTTCTTGGTGGTTCTGCAGCGCCGCCTGGTGGCTCGTCCAGTTCTTGAGAAAAGCAATTGTATATAATCAAAGCAATTGTATTGTTTTGGATGGCAGGCGTGATATGAAATAAGATAAGACAGGGTCAATTTAAAGAATATCAGTCATGTGATTAATTGAACATTGACTAGTTTAAACATGCATCACCAATACTTTTATTTGATATTGCCAATACTGTGTAAAGGATATATTTCAGTGGGACAGAATTGATTAAATAATTAGTGAATGACAGAATTTTCCCAACTAAATTTGTGTTTTATAATTTTATTTATTTAGGAGAAAAATTAATTAACTGCCTTCAAGAATTTCTTTAAGCTTTAGATATTTTTCATTATTATGTGGATAAATGAATTTTTTTTTTTTTAATGTGCTTGAAAAATATGAGTTTAATATAATTTTTGGGATAATTTTAGTTACATGAAAAGATATAAATAAGTGAATAATTTAAAATATTAATTTTGTAAGATACACTAAAATTTATTTAAGTACTCCAAAAAAACTTGAGCTGAATCGAGCCACTATGACATGGTGTACTCTTATAGATACTGTACATTCTCACTTAATAGCACTGAGTTCACTCTCAGCAAATTCTCATCAGAATTATATGAAAAGAGCTTCTTGTTAAAAAATTTAAGTACTAAAAGTAATTTACATATCTTTGTAAACAATTGTGAAATTTATGTCTAAAATTTTAAAATAATATTTTAACTCATTAAAAATATGAACAGGGTATTATTGAAATAATAAATTAAATTTTTAATTCAGATAATGTTTAAGAAATCAATAATTTTCAAGCATTTATTTAATAGAGGCTTTAAAATGTATTTCTTTTGAAAGAAAGGTATTGTCTTTTTGTAAGATTAGAATTATGTATGTTACCAATGTGAATGAATAATTAGAAAATTGTATACTTATCTTTTTGAGAATTATATAGTTATTTTATATAAGTTGAGTTTTTTAATTAGGCTTGTATTCTGGGTATTTCCTTCTCTTTGATTTTTTTCTAATTGTATTTTTTTTTATCCAGTATTTATGATTAATGATAGGTAAATCTATTGACTTTAGTATTGCCTTTGGACTGTTTTAACAATTAAAACAATACATGTGGTTAGTTTTTTTATTTAAATAATTGAGAGTTCTGATATCTCACATTCCCTGTTTGTTTTTTTAAGTTGTTTGCATTTAAGATTCACATGTTTATGTAATTGCTTTTTTTTTTACAAGTTTAATGGTGTTTGGGGATAAGGTGCAAATAGTTAATTTTCGTAGAGTAACTAAATAGTTAACTATTTTTTTAGGTGAAAAATACCTGAAATAAATAAACGAATATGTATCTGCAGGACTTATATTTTGAATTACAAATAGAAATTGGTCAGCAATTGGCATTGATGGAATAATTTAAATCCAATATGATTTTGAAAACATTTTTTTGATCTGTACATGTAAATTAATTAATTAGTTAATATTAAAATCCAATCATTTTTACTTAAGCCCAATTTTTTCCAAAATATTGATATAAATAATTAAATTTAAACAAGTAATTAAAAATTAATTTCTGGAAGAAAAAAATTTCAATTGAATGGTTATGGTAGATATCAAAATGGATGTGAGTACTTTTACAAGGTTTTTTTTTTTTGCAATTATAAATTTAGATTGGTAGCTAGATTATATATTTTCAATCCTTTTGTTTATTTTAAGACTTCTATTTTTTTCGTTGTTGTTGTCATTCAAAATTGAGATAAAGTAGATGTTGCTTGTTTAAGTCACTAAAGCCTGAAAAGATAACAGGACGTTTTAATTTATTTTGCCATAGATAGAAATTTTGTTTGATTATAAAGCAATCATTTGTTTATTTATTTTTTAAATCAAATTATTAAAATGTTTGTTCTATTTCAATTATTTTTAGACTGGATAAGAAGCCAGATATGCCCTACAAAGTTTGGCATGAAAAATTAAAAAATAAAGTTACTTATTGGTATAAGATTCTTCATGACAAAGGAGATGATGAGTATGAGGTGAGTCAAAATTTTATCATTAAAATAATTGCAAAATTGCTCTTGCTGTAACATTTTTTTTACTTTATTTATTTAGGCTTCTATTTGTTTGGGATTAGATGTTAACTTCTTTTCTGTTTGTGGTAAGTTTTTTTTTTTAATTTGTCATGTATTTGTGTTTTCAAGCATGACTAGTTATAAATACAAAATGAATTAGAATATTTAGTCAACAATAAAAATCTTTTTTTTTTCTATGTATATTTTGTTCTAAATCATTTACTGTGTTGTATTAGCTTAAACATGTATGTAATATGTACTGTAATTGAACAGAAAATTTTAAGTATATATTAAAAAGATTTGCATTATTTTATAAAGTAGTTTGTTATCAGAGGCAAGCAAACTTCACAAAGAATCAATTTCCATCAATGGGATATGACTGCAGTTAAAAAAAAGTATATATTTCTTTTCCTATTAAAAAATTATTTGATAAATATAAACAATTTACAATCAGTAGCATATCTAAATTTAAAACAATAACTTTATGACATTCAATTATGAAATTTTTCATGATTTTTTATATGTTTTATTAAATCTTAATTTATTGGTTTTATTATTGCTTTCAAATGTTCATCAATAATTTGTATTTTACATTTATGTTCATATTGCAAAATAACTACTTAAAAATGTATATAGATCTAAAAATGACAAATTTTGCAGTGAAATTATGAATAATATGTAGTTATAAAATTTTGATATTTCTTCTTGTTGATATAATTCTTATCATTGTAAATCAATTATTTCTAATCAAATATCAGTCAGTGTGGAATCAGTTTCTGCAGAAAATGGATTTCTTACAATTGATAGAAATTTTTCCATTTTGTTAAAATCTTCATGTTATCTACTAAACTTGTTATGTAATGCTGTGATTTTTTTAATATATATTTCAAATTTAGTTTTTGATATGTTAACCAATGATTTGAGAATTGAAAAATGATTTTACTCATTTATTTTGTAAATAAATTTTTACTTCAGACAGAAGGTATTTAATTTCATAATTAAATCATGGGCATAAAGATTTTTGATTTGTAATGTTGTATTTAAAATAGTCATGTAATTAGTTATATCAAATGTGAATATCACATCACACATTCATTAAAAGTGTGAAAAATTGTTACATTAATTCATTTCCAAAAATAATGAATTTTATTTTTTTCAATTCCCAAAATCTTTTAAATTTTTTTACCAAGTTTATTTCAACATTATTGTAGTTAAACAATATGTTCTGCTTCTTATTTTTGTATAAATTAAATAAATTATTAGGGATTTAGTCAACAATATTCTTTCTTATTGAAATAATTGCGACTTATAAAACATTTTCGTATAACACTATCCAGATCAATTATATAATGTATGAATATTAAATCATATATAATATTGAATTTCAAAAATCTTACACATTTCATTTTTCAGCAAAAAAAACTTTTATTATTGATTACAGTTTCAACTGTACCATGCAGTCTTCATCAGATCTACAAAATTTGAACACACATAAAAATACAACCATTAAAATACATTATTTTATATAAAATTATTAAAATCCTATCAAACTTTTAAATTTTTTAAAAAATATTTCCTAACCTTTTCAATTCATATAATATCATTAACATATTTACCATCCTATTTTATATTCTTTTAAAATCTTTTATCCTCTTTATTTATAACACCTATACATATAACTTTAATACATATAATATTTACATTATAAAATAATTTTAATTATACTACTCCAAAAAATTTTTTTAATCACTATCAATATAATCTTTCTTTATCTTTTATTCTAACTAAATACTTATTTCCTTTCATTTTACCTTCTTAATTATTCGATATTAAATCATGTTGTGAAATTTTTTTATAAACGTAACCCTGAAATTATTTAACCATTTAATAGTTGGATCTTTGAAACAGTTATTTACTTTTTAGAAAATATTGACTTATTGATTTTGATTTTATTGCTAAATGTTTATTAATAATTTCACAATTTTTCTTAATTATTCTGATACATATTAGTTTTAGTTGATTGTTTAGTTTTTCACGAATATTTTCACCTTGCTTATGATTGTCCTTAGTGGTAAACCAATGCTTTTATGAATTTATTTTATTCTTTGGTTATATAGTTTCATTTACTTCAACTACTTAATCTTTTAATAAATTCACCATCTGCAAATAGTTTACTTGATTTGACTCTCTTTATAACAATAACTTGGCTTTTAAAATAGCTTCATTTTCAGCATTTTATTTTATAAAAATATTTTGTTAAAAATTTTTATTTAAGGATTCTGTAATTTTTTCTTTGTTAGAACAATAATTTTAATATTTTGTATTAAATTGCCTGTATATGTAATATTTTTTACACAAGGATAATCTTTCTCGACAAATAAGGCAAATAATTTTATGCTTAACTTATATAAAATAATATTTTCTTTGCCATTCTTCTTTGAGGAATCAATTTTTTTTCCCATTTTTATTCATATATAGACTAAATATAATTTAATTATTTTAAATTTAAAACATTATTTAAAAACGTATCTATTTATGAAATTGAATGAACATAATGAAGGCGCCCAAGACATATCCTCAAGCACGGACTGTAATAGCTTCATTTAAATATTTTATTTATAATAAAGTGCAAGGGCATTCCTCATAATGAAGCATTTTCTATTATAAAATGTGTCAATGTCTAGCTATTGGCCTAAAAAATTAATTTATCAATAATAATTTGGATCTTATCATTTGTTTTTTTTTAATAAAGTAAATGTTTTTAAAAATGCCAACATTTTCAAAGGCTGTCGACTGTTTTTAATGAGTAGGACCAAAATAAATTATCACTCTCACAGATTTTTATTTCATATAGAAACTGATTTAATTTTTCATTTAATATTGTTATTTTATCAGGAGTAAAACATTTCATTTTATAATACTATCTAAAATAGCCCTGTGTGGTTTAATGCAGCAGTAGAATGGCAGATTCAGGATTGTAAGATCCTTTTATTCTAGTTCTGGCACTTTCTAGCTGTTGTATTCTTTATAACTTTTGAGCAATAAAGCCATTCAGTTATTTATATGAAAGAAATTTCAACCAATCAGCAATATATAGATTTAATTTTATCATTGTTCATTTTTCCCTTTTCTTACAGATATTATCGTAGTATTTATCTCAGCATGAATTACTAATTCTTCCTTCTTCTGAATATTAGAACATATTTTTTTAGCATTGTACAATAGTTTGTTTATCTCAACAGAAAGGATGTTTCTAAATTCTAATATGCTACTTATATGTGACTAGTTATTTCTCCATCTAATATTCAATTTTACAAAAACTTAAATAAGATTTTCTCATTTTTTAAATAGCCTGAATTTAATTTCTTTTTCCCTCTTTTTTTTTTTAATATTAACTTCTTTGAATAAAAACTTTTTTTAAAGAGTTTCAATTAAAAAATAAAAATATGATACACCCAGAAAATACCAAACAAGTATAAACTAATAAATTATTCAATCAGTATTAAAGATTGTAATAGCTAATCAGATAAATACAATGGATACTCCTGATATTTTCATTGACTAGTAATTTTTCAATCTAAAGTTTTTTGACAAAGAGACATTGAACAGAATTGTAAAGCCTTAAAAAAAATTTGCTTCAACAATAAAAGTTATATCAGAACCAAAATATAAATGAAGAAAATTAGTTAAATAAAATCTAACTTAAAATTGTTTTTAAAGAGATAGAATCTAAATTAACAAAATAGTAAAATAAAAGATAACCTTTAGAAAAATTACATTTGTTTTTAATAATCAAAGCTAGTTTAAAGAAATGAAATGGAAAATCTTTTGGAAAGCTAGAATAGTTATGATTCCATCTTATGATGTTCCATGTGCCTACATAAGTAATGCTTAATGTCTAAACAAAAGATCACTTGGCTCTTTCAGTTTACATTTAATATATACTTTAATTGAAATAATACTGTCATTTACTATTTACTAATTAATAAGATAACAACAGATGGCTCTAGTTGTGAAAATGCTCTTGTACAGTAGATGACAGCAATTTTCTAATGGAAGATTTTTTCTGATTCAAAAATAGTCATTATTTTCAACCATTATCGATCCACTGCAGAATGAAGGTCTCTCCAAGTTCAATACATCTTCTCTGATCTAGCCTTTCTTCTCCATATGACCCCTGCACACTTTATTTCTTTTATACGGCCTCTTTCTAGATCTTTTACAATCACTTGGAATTCAACTTAATATTTCAACTATCCATCTGCTATCATCTCTTCTAGCAATATATCAAGCCCAACTCCACTTCAGTCTCTTAAATTCTGTCAATGATGTCAACAACACCTGTTTGTTCTCTCACCTATGTATTTCGTTTTTGATTTCCCTTTGTTACTTCTAACATGCATCTCTCCATACTTCTTTGAGTAGTCTGAAATCTGTATTGCTCTTTTGTTAAGTGTCCAAGTCTCAGATTCATAAATAAGAACTTGTAAAACTCATTTATTAAGAATCTTCTTTTTCCAAATCCATAGGTATATTTCTTTCTAATATTAAGGTATTTCTATTAAAAGCACTCCAACCATGTTTAATGTTGTGATTAATTTCATCCATTATGTTTCCATCTGTAATAAGAATATGACCAAGGTATTAGTAGTTGTTACTTTCTTCTAACTCATCATTATCAATCTTTATTGTTTTGGGAAAATCCATCGAACATTATTTTAGTATTTTTAACATTTACTTTTAATTCTTCTTTCTTACTTTTATCTGATAAGTCTTGCAACATTTCCTGAAACTCTAAAACATTATTTGCAAAAACAACTACATCATTTGCAAAATCTAGATGTCTTAAATAATCTCTATTTACTTTTACGTCCTTAACTTCTCATTTTAATTCACAAAATACTTTTTGTAAAACTATTATAAAAAGTTTGGAGATATGGAGTCACTCTATCATACACCCTTCTCAATGTTGATCTTTTTAGTATCATTATGTAATCTAATTGTTGCTGTCACATTTTTATAAATATTCTTTAGAATATGACAATATCCTGGATGTATGCTTTGATGATCCAATGTTTGCTTACAGAATCGAATGCTTTTTCATAATCTACAAATCCAAAGCATAATGTCAACTTATGTTTATTGGTTCTTTCTATAACTTTTCTCAATACTTGGTTATGATCCACTGTACTAAAATCACATTTTAAATTGAGCTTGTTCACTTGGTTAAAGTCCAAACTTTGCTATAGATGAGTTGTAATTATTTTGTTAAAAATTTTGTTTAAAATTGATAGATCTATAATTGGAATGTCTTCTTTATTATTTTTTTTAAATATTAACATTAATATTGCATTCTTCCACTCATCTGGTACATCTTTATCATTTAGACATTTGGTATATAAATTTGCCAAAAATGTTCTATTTCTTCACCTGATTTTTTTAAAATATTGATTATAATTCCATCATTATCTGGAGTTTTTCCCTTCAGATAATGATGGAATTATAATTGATATCTTAAATGAAGCAGATGAAGAAATAGAAAATGTATAATATAATGATATAATAGTAAATTTGATTGAATGTGAATCTAGTTCTTTGCTTTCAATTATGAAGAAATAATTATAGAATTTGTAATTTTAAACCACTAAACATCACATGATCACCATTTCTTATGCTTGCTCATAACTGTTATTAAAACAGGCAAAACTCTCCATACAGTAGTGCTACTTGGTGCAAGCCTTCTGGCATCCATTGATTATTCTGGCTTGCACTGAGTGGCACTACTCTATGGAGAGTTTTGCCTGTTTTAACTCATAATCTTCTTATTGGTAAGAAATTCTAATCCATTTTTAAAAATCCAAATTCATATTGGTAGAGAATATAGAGAAATTTCACCAAAATCTACTTGTCAAAAATTATGAAATAAAATACTGATTATTCTTCTTTTAGAAAGTATGTGATAGAAACGCATTGAGTGTGAGCATTTCATTAAAAGATAATAACTTTCTGCTGATTCTCAACTTGATTATAAGAATAACTCAAACTTTTTGATTCATTAGAAAATCGAGAAATTCCTTAAAAATCAATTAAATATATAAAAGTCCTCTTTAAAGATATTTAAAAAGACATATAATTAATAATTGTTTGAAAGTCATTGCAAATATCTTATTATGAATGATATCTTAATGCAAAAGAGGTTTATGATTATCTGTTAATGTAGCTATATCAAAAGTTCTTATTTGTTAAGTCATATTAAGATCTATCACATCATCTGATAGTGATTTTTTTATTTATTAAAATATAGTGGCCTGCTTCATAAGTAAAGATGAGGTCATAAAATACATTTTAGATATTCAATCAAAATATTTTATGTATTGAACAAATATTGCATATCCTAGTAATCATTTATTGAAACTTTGAAATTTTAATATATTTAGAGTTATAATTGATTGTATTATAATGATAGTTTTTTTTTATTTTATAATAACTGTCTAATGGAAGTCAGTTACCTGAATTAAATTATTAGCTAACTATAAACTTAGATTATAATTTTTTTTGTGTTAATTTTCAAAATTATAGCTATATGTTGTTATTTTATATTGTCTGAAATTAGTGGAATCTACTGAAATGATCACTCTTAAAGTATACCTTATTTAAATAGATATTATTGTACTGATTTTGAAATAACTGTGATTTGTGTGTGTATATGTGTGGAAACTGGTCTCTTGTTACCTCTTTGGTTTAATTAATAATCTTATTGTTGATCATTGTAGTAATCCCTTATACCTTTTCATCTTTTTTTGTTTGCAATTACTCCATGTATTTTTAATATAAACAAAATTCAATTCTATATTAAAACCCACCTAACAGTTTATAACTAATGCCAATGCTAGTATTTTCTCTTATAATAAACTTTTCAGATCTTCTTCTAACAATTAACTTTTAGATAAATGCTTTGCTTGAGTTGGTTTTTTAAATCTAATGTCCCAACTCCTCACTGAAGAGACCCATAGGTCAAAACCGGTCTGGGGATGAGGACAATCCAAGATAAAAATTATTTGAATGTCTTCTCTTGTAGTAGCATTTATCATAAATAAAAAAAAAAAAGCTTGTTTAGAGCTATTAGCATGCTCTTAATTTTACAGTTTGTTTACTGTAAAGATAAAAAGTATGTGATTTTATAATAGTTGAACAATGAATTTCTGTCAGTAAGAAAATATTTATACTGTCTTTATTGCATAAACATTTTTGTAGAAGCATTTATTTTTTTATATATAGATCATAAATGAATTTGTTGTAGCACTGGGATATTATGTTTTAATGGTAATTTAATGTACTTAATATCCATTAGTGGAGTCACCATTCTTATTCCTAAGTAGACAAGAAAATGCTAATTGATAACTTTCATTTTTTTCATAATGAAAATAATATATTTGAAAAAAGATAAAACAATATGAAAATAATATAATATGTTTGAAAACATGAAAATAATATAATTTATTTACCAATTCTGGAATTAATATCTTTATTAAATTAACAGAGAGGGCAAAACAATTCTGGAAAAATTAAGTGATGGACAAAAACAAACACAATTGCATAAATCAATTTTTTGCTAATGAATTGTATGATTTATTTTGGGTGTTATTGTGCTTGTTTATAATTCAATTTATTAAGGAATTGCTTTGGCTTGTCACTAATTTAATTTCTTCAAAATTGCATTCATCCTTATTGGTAATTTAATTTCATCCCGAATGTTTTCATTGATCACACTTTTTGAAAAAACGTTTTAATTATTTTTTGTTCATTAAAGATGGTAATTTCAGATTTATTTTTTATTCAGTTTATTTGTCTTCATCATTAATTAAATTTATTTAAACTATAAATCAATATTAACATTGATCATTCTTATTAGAAATATTTTTTTTTTACACTAAAACTTTTAATTTCAGTTTGTTTTCTAAATAAATTATATTATTTATTTTGATTTATGGATAATGGCTCCAACCAATGCATAATTCATATATGTAACCAACACTAAATTTGAAATCTATTTAAAATTCACTTAATAGAAATGATTTCAATGTTTGGATGATTTTATTAAATTTATTTATTTATTTATTTATTTTTGAAGGTCAGAGCAATCCTTTAGAAAATAAAGCATTCCATGAACTATCTATTCGACAGAAAGTTTGGTTGGTGAAATCTCTATGTGATATATGTTGTGTAAGTGACAGCTTATTTAAATTGAATTTAAATCATTTAAAATAATATTTTAAATATAAGTATATTTTATATACCTGGAATCTAGATGTAATATAGGGAGTTTGAAAGTCTGTGTTCAAATCCCCTATATTACTTTATTTAATATAGTAAAACTATATTACAATTTTTCTTAAAATATTTGAACAATTTTCATGATGAGAAGATAGCATTATAAGTGAATTAAAAGAAACATATGAAGAAGAATGAATCTTTCAACACATTTTTAACATTAATACAAATAGATAACATTTAAAAGTAAAAATACAAGAAGATATTATCATGTAGTTACTTATCTACAAGTTAATACATTAACTGGAATTTTATGCTGTTAGAAAAATATTAATCCAAGATAGTTAGTCTTTTTGACCATGAAAGATCATACTTTAAATTGAAGCTTTTGTCCTCTTTTTAAGAATTGAATTCAACTATAATATAACTTTAAAAAAAATTTGTATTACAAAAGTGAAAATGATCTTTTTATGTTGCTTATAATAATGTTTAAACTTGATTCATATAATAGGTGTGAAAAATCTTAAGTGATTTCAATTTGATATTGGTATTAATGGCTGACAAATAAATTCACTAATTTTAAGGAAATGACTTGTTATATTTAGAAATGCAAGTCAATAAAAAGTTCACATCAGAAACCTGATCAATCTAATAGATCACAAATTGTATATATGATTGAATTTGTCTTATATAAATCATGAAAAAAATCATATTTTAGTCAATTCTTTCATTAAAGCTAATCTTTTGATTTTCAGTTAACTTAATTATTGATAGGTAGTATAATTGAACAACCATAAAATTTATTATTTTAATTTAGTATAGACTAGATCATTAGTTGGAATATTTTATTCTTAAGGATTTATTAATTTAGAATACAGTTACTATAAAAGATTAGATTTCTTAAAAGTACTTATAAAAGTTTTATTATACATTCAATCGATAACAGAAGTGGGGAAAAACTTTCAATATATCATCACATGCATCACTATATTAATTCAGTTATTTCCGTATTCATTTTAGCATGACCTCCAGCTATATTTACAATCTATATTCTCACATCACATCACATGGTAAGATTGAACAAATTCTACATGAAAAAATATATCTTTACATCAAATCCATAAACAGCATGGCTATTATAAAAGATTGTATTATGTAAGCCCTATTCATTGTTATACTACATGAGTACTGATATTCATTTTACAACTTTTGCTAATATACTATCAATCATCCAATTATTTTTTATGAACTTAATATACTTAAGGGCCAATTTTGTAATTATATATTATTACTAACTTTTGTTAGTTTTATGTATACTGATCTTTTCAACTTTCAGCACCTGCATTGATTTTATTATATCTTGTAGAAATTTTTTCATAATTTACAAGTAATATATCTTAGTAGTTGGTGTACCTATATGCCATGACTTATAGTTCGAGCTTGAGCCATGTGAACTTATGAAATTTTTTAGGTGGTTATGACCAACCCAGATATTATTAATTATTGAGAGGTAATTGAATAATCAGAAGAATGCTGCCTATAAAAATCAGTAATATAATTATAATATAATGTGACCTTCATTATTGTTAGAAAAGTTGCTATATTCATACAGACACTGAATCCTATACTTTATAATAAAGAGTGAAAAAATCATGTTAAATCTTTTTTTACATTTATATTTTAAAGTATATCTGTTTCTAAAAACATATTTAAATTCATTATATGAAAAGGGATTTGTGATTTTGTATTATTTTTTATATTTGTCTTTGTATGTGCTGAATTTTTTAAATATAAATTTGATTTGTATTAATTACTATTCTTTTTGGTGAAACTTTTCAAAAACTGTTATGACATTTGCAGAACAAATGGACCACTATTATTTTGTGTTATTTTTATACTGTGATTAAATAACATTTTAAAAATCCTATCTTATGAATGTTATGAATAATCATATTGATGGGTTTTTTTTTAATGAAAACAAAATGTCAAAATGCAGATTTGAAATAAGTAAATTCTGTATAATAATTTTAAATCATTTTTTTTTAATGTTTGATAATACTCTAATTTCAAACTTTTGCAATGAATATTCATTCTGCTGACAACATAACTTAATTGATGGTATTTCATTAAATATAGATTTCTTATGCTAGCAAAAGTCTTTTGGCCAGTTTATAAAATTATTTTAAGAAAGCATGGGAATTGGGTACATAATATTCTCATTAAGCATGAGTTTGTTGTGAAATCATAATACTAGATAAATATGCACAGGATTATGAAAACTTTATGTAAGTATATATTCATGATATTTAATAGTTCAGATATTATTAAAACAATCAGTGCTGTAAGAATTTTTATACAAAATTTTGATATATGTTTTTATATTTCATTTCATAGAAAATAAATGTCACATTTAAATTAGAAATAATTCTGAAGTAGAATAAATTGAATATTTTATGATTAAAGTATAATTTGTTATGTTATTCCATTATAATCATCTCAACAAATTTATAAAAAAAAAACTTCATAGTTTTATACTATGAATCCTCTTTGATTGTAGATATAACTCATTCTTCTGTGAAAAACTTATCTAAAAATGAATCTAATAAATAGACTCTGTCCATGTTTTGCCTATGTATTTTATCATTCTCATTAATGGATTTTTTCTATTATATGTGGGAACATATAAGTTTTTGACTAAAATGTATATTTTCTTTGTTTATGTAATGATTATCAAATGTTACAATTGTTAGATGTCAAAAACATTATTTTGTGATAAATATTATCATTATTAAGAAAGAATTTTGTCTGATCTTTGTTTAATGATATTTGAATCACTGATAATTATTTTATGTACTTTTGATTTTTTAAATCGGCATAAAAATGAGTTAAATTTTAAAATGTCTGAAATTAGTGATCTATAATATGTAAACCAGAAAAAATATACACTTGCTTTATCAAGGCTTATACTTGAATGTATATACTATATCCTTAAGAATATTATTTAAATCAATCAATCAAGTTTTGTGAAGCAAAGCATTACATTTTTAATATTTGAACCATCTATTCTCTCAATGATAACAAAGAATTGCACTCGCCTTGGCTTATTGCAGTTCATAGACTGGGAGTAATTGATTCTTCTCTTTTAATAATTATAATTGTGTTTTACGATTTGCTATAGAATAGCAAGCATGGGACTGTAAACTATTATGATTTTTCTGATAACCAATTAGGATAATTTATTAGACAGTTTTGTTGTTTATATAAGTTATTTTCTTTCTATTATATATTATTTAATGATAAAAGAAATTGAAAACAAAAAGTATGCCATTTTTATCATTAACAGTAAAAAATTCCAATATTGTATAGTTCCTATAAAATAGAAAATTTTGTGCTGACTGCATTGAGAAGGAAGATGTTGATTATATAGATAGTATTATTGTTTTTTGTAAGCATTTGTCTTTGTGAATAACAAGGAAACTTTTCAACAATTTTTGATTACTATAGGTCATTTCTTTATAGAACATCTCATTTTCAAGAAATTTCTGTATATCATTTTCTCTAGAATACAGTTTTAAAAATATTCAAGAAATTAAAAATAACAAATTCAACAGTGAAAGGAAAGTTAAAAGATCGTAGAATAAACTCGGCTTGTTTAACTTCCAATATCTTTATATAAAATTCAATACATTTTAACGTCCAGCATTAAGAAAATTAATCACATTATCTAAACGTTCAGTAGTACATCTTCCCAACATTGTACATACTTACACATATGTACATCTGTGATTACAAATTTTATTTGTCTCATATAATATTAAATTAAATGATTCGTCAATTTCTTTTTTTGGAATTAAAAGATTTTCTTTGCTGTTTTGTCTCTTCAAGCTGTATGTACATTTTTTATTACATTTCACATTGGGTACTATATAGATCCAAAGTCAATATGATATAATTTAAATTAAATATTTTCCTTTTTCAAACTTTTCTGCATGGGCTATGTTGGTACTAAGATAAATAAATACATTTTACACAATGCAAAAACAATATTTTATTATAACCAATTTATTTAAAAATATCTAACAAACTGGCTGCAGTCTGCTTCAAAGCTCTTTCCATTGCTTAAAATCCATCTTCTTTTTTTTTTTTTAAAATAATTTAAAGAGTTCTGAAGACAGTTGTTGGACTGTTGAAACTATCATTCATTTTTGGCAGTTTCTATTTAATAAAATATTGCATTTGCACATGTAAAGTCCATACAAAAGTGTGTTTATATTTTTTGTTCATATTTAGTATACTATAGTTTACTATACATATATTCATGATAGATTCAAAGGAGAAACATGTCATATAAATAAACATTTAGTCTTTTTATAAATTCATTTTTTATTGAATTATAAATTATATTCGTAAATTTATAATCAAATTATTAAGTAACCATATATCTTGATATAAATATTATTAAATTACAGTAAAGAAGTTATATTTCAAGGATTTAACTAAATATAAAATTATATTTCTTTCTTTTATTAGCATTGTTTTATTTAAAATCATTAAAATTAATATTTAAAAATTATACTTATAACATAAAAATTAAAGTATTTAATATAATAAATTATCTAATTTAAAAATTCTTATAATTAAAATAATTACTAAAGAAAAGTCATATTTAGATAATTTTTTTTGTATGCATATACTAGCATTTAATGTAAAATAGAAAAGCGTTTTTTTAAGGATGAATACACAGCAATATGTAGATACATTTATTGCCTTGGCATTCTCTATTTGTGTAATCCATTTCATTTGCCATTATTTTTTCGTACTTGATATGGGTAGATTTTTTTACAACAAGCTTATATTTCCTATATTAATTATACAAGCAACATTATTGGTTTACCACTTGATTATATGGACAAGAAAAAGATTACATTTCCTCAGTCTCATACAAAATATCAGTAAATATATATTAGGTAATGCAATTTGTGTTTTGTAAATAACAACAATATTGTTGAGCACATACAAATATATAGTTGAATCAAGCAAAGATATTACACTGGAGAACAAGCCATGGAATCAGCATAACAATAGGAGAATTAATAGACTTTACCCAAATTATCTCCACTGAAGGTTTGGAAAAGCAATGTAGGAGTCTTTATAGGCTTATCTGATCTATATTATAAGTTCTATATACTTCTGAGCTCATAATGCTAATACAGATAAATACCATATTAATAAGTATTGTATAACTATATGTTAATATTGTACCGGTTGAAATTGTATGTTAACTCAACACAATTCACAGCTTGGGTAAAAATATCTCGAATCCAACCATACACGAAATCAAAGATAAAGAATACTTATGGATTGTGCCTGTTTATCCACTCTCTAAATCTATTAACTAATTAACAACATTTTCGAGGCAAGCAATTAATCTTGTTTACACTCCGGCCCACTAGCATCAATGGTGGAGCATGAGCCTCAACTAATTCTAACGTCTAACTAATATTAATTCTAATTAGACCTATCCATTGACTTAAATATAATAATAGTGTGTATGTGACCTTGAGTCATCAGATAGCAGCACAATAATTAATTAGAAAAGATAATTTTAGAATGAAATGAATTGAGACGAACCACAGGTAGCTTAAATTTACGTATATATTTTTAATAAAACATTGGTATAATTTATCTAAAGTCCCTCTGTTTTTATTTCCGAAATTAGTTAACATAAATTTCTATTCTGTCATTAATTATGCCTCAAGTAAGGGAGCGATATAGTTCATATGCCAATTTAACAATGTAAACGATTTTTATGAGTTTTATGGAAGACGCTCACTCAAGTCTGAGATATACGAAACAAATATCAAATAGCCTATTTTAAACATAACTTTATTATAAGTGCAATTATTTTTAAGAGAGAAATAATTAACTCATATTCCAGGAATTGGTTTTGGAAAGAGTGACATATTTAAAATATAAATGGATCGCGATATTCGCAAATAAATATTTTAAGATTTTAAAACACATAAATTAATCAGATTGTAGTCAATCCACCATGATGTGCTCAGAATAAAAGAAAGTTAACAAACTCAGCATTCGATATTACATTACCAGCCTAGACTCAATTCATCTGCCCTATTCCAGTGACGCCAAGAAATAAAGAGAGAATGGTCTGCACTATTAGCAAACCTAAAATATTTCAGATGAAAGTATGAGAATCGCCAAGGCAAGCTAAGCTCAGCTTATTCCGGGTCTTCCCATTTTGGCTTTCATATTCTGATAAGAAAATTCATGGCCAATAAAATCATCACATGGTCTAATTCTGATCTAGCGGTCACCAAGAACAAAAGACAAGTAATCGAGCAAAATGCCAGCAAGGCAAAATACGAGTCGTGGAGAATATATTTTAGAATTTAACTATATAATTGTGCTGAGCTATAAAGATTGCACAAATATTATATGGATTGACCAAGATCAGATCAACAAGAATAAAATAAGCATTAATTATTATTACGAATATCCTTTTATAAGCGACACGTCTCTCCCTTCAACACAAAATCCCACTAATATTTCAATTAACATTCTATTACTCTCTTTATTATTTAGCATGGATATAATTTTCTAAACCCCCTCCCTTTCACTTTTTAAAAATGAAATAATATAACTAAACAAAATCTCATGCTTGAATCTAGGGTCTCCCCACAACTAAATTGTGTACGCATAAATATTTTAAAAAACACATAATAATATAAAATGGTTTCATCTTGACAAAACAAAGGTTGCTCCAAGTATTAATCTTTCAGAGCTAGAGAATTATTCATTTTTATTTACCAACAAACATTGATCGGGAAATAGACAGCAAAATATTTATTTAAATAAAGCTTTGAACAAATTGGCATTTATTCATTTCATTTAAGTAAATAATAATATTTCTAAACCCCATTAGAAGAAAGTTTTAGCATTAAGAGACATAACTTTAAGACAGATAGAATGAGAGCAAAGACATTAGATTTAGAATGATAGCAAGTATAATTTACAGAATATTAGTTAAACATTTATATTACATTATGGGGATTTCATTTTAGAAGACATTAAAAATAGCAAAAATTACATTATCGAGTCACTGGAATTTTAAAAAAATAAATTAGGCGGTTAGAAATAACAAATTGGAACATATTAACTAATTTATTCTGAGTCCTTGTGGAAGTTTGGATCCCATGATGAAATATGAATTTCTGCACAGACATAGCTAGCTATGTATTTTAATATGAGAGTTCAACAGTTCACAATTACACATATTGACGAAGTTTTTCCAGCATAAGGTATTTGATGATCATCTTTGGGACAGCGGGAAGATGGGCAGGCTACAAAGGCCGTCTACTCCGCTACCATGCTTCTAAACATTTATTGAAAATTTAACTGGCGTGGGTTCGTCAGGCAATCGCTGACAAAAACTATGACTGGCTGATCTCTATTGTTCTCCTGGGCTATTTATACCTTTTTCTGACTATGTTTGGGAAATTCCCTTTTTCATGCGTTCCAGGCTAAGTTATGGCTATGTTGGAATTCCGGTGACCGCAATTATAAACTTAACATATATTTGCATTGTATTCCTGGGATCCACTCTCCCGATAAACCCAATGATATAATTGTTTCATATCTAATTTTAATTAATTGTAGATTTGAAGAATTTATATTTCAAATATCTTTTCCATTTTTATTTTACTTCAATTAGAAAATCCATTACCATTTTTTGTTAATGAATTTTCTTTTGTTTGATGCTATGGAATGTTAGTAGAGTTTATCATGAAAACAAATCTCCAGAATAAAATACTTAAAAAAAATAGCATATTAAAATTTATTTATTGATTTTTATAAAAGTTTTCATCTGCAATTATATATAAGTATTTGCATATATATATATCTGGGCCCCTCCAATATTTATAATAAAAACATTTTAAATAAAATTGATATTTTAATCATTTATTTGGTGGACTAAAATTTAAATGTACCTAAAATGGCAGACGGAAAGTTTTATAAACATCGTAACATGTGTGGATCTGGTTTGATCCTAGTCTAGCAATCTTGAAAGACTTGAAGCGTGGATCTGGTCTACAGATCCATTGCTTCAATATATAAATACAATTTCCACTGATAAGCATTACTATTGTTATATACCATTTGTGCTACCTGATTACTAGTTGAAAATAAAAGTTATTTAATTTACTTTATAGTGGAATATTTTTATTTTGTTCTATAATAAACATTTGAATCCCTTCATGTTTAGTCACTACAATTTAAGTCTGGTTTTGAACTAAAGATAACAATTATTGCAGTTGGAGAATCTGCATATCCAGAGTTTTATAAAATCAACTAGTAAGAATAATCTGAAAGTCTAAAAATAAATAGCTTATAGACCCAAATAATAGTGTAACACAATGTAGCATAAGTGAATTTGATGTTAACAATGCTGCAGATTGGGAAATATATGTAAAACATTTAAATACATATTTTAGTGTCAATTCCACAAAGGACGAAACTCACTATTTTACTCTTAGTTACAAGTCTTAGGGTTTTAAAAATAACAGTAGGCTCTGAGAACTTGATGAACCTGAAAATATCCCCCATGCTAAATTGGTAAAGAAACTTTCTTAGCACATTAATCCTAAATTTTCCAAACATATAAACTGTTTACACTTGTGAGATAGATCTAAGAAGGGGAGAGGGTGCACAAAATATAGCTTGTTTACACTTGTGAGATAGATCTAAGAAGGGGAGAGGGTGCACAAAATATAGCTTGTTTACACTTGTGAGATAGATCTAAGAAGGGGAGAGGGTGCACAAAAACAGTGATACAGCCTTAAAAGAAATAGCAAATAAATGTCTACACCATTAATATCTTGAGGAAACTTTTATTTGAGCAATTATTGTAGAACATGTCCAATATAAATTTACAATAGTAATTCTTAACAATCCTCAACTTTAGCATTTCAGAGGTATGAAAAAAAGCATAACATATGAACTAATTTTAAAACATGCTAAAAAAAATTACGAATCTTATATATGTAACATTAATAAATAAACCTCTGCCCATCCAAATTTGAAATGTTATCACTGTAGTAGTGCATAATACTTCGTCAAAAACTGTAACTGGATAAGTGCAAATGTTGTGACAAGATAAATCACGTTTGCTGGAGTGAACAAAACAAATAGTGACAGTCTTCAACAAGTAATGATAATAATTGATATCTGCAATAAACATATTGCGATTGAAATTGACAGTGGAGCCAGATATATCCCTTATACTGTAGACAGATCTAGAAATCGTTATTCAAATAGATTAAAAACTTTTCCAAAGATACTAAGATTTGAGATGAAGGCTATAGAAACAAATAGTGAATTTTTAAAAATAATTGGGATAGTTAAAATACTACTTATAGATAAACAGTGTTATAAAATTAAAACTATTCATTGTAAAGATCAAATTAAGGCTATTATTAGGCTGGGAATTGAAATGCAAACTTTGTATCCAGAATTTTTTAGATCAGGATAAGGGAAAATTAAAACAGACCTAGTCGTAATTGAGTTGCATGAAGATGTAAAAAAAACCATACTATAAAGCAGGTAAGGTACTTGTTTGCACTGAGAATAGAAGTTAATGAAGCTTTGGATGCCCTTGTTAAAAAAGATATATTAACAGCTGTTGAAAATAAAATGAGCTACTTCTATAGTTATCATCTCAAAATCTGGGCAAATTTGAATATGTGTTGAATATTGAGCCACAGTAAATAAAGCATTACCAAAAAATTATTATCCAGTTCCCAATGTAAGAGAGATGCTAGCCCATTGGTTAGATGTTAAATTCTTTACAAAACTAGATCTTAAAGCAGCTTTTCATCAAATATCCGTATCTGAGGAAACAGCTAAGATACTATTATAACTCGTAAAGAGTTATTTATGTACAATCATCTTACTTGCAGAATAATTCCAGCCCTAACCTTCTAAGTGAAAATTGACACTATTAAAAGAAATAGATGGTGTCCCACTATGTTTTGATGATGTAGTAATAATTCCTAACTGAGAAGAAATTCTGCAAAAGAGAATTAAAAAAGGTATGTAATTGATTCTGATTTTGGAGCTGCATTTAAACTCTTGATAAATGTATATGGTGTGCTCGAGAAATAAAATTCTAAGAGATATTATTTCAAGAAAAAGAATAAAGCTTAATCCAGGAAAAAAAAAGAAGCCCTTAAAAATGCTCAGAGGTCGAGAAATATTAAACAGTTGTATGCATTTTTTGGACTTTCTCTGGGGAGGGGGGGGCATATGGCTATACTATGTGAGTTACTTAATAAAGGAAAATACTGGACTTGGAAGCAGAAGCATTTTAGATCAAAGATCTAATAATATCAGCCCAACTGTTGGTTTTGTTTAATAATAACTTGAATATAATCTTAACAACTGATGTGTTAGACTATGGAATTAGTGTTGCATTTAACCATGCTTTCCATAGCAGTGATCATCTAATTAATAGTTTACATGTTAAGAACAGTAGTAAAATCTAAAAAAAAAAAAAATACAGCCTATTAGAGAAAGAATTATTAGCTATTATTTGTGCTGTTAAAAAATTCCATCATTATCTTTACAATCGTTCATTCAAAATAATTGCAGGCCTCTATCCATTACTGCGAATATTCTCTAATTAAAAAATGGCACTTGAACATAAGTTCATGAATAGTACGCTAGAACAATAGATTATCTGTATACAATTATAAAATCAGAATTTAAACTGAAAAATCGAATAAAGCTTGTAAATGCTTTCTTGTATGTTCCAAACCAACCACAAAAATAGAAAAAGTCATAAATTTTAAATCATATTGGTATCTGGAAGTCAAAACTGATAAAAATAATCAAACTCTAGTGGCATGAACAAAATCTGATCTTAGCTACCAGATACAAAAGTGGATAAGGAATTACAAATGGCCAGAAAAATCTCTAAATCCATATGGAATTTGGATGACAAATTGTCCATAAATAGGGGCTGCATCTTAGGTGGCAATAAAGTATTGATTAATATTGGAGTTATTGCATATTGTCATTCTGGCATTTGTGAGAGCAAAAGCACTTGCAATTATGTGTGGTAACCTGGAATTGATTGAGATATCAAATCCTACATTAAAAGGTGGAGAAGATATCAGTTATCAGCAAAGATACAACAAAGCAATTTACACTATAGTCAAAAATCATGCACATTGATCAAGCAGGTCCATATGAAGGTTGTAGAATTTTATAGTGATTGATATGAGCTCTAAATGAGTTGAATATAAAATTATCATAAATATAAATAAAAACAATCAGATTGCTAAAAGAATTATTCTCAATTTACTGATCTTCAGATGGTGCAGGATTTGCTTTGGCTGAATTTGAGAACTTTTAGAGTATATTCAAACTTTAACATATTATACTGAATCAAATTGAATAGCAGAAAAGAAAAGAACCACCGCTAAAACAAATATTAATTAAAAACAATAAAATCAATATGCAAGAAATCATAAATATGGTTTTTCTAATACCAGCATATTATTTTGTTTACAACTATAGAAAAATCAACTGTAGAATTATTAATAGGACACTCCATAGTAAAATATCCATTCTGATTCTTGGAGAAAATTTTAGACACTTACTGATATTCAGAAAAGGTGAATAGAAGAAACTGTGACCAAAATCATTTCTATCTAAAAAAGTGGAAGTACACAAATCACATCCAGAAGAACTGGACAAATCCTGCTGAGGAAACAAATCTCAATCATAAATCACCAGAAGTAAGCAATAAAAAAGGGAAGTTATATTTACAACAGACTATATAGGCTCTGAACTATCAAAATTAGAACAACAAAATAATGTCTCAGAAGCCTCAAACTGAAAAATCAACAGGTAAGACAATCTCCTATGTATTTAAAAATTTATAAGTGGAGCAATGGAAAAAATTGAAATTCAGTGAAGTGAGATTAAGGTAATGCTGTGTGCATTTTATAAATATCAACAAAATATTAAAGTATATATAATTAAATCAAGCAAAGAATATAACAACGGAAAACATTCTTGTGAACTAATGATCATTTCAAAGAAAGATTCTAATAAAATACATTAATTATAGAATCAGTGAAGTAAGAATAAGATTAATGGGATCTTTGCTGAATGTCTGGAAAGGGATCTGAGACTTTATTTACAAGTCTACCCAATCTATATTCACTTGATCACCTTTTCTTATGCTTGCTCATAACTGTTATTAAAACAGGCAAAACTCTCCATACAGTAGTGCCACTCAGTGCAAGCCAGAGTAATCAATGGATGCCAGAAGGCTTGTGCATAAAATCCCTATCTAGTGCCTACTCGTCCAATATCCCAGACTATATGACCATATAAGCTAATGAGCTTAGATTGAAAATATTGTGTTTTCAATTATATTCTCATAGTTTTGTAGTTAAGTATAGATAAAAGAGGCTGATGAAAGGTTGCATTAGATCCTAAGATCTAGGTGCAGTGCACTCAAATCCAAGGCTCCTCACTGATGAAGGCCACAAGCCAGAAACTAGTCTGGTAATATTGGATGAGTAGGCACTAGATAGGGATTTTATGCACAAGCCTTCTGGCATCCATTAATTATCTCTGGCTTGCACTGACTCACACTACTGTATGGAGAGTTTTGCCTGTTCCAATCTATATTATAAATTCTATATGCCTTAGAGTTTATAATGCTAATACAGATAAGTAATGTATTAATAAATATATAATTATATGATAGTATGTAAATATCTTTATTTCCTACTAATAAGGAGTGTTGTTGTTATATACTATTTATGTTATCTAATTACTAATTGAAACATTTTTTTTTTTCTATATTAACGTTTGAATCCCTTCATGTTTTGCATCTTCAGTTTAACCATTGGGCTTCAAACCAAATATAACAGATAATTACTAAAAAAAAAAAATTATTTAAAGGAAATCATGATTAAGCCTAATAGAATTAAAGAGATACTTGCTATCTTTTATTCTCATTTAATTAATAGGAATGCACTCACCCATCCAGTATCAATATATAAGTTATTTTTGTCTTCACATCATTTAAAAATAAATTATATATTATTATTAGAATCATATCAGATATATGCATTTGTTTATTCTTTTAAGTAATTTTAATTAAAATAATGTGTATCTAAATTTAAACATTTTAAATATTTATTTGGATTATAAAATAATTAGCTAATATTCATTTGATCCATACCTTTAACTGAAAGGTACCTTAAAGAAACCAAGCAAGAAAATTTCTATTGTCCATTCCTTACATTCTTATCATTTAGTGTTTTTATTATTCTGTGATTATTCATATATTAAGTGAATATGGATAAGCTGTTTACCAACATACCTCAGCCAGTGTGATGAGTTTGCTGGGTTTTTATTTCTGAATTTAAGATCAAGAAATATTGCGGACTTTGTTTTCACTTGCCTGATAATTCTTAACTGAAATACCTGTTGAATTTTCTTGAAGGCAGATTAAATTTGTGAGTATGATCAATTTTTATATATAGATAGATATTTACAATTATAGTAGACAAACCAAATTTTGGCCCTTATTCTTAGGAGGCTGTAGATCAGAATAAGAAGTGAAAAAGCAATTGATTTAAAAAATGGACATATACTTTTTTACAAAGACACATACATTGAAAAGTAAATGGAATGGATTCATTATAAATAAAAAATGGAAGAACAATAGTGGAGATTGATGGTATATCAAACAGAGTAGTAAGATTAGTTATTCAAATTAATGGAAGATGCCAATTGCAGATAGTTCAAGTTTATGCCTCAACAAATTCTCCTTGCAATAAAGAAATAGAGGATTTTTATATGGATGGACAAAATATTTTTGCTCAGACCAAGCAATACTTTAAAGAGACTTTAATACTAGAATTAATAAACAATTGAAAGATGAAAATCCAGTGTATAATTTAGTTAGTCGTAATATCAAAACGAATGTGAATTACATAGAAAAAAAAAAACTGATGTATATTTTTTTTTTGAGAAAATTGCTAAATAGACATGGAAGCATCCAAAAGAAGATACAGCCAAATTGGATTGTATTTTGACTATTAGAAAATATGTATTTCAAGGTTGTAATGTTCTTAGCAGATATAACACATGATGGTTAGGGAATATAAGATATATATTAATGCAAAATGAGATAGAAAAATTATTAAGAATTAGTACTTTAAAAAATCAGATTCTGCAAATAGTTCAGACTTGATTGAAAGTACTAAGAAGATAACCGATACTTTTTTAAGAATTGCAACCAAAATAGCTGGTGCAAAAGAGTAGCAATTTACCAATAAATTTTCTACTGAGACAAGATAATGTATGAAGAAAAAAATATGAATTTTTTTTTAGATGATCATGTTGTAAAATGTCAGCAAAAAATAGTTAATAAAAATGTAAGAAAATATTATTGTGAATTGGTGAGATTTAGAAGAGACTAAATCTCAGAAGTATAGAACAACATTTTGATATTAGAAGGAAAGTTATACAGCAATAAGAAAAAAAAAAAAAGGAACTAATAAAAAAAAATATGATGAAATGAGTGGAAGAGGTCTATAAAGAATTATATAGTAATGAACAAGAAAAATTCATTTTCTGAATTGTTAAGTATTTTAAATGAAGGAATGAGATATACAATTAAATCTATGAAAAAGAGACAAGTTCCATGAAATGGTGGAATTATTATAAAAAGACGCAGATGAAGAAATAGTAAAATTGTTGGCAAAGACATATACCAAATATCTAAATGGTAAAGACATACTAAATACTTGGTTGGAGAATGTAGTTGTACTTTCAAGAAAATTGATAAAGAAGATATTAAAAATTATAGATATATTAGACTTAACAGTTTTATATAAAATCTTTATCAAGAGCATTACAATGTGTCTATAGCGAAGTTTGTCCCAATCAAAAGAACACTGGATTTAAAAGTGGTTTTAGCACAGCTGATAACATCAAATATTAAAAGAAATCGTAGAAAGGATCAATGAATATGAATTGTCAATATACTTTGAATATTTAGATTATAAAATATATTTGATTCTGTAGGCACTACCACAGTGATTAAAACTTTGGGTTATCAGAATGTAAAACCTGAATATTGTCAAATTGTGAAGAATATTTCTTTGTCAAAGTGCAAGATTACATCATAACACTTCATAACTTTTTACAAGAAATATGTGGATTAAAATAGAAAGTTAAAGGAGTACTTCAGAACTTCCAAAAATGTTTTGTAAGAGTTATCAACTGAAATTAATAAAATAGGATTAAAGATAAATGCTAAAAAAACAAACTAAATTAATGTTCAACAGATTTTCTCAGTCAAATAAAATAAAAATTGATAATCATAAATTAGAAGTTAATGACTATAAATATATTGTCAGATTATTAATACAAATGTAAACATTATGGATGAAATTAATCATAAAATTAAACTTGGATGGGGTGCTTTCAGTAGAAATAACTTACTATTAAAAAAAATTGCCTATGTATCTGAACAGGCATTTCTTATTTAAAGATCTGAGACTTTGACACTTAATAGAAAAGCACTATAATACAGACTACTCAACAAAATATGGAGAAATGAATATTAAGAGTAACAAAAAGAATAATCTTACTCCCATCATTGAAAGGAATGAAAGACAAATGGAATTGGGATACACATATTGCTAGAAGTGATGATAATGTGTAGTTGAAGTTTAAATCGAATCCCAAGAGATTATAAAAAGACTGCAAAAGACTTTATGAGAGAACTGAACCTATAGTAGATCATTCTGTAAAATTTTACTACTATAAATATTATTTGAATTTTTCTATTGAATATTTTATCAAGTAAATTATTCATTTTTTTTTTGCTTTTAAAGGTTTTAGAAATTTTTAAAGAATTTTTTTTGCCAAAACTGAGGTTAGAAGGGAATGTAGTAATAGTTTTACTTTATTTTTATTTTTTTAATATGAATTTGAAAGATAAAACTTATTTACAGTAGCTTCTTTGTCTAAACCTATTCTGCTCTATAGATAATTAGTTTTTAACTATTGCTAAAATACTTGTTAATATGCATTATTAAAATAATTTGGTGATAACATATAATAATGATAAAGGGCAATAATTTTTTTGATTTTTATTGGTTTTTATTTAGTTTTAAGACTGCTATAGATTTGCATTTATACTAAATTTTAGTAAAATAATTTCTGAATAAATAAATATTGCTGAACAGTTTTCTCAATCATATTTTATTTTTAGATCTTAACTTTTTTATAAAGAAATTCTGCAAGTATGTTATCTGCTTATGGAGTTTTTCCTGATTTAAGAGGATCAAGAGCAAGTTCACCATTATCTAAATATTAAAAGAACATTGTGAAAGAGAAATTTGCAGTTTTACTGAAAGATACATTATCCTGTTCTCTTAATCTTGGAGTTAGAAGTCTGATATATAAAATTGATAATATAATTAGTAGTGATACAAGTAGTTTGTTTTTTTAAGCTACTTTTACAATTACCAAAGCCTACATAAAAGTGACCAGATCTTGTAAAATTTTGTTTTTCCATGATCTCTTTCTCCAATTTTCTAACATAATCCTGTGATTTAATAAGTCTGTTGGCTATTTTTGTTTCTGTGGTAGACTAATATTGGCTGTAAAGAGAATTGCTGATTTAGTCCAATCTGGTCTGTTTTCAATATCATTGAAGGGTGACTTCTTTGTTGCTATTGTTGTGAATTGTTAAACTTATCTTAGAAAGAGGTTATTGGAGAGATTTTATTAATATTCTGTTCATTATATTCAATATATTAATTTCAATTAGCAGGATAATTTTTAACCATGGGGATGTGAAGTTCAGAATGATTATTATATTTGGATTATGTTTATATGGGAAAATGATCTAATATTAATAAATTGACAAGTAATAGTTGGACCATTTTTGTCTGAAACAATATCTAAATCAGCAATAGTTTGTTGCCTGTCTTCTTGTATGGAATTTTTTTTTTTTGCTTGACATTGTAAAGTAAATAATTATTTTCTAAAGTTGACAACCTGTTTGATCTTTTATATAGCATGTATAGAAAATTTTGGAAGAGGAGGTTAGGACTAATTTGTATTGAGAGATTTGTAAAATATTGTACACATAAAAATTATCTTTCAGGTTGGATATTGCAATATCATTTAAACTACCTTCAGTAGCAACTGTTTGTTTTACAAGACACATTTTGTTTGAAATGTATTCTATCAAGAATCAATGTAAATCCAATAAATTTAAGATGTACATTATGCAATGACATTAACATAGTGTTAAATAATTATTTTTTTAGAGAGTCTCCATTTTTTGTGTTGATCTACCTCAATGTTAAATTAAAATAATTTTATTAATCTTGTATGGAATATATATGGCATTATTGATATTGGATTACTTTGTTTTCAGAATTCTAGAGTTATGAGTTGATAAATCATTAATGTTTTTTTTTTTCCCCATTATAATTTGAAAACTGAATAAATACCGTTATTTATGATATTCAAATTAGTAAATGCATATATTTGCAGACCAAAAACTTTTTTTTTTTTAAATATATATTTTAATAATTTTTTTTTCCTTCATCAAAATAAATAAATAAACTTTTACTCAAAATCCCTCATGCATTAACAATCAGATAGTAATTTCCAAAAAAAAATTTCAATTATATAATGTTATATTTTTTAAAAGTTGTTAAAAGAAACACAATTATTTTGTTCTAATTATTTACAATTATTTCTTAAATATTTATATAAATGTATATGCAACAGACACTTTAATAATTTTTCAATTAGTTTAAATAAATTATACAAGTTAAATAAAATTATAAAAATGGAAATATTATTATTAAATTATTATTATTATTTGCTGATATTTTAATCATATAGCTTCATTATGTATATAATCTGATATATGAATTTAAGAAACTATCAATTTTGGTGATATTATAGATATTTTTTTAGCAAGGTAATAATATCATTTAATTCTCTGATCAATTTCTACATTTTGTCTTATTAATGAATTCAAAGCTAGAATCAATGCAGTTATGCAGTTGACAGCCATCTTTAACTTTAATTTTATTATTAAATTAATCTGAAATACTCAACAGCATATTTATTGTTCTCATGATGAATTCATTTTCATCTCTTTTCTAATTATTCTTTCCATTTTTAATCAACAATTCTAGTGCTTTTTTTTTTTGTCCATGAGATTTTTAGCATAGTCTCTAATAGTAGTTTATGATTACTTTTTCTTCAAAGTTTAAAATGATGCCTACTATTAACATATCTGTAATCAACTATCACCATCATCATCCTATTTCACTGGTTGTCACAGAGATATTAATTGTAAGATATTAAGAAAATGTAAACAAATAGAAATAAAAATTAAGATTATGAATAGGATAGATTCTTGTTCTGAAGATTGTTAGAGGAGACATGGCGAATACCTACATTTCAGTATAAGAGATTGTATCTAACAATGATACTTATTAACTGTAAAACTATAAGAATTGTATGTAACATGTGAAGCTGCTCAAGCAACATTCAAATCCCAAAAAGAACATGTAAACAGTTCAACTTAAGAATTTTTAATTCTGGAGTTTGTCACTATGCAGAGAACTATATTTGAATGTGTGAACAAGTGATTTTTTTTCCACCATAGCTGAAGCAGAACAAAATTTGAAAACGTATGGAATCACATTACAGAGATTATTAAATATTTATCCATGATTATCGCTCAAAAGATGAAAAATAGTTAATAGCCTTCCCAAATTTTGATGTAGTAGCTATGTTTTCTTTGGATAATTATTAAGAATTTCAGCTTATATACAGAAAAGAATTCCTTCAAAACACAAAGCTTAGTATTCACATTTTTAATGCCAACTTTGCTGTTAAAGTTACAATCTTTATTTATAATTGCATTAGCTTGACTGTTAGGTCTATCATTTTTACATTGAGAATTCAAACCTGCTCAGAGGTATAAAATCGTATTTAAGATTGTGGTTTTCTTTGCTTCTCACTTTTACTAAATATCTGATTTGTTACAATTATCTAGAAAAATGCATATTTTCAATTATTACAATTTGGAATTAATTTTAACATCACACCTTTTTTAAATGAAATTATATAATCTTTTGCTATCTCTGTTTAGTGCACAAAATTATATTATCAGTTTGTTGATTAGTAAAACTATAAATAGTTCCATTGATCTAGATTCCAATTACAGTTCTAGAAATCGTATATACATTGGTAAATTAAAATATTTACAGTAATAGCTTATAAAAATTATAAGCTTTATAAAGCCATGAAGTGAATAGTGATCATTTTCTGATTATTTTTATATTTCAAATATTATTATTAGTGAAAATCATTCGATCATAATTTTAAATAATAGTATCTAAGTAAACGAGGCTTTCATGGTGTCTTTTTACATTGCTTTATCATAAAACTTATGCATAATTAATTTTTAATAATGTCCTAAAAACCTGTTAACAATACTGATTTTCAGTTATAGTTATTTTTTAGATATTAATATGCCCTTTGAGATAAAATTCATTGCTTAATTTGGAAATAATTTCTTCATATATAATTTCATTCTATCAAAAACAGTTCATAACATTATAACAAAACTTAATGATTAAACGTTAATGTCAAGTTCTTTCTTTCCAAACATCTCACCATAATTGCAACATTGATTGTCAGTCACTTTCTAACATATATCTGTTATAAAACATTTTTGTCTTTGAATTAGGTTCACATGATGAATTATATTTAACATTTATATAAAAACTATGATATGTTTAGCATTACATTAAATATTTTTGTTAATTAATTGCATGATTTAAACACTATATATATGAATACTTGTAAATAAGACCAACTAAAAGATGTGTATGTATACGATACAACTATATAAAGCTTTCATATTGGTAGCTTGAAATGAATATATTTTCATTATTGGTTTACAACATTAATTTTATATGATTTTAATATTCATATATGTGTTAGATTCATCACATTACTATAGAAGTTATGCCTAATAAATTACATTTAATACATTTAGAATAATTTTAAATTATTAAACATAATAACATTTTTGTAGATAGATATTAATAAGCTGTTAAATGTGTAATCAAATCATTAGTCAATTAAAAACTTCCATATTTAATTAGAAAATCTGTTTTTTTTATTTTAGTTTTGCCTCCTTATATAACGCTGAATAATCAATAAATGGCAAATAATAGTATTTAATAAATCTCTATCTAGTTCTGTCCACCCATATTCCAGATTATTTTCTATTATAGCTTTCATCAATGAAGAATTTTGAATCTGAATCTAATTCACCAGGATTACCAAATTTACACAAAGTGGCAGAACTTTTATAGGAGGAATAGATTTGCTACTTAAAAATAATGTGTAGCGGAAGTCATGTGGTATTTTGTTGGTATTGTTATTTCTATTTTTCCAATTTGAGCCTCTGAAGTGTTAATGTAAGAAGTGGCAAATTTATCAGCAAAGCTAATAAGTTTTAAAATAAAATATTAGTGATATAATGACTATTATTATTTTGTTTATATATATAGTGAGTAAAATTCTATTGAATGTATTGATTAAATCAACTAAATGTTTAATATTAATTTAAGAAAAAAGGAAATTAAAAGAATTTGCAATCATTATTGAAAGCAGTGCATTTTTACATTAGATAAACTTAAATGGATTTATTTCAAATTAGAAGTTTATTATAGAAATGAAACTTTAGATATAAAGAAAAAAATGAAATTTATGTCAATCTATTAGTATTAAAAAGAATTAATAGGCGTAGAAATGAGTAATAGTTCAGAGCAGTTCAATATTACAATTGATCTGATTATGTTTGAAAAGTAACATAACATATCCCATATTTGGGAAAATTGAAACTAATGTTTTGGTGGTGCATCTAGCTAGTAGCCATTTTCTCCCCAACTTATATTAACTGACCTTAATACCTCTTTTAACTTCTAGTGCCATAATTTTCAATTGTTAATTTTAGAACTTGAACAGAAATGTGACTATTGTAGCTGAAAGCTATATTTTCATCATTTTTTCTAAATTGTGGTAGTATATGATATACATTGTTTAATAGGTTTTTTTAAACTAATGCAGAATATAGATATGATTTTAATGCTTAATATTTTATTTAAAATATCCCTCATTAAAAAGAAGTATTTCTAATTATGAACTTTTAATTTTATTGTAATAGGTTAATATAATATTACTTGCTTTTTATGTATTAGAAAATAAAAATATATAAATAATTTATTTTATTATTGTTTAATTGTTTATTAAATTATTTTTAAGGAGAAGGAATCCACTGTTCAGGAAGCTATTAATGCCCATCCATTACTGGATCAGAGGGCATATATTCTCGGCTGTGATTCTCTGGATAATGTCTACCTCCATTTCCCACAGTTTTGTGGAGCTGATCTTAGAATTTATAAACAAGCTCATTTACCTGATCCAAAAATACCAAAAGAGAGAGACATAAAAAGGGTATGTTTTTGATAAAATAATTATTTTCTTAACAACAAAGTAATGCATGACCTTAATGATTGCTCAAGATTACTTGCTGATTCTAGAGGAGAACGAATATACATAATTGATTAGACTATTAATTTAACTTATAATAAAATATCTGCTTTTTACATGTTTTGATTAACTAAAAACCTTCAGAGACCTAAATGCAAAAATTGCATATTATTTTTCTATTCAATTTGCAAATTGCAATGTTTAAATTTTATTAATTGGTTGAATAATCTTTTTCATAGAATTATATATATATATATTGTACCGGGTTCAATCCGATGTGCTCTCACTTAATCTGCAAAATGGTTTAGCTGGGTTTCAACCTTATTTCTAATAAATTTATAATCTTATTTAATTATAAATATTACGTGATGAACCAGCACGTTCGAGCAAAGTGGAGAATACTATTGATAGCAAAGCTGTCAATACTACCCACGATCAGATCGAGCTATGCAACGCATAACACGATCACATTTCCAGATCGTGGCCCACCTCGGCTGCTAGATTCAAACTCCTACTATCCAAACACTTTATTTGTTTCGGAGTAAACTCCGGGTGCCAGCTAGTCTAAGACTAACATGTTCGGACAGTACGCCCATAATCCAGCGCTCGAAAAATCCCTTAATTAGCTCAGTCTATTTTTAATTCAATAACAAAATATAGTTTCAATTAGTGGTGAAAAGAATTGACCGACAAATAAAGCTTTAAGTTTAAAGGCAATTTATTTTAATTAACATTTATTAAACTAATTTTGAATATTTTATAAATCTTATTTAACTAATAACACACGCACATATATAATTCACACACTATCATATCTTATGAGAAAGCATTAAATAATATTTGAAAATTAAAATACGATGAAATCAATATACTAACGCATGAATACACCCAACATTTTAAACACACATATTAATAGTTCGTCTATGTATGCAATAGAGTTCTTAAACTTGACTCTTGGAGCTTTACAAATGCGATGGCTACTTTAGAAATGAATATAAGAAAAATGGTTATTACCCAGGATTTTGAACGTGGATACTTCTTGCTGTTTGCTGCTTCTGATGAAATATTTCTAACTGGTTAGATTTGAAGTTTTCTTGTGGAGATTTGATGCTTATTATTCCAAGGAATTTTCTTTAAGACAATTAGATATTGAGCGGCTTCAGGTTGTTACGCAGGCATCACTTTTATCGGATAGTGCAGCTGTTTTCATCAGACTTCAGGCTGGAGAAAGTCTCATGTTTTCCGAAGTTTTAACACTGCATTCTTGATTCTGGATATATAATAATCTGACTGATATAACTCACTGATAGATTGTACTGAACTGTTATCTTAAATGCAACTCAAACTCGACTGACTGTCTGATAAAAAAAATTGTCTATTTATACATGAAGCGTGTTTTCATTTTGATATCCTCCAGCAATATCTGTTGTCAAAGTTCCTTTGATAATCTTTTAATTATGTGTTTTTGAAGATCGTTTAATTAGTAGCCATGCAGACGTGTTGTTTTTATATTTTTATTAGTAGCAATGTTTTTTAATTTTTTTAACTTTCATTTGTTTTTCAATATAATTTTAACACGCACATATACACGCATTTATTATTTCTTTGTTTACTCTCGCACATATATATTTTATTAACAAGCTTACATTTATGCACATGTATTAATTTAAGATCAATTTATTATTTAGTTTTTAAGATTACCTTTTTTCTTTAACTCGAATGAAAAGAGATTTATATTTTTAAACTTTACATTACATTTTAACTGATAATAATAAGAAAAAACTCTTTACTTCTTTTATAAAACCTTTAGACTTTTAATCTTATGGTTTTTTTTACGAAAGATTTCTATTTTAATAATTTTTTTAAACAAAATTATTATGTGCCAACACAATGTTGGTACAATATATATTGTATTATTAATAAAATATTGCTTGATTTTATATAAAGATTTATATTTATGTGTGTGTATATATATATTGCTGTATATATTATATGTACTTCAATATACATTACCTAATTACAGCCAATATATTCTGTTGAAACAGTATCAGGGTATTTATGTATTTATAAATCAACTATAATTATCTGTTTCTAAGAAATAATCTTCACCCCTCCATGTTGGAATTAGTCAATATAATACTTGAGAGATAGCACCTCCTCCCCCTCATGAACAGCTTATATCTGGACACAAGCATTAAGTTTAATTAATATGCTAGTTTTTAGTATGAGGTAAATGCTTCCTTCAAAACTAACTCTTTAGCCATTTATAAAATGTCACATTATAGTTTTTTTTATATTTAATGGTAAGTTTCCTATTTATAATTTTTAGGCAGCTAGTTTAACTATTATATATAACTATTTAACATAGAACTAAATTGAAATGAAACTTGTGTGATTTTAAAAAGATTTAATACCAAAAAAACTGTTAAGATTTGACATTTGTCATCCACATAATATAATTATTCCAATAATATGATTAATTAAAGAAAAATATTAAATAATAATATTTTTTTTTAAAAATGCTATTAAAAAAAAAATGTCTGAAGTCAAATACACCTGGGTCTCTTTTTACCCGGACTTATTTAACACGATTTTGAAGTTACGCGATTCGTGTTTCACCGGAAGTCGATTTCCGATAATGCGCTATTACTTTAAATAATAAATTTCGCACACTTACGTTATATTGAAAGTAATAGCACATTATTGGAATTCGGCTTTCCTCTTAGTAATTTCAATATTTTCAGTGCTTTATAATAGTAAGATTTTATGCAATAATGAAATTAAAATCATGATTTCCACATTTTATGTGTACACATATTAAATTTTACAAGATTATAATGTAAATTTGTTCAAACATTGTGCGTGTTAATTTTGCATTTTAAATCACATTCTGTTTTTGCTTTTTAAAAAAGAACGTAATCAATTATTTTCTTATTACTGACACTAATCATTAACGTGCTCTTAAATTCCAATGAGAGCTAAATGGTTGTATGTCTGGATATTGCGAGCTTCATAAACAATTAATAAAATCATCGACTCAAAGATTAATTACTAATTACATTGTCACCAGAAAATCATAATAATTAAAACGTGTATAAAAAAATGTAAATTACTGTACTGTAAATTATGCATAAAAATATATTATTTTGAATAAAATTAAATATTATAGTTAAAAAAAGTTTGTCTTGTATCAATTTTTTTCAAATTTGAAATTTTTTATTAGTCATATTTTATTTTTATTTTTTTTTTTTTGCGCGAATTTTAAAGTAATTTTATGTTGGTGCTTTGCTTTTACACAAATTTTGAAAAATCACAGATCGCATCCCCCCTTTTTCAATGTAAGTTACATCTATTTTTGCGCGATTTCGTTTGGGCCTGTTTTCTGAGGAACCTATCTATCGCGTAAAACGAGACCCAGGTGTAATTCACACAATAAAATATTTACAGTTTTTACATATTGTAGAAAATCATTAATTAATTGAATATGATATCTTACCAGTATTTATCAGTTTGTTTAATTCTAGATAACTTATTTATTTTTACTTTTCTTTAATTTGACTTGATATAATGTTTTCTTCATTCGTGCTTGATCTTCTATTTGATTATTTTTGAATCAGGAACAAATTTATTGTAACTCTTCCGGAGATAATTTGCAGAATGATAAAAACTTCTATTTAGTTCATAGGTCAATTTTCAGCATGAAACTATAGATAGGCATATTTAACTAATCAGAACAACATCTTCAACCATTGAGCGCAAAGGGAAACTAGCAATGAAGAGATTTACCAAGAGGCCTTTAGCGTGCATGTAGAATATCTTAAACTTGTTTTCGAATGCTTCAATAACTTTTGATAAATGGGGAATAGCTTCTTAATGTTCAGTATTAGCTACTTCGCAGGTTATCATTTTTGCTGCTTTTTTTCACAGCAAAGAAAATGAAAGAGAAAATTTTAAAAGTTAAATTTAGATTTTTATTCTGCAATTATAATTATCTTCAGGCCATTATCTTTTACCTATTGTTTTATATTTTCAAATTTAGTCATGTTGTTTACCAAGACTTTTCCTCTTAAATTTCTATTACTAAAATAATTTTAAAATAATGTATTTCATGTTTTTAAGTTTTTCTAGTCTTAAAAAGTTCACAGAATATGAAACATATATCTGAAAATAAAAATGCATACTTTTTTTTTATTTTATTAAAAACATAATTTATTAAACAAGAAAAAAATTGTTGCAATTGTTAAATTAAATTTACATGACTTTGAACTAAACTGTCTTTTGCTTCAAAGCTACTCTGGTTCTAGTCCCAAACAAGTTCTTTCCTTGTAATTGCGGGGTATGTTTTGAAAAATTGTTTATAAAAAAATTACTTTATTCCACGTGTCCTGAAATACATATAATTCTGATCTATCGTGTCAGCCACTTGACAGCACTATTTCTAGCTAAATTGCTAGAAATATGTCATTTCTGCAGCTGCAACCAAGCAGATAGCTTTCTTTCTATGATAAAACACAGAAAGTGTCAGTTTACTCGGCTGCTGGCTATCGCTGTGGCTTTTTTCTATGCTAAAAGCACAGAAAAATGCCTTCCTTGGCCACCGTAGTTGCTTGTGTTGCGCACTTTATCATAATATTGGGTTGTATATTTTCGCTACAGTATCTTCTGATGGTGTGTTGACTGCAAGGTGTCTAAATAATTTAACTTTTCAGGTTCACCTTTTTTTGTTTCATGTGAACACTGTTCCATCAGGACTGTGTTAGCATCACAAATTGGATTTTAGGGTGGGGCACAGCACTATTTTGAAAATCACGATGAAAGTAACATATCGTGAGAAATCATCCAAGACAGGAAGATGGCTGCTTCGAACTCTCAAAATTGCCAATTGCCAGATACTGGAGTCAGATTTCATTGTAATAGTTTGTTATAATTATTAATAACTTTATTGGGTAAATTGTTGCAATTGAATTTATTCCCCCCCCCCTTCCCAAACGCAGTGTCTGATTAATTACTGTCCAAAAAAGTGTAAAATGTAATTTAATTTTTTATTAAAAAACTACCGTAACTTTCCTGATACGGAAAAAAAAAAACCCAAAGTCTCCGCTATATTTACTATTATTTGTTATTAAAAAAGTAACGTAATTTTATATATACACACACACAAAAAAAAGAGTGCAATCTAATTTACTTTTTCCCCCCAAAAACGCGGTGTCTGATTCATTACTGTCCAAAAAAGGATAAAAATTAATTAAATTTTCTATTAAAAAAGTACCATAACTTTTCTGATACGCAAACTAAAAAAAAAATTGTAAAAAGCAAGTATGTGATTAATTACTGTTCCAAAAAGGTCAAAGTCCTCTTTCATTGTAAAATTTTGTTGGAATTACTGTTCAAAAAGTCTCTATTGTACTATGATTTGCTATTTGAAATTTTTTATCGACACGCACATAAAAAAAGCCAGTCTCTGATTAATTACTGTCCCAAAAAGTCTGCTTACATTTTTATATTTTGTTTGAATTTTTTTAATTTTATGGACATCGTAGTTTTATAGAATGGCTGGCCTGGGAACGTTATATCAATGTGTTTTTGCTTAGCATCAATGCCATCAAGTGGCTGACACAATAGATCAGAACATTACGAAAAAATTTTTTTATCAATTATATTTTTGAATTAATTTGAATGATATTTCTTTAGCAATATCACTTGTTACCTAAAATATTTTCTTCTTTTTATTTTGTTAAGCTTTAGCTGATTGTGAGAGCAAAATAATAAATATTGACACAAGTAGTCAACAAAAACTATTTCTTGTTGATTAATAAAATTCTCTTTCCAAGGCAATATATATATATGCTAATAGTCTTTGTGCCACTGGTTGGGACAATACCTCCCTCTCAATGAAGATCAAGATAGAGTCAACATACGGTTCATGACACTTGTCATCTAGTTGAGTGATGTTTCTTACTGATTTCACTTGGAATTACAATCTGTTTTTTTTTTTGCATGTCCACAGATGAGAAATGCAGAAGTTAATCAACGATCCCAATAACTATCAGTTCTTTGATGTCATTCACTTTAACATGAATATTCTATTCTATCTGCTCCCATCTTGTGAACATGCAACCCACTAACAATCATGATCACATATAGATGTTAACCAGTAATTCTGTGGTTTGTATAGCATATCTCAGAGAGTTCAGGGATTAGTACTGGTATTATACATGACATAAAAGGATAAACCACTCTTTTTTAAAGTTCTTCATTTATTGGTAATGACCAATGATCCTCTGCAATCTACGAATCCTTTAATGTACAAATAGATCAGATACACATGCCATGTTTATTAAATATTCAGGTGAGTATCTCATATCTCTCCAACATTTTATCAATATATATATTTATAATTATTGTGGGAGAAATCAATGCTTTATCACCCATTTATCAACCAAACTGATGATACCTTTTGTAGTTGGTTGATGGCACATATGATGGGAATCTTGATTGGACCATATGTTTGTTATACTTCTCCCTCCATTTGATATCCAATCTTTTCTTTAGGGATCTGTTTTTATTTTTAGGACTCATGCAGGATTATGGTATGCTTATCACCCAGGATTATGGTATCTTTATCACACATATTTGAACTGCTTCCAGTCCAACAGATAATGCAGATTTTCTGGACTATCCATCAATCTTTTTTTTTATAATAACATGGTGGAGATGATCCCTTTTTTGAATCTTTATTAAATTTACATGAGGATAATTTTTCCTATGCTAGCATTTATTATGGGGTTTGAATATTTATTAGCTGGCTTGCTACTGTAAAAGGCATTGAACAGATCAGCCATTTGTTCAATGATCTTACAATCAGTATCAATTAATGTTTTCTCAACATGACTCGGAGAAATGTGCTTCACTATCTGAATTTATTTCATTTTCAGATAATGGATTGATTTTTAAGATCCTAAGTTTGACCATTTGCCTCCTATCACCAGGTCAACATCGCCTGACACATATGGTATTTAATCCTTCTTGGTAATATTCATTTCCAGTAACAATTCAATATTGCTTGTTTGAAGGCATGAAACTACTAGGCTTATTAAATAGGGAGTTCTATCAAACTTGGAATGCCACCTATAGGAATCCTTTTTATATATTTTTGCTTACAATATTATTTGTTTGGACGGGTTCTATATGTTTTTGTTTTGGTTTCATTTTATTCATTTCTTTGGACTTGTTTTACAAGTGTTTGTCTCTTTGTCCTGAAATTTTCCTAATCTCTGAGGCAATAGTTATAATACTTGGGTCATAAGCAAGCTTAACTTTCTCAATCATGGGATTGATATTAAAATATCTTTTTAGTCTACTAAGTTACTCTATAGGAGCTTCACCATGTGACAAGAAAAAATTCGTTTCAGAAACTAATTCACAATACTATGTGAATAATTATGTCCACTAGGCTCCATTCTGGTTCACATTCAAGTTGAAAATTATTTTTTGAATATCAGTATTGTTTCAATTCAAATTTTATAATTTTTCTGCTCAACTTCTAACATTTGCTCTTTGGCCACTAGTTCATCTTCTTCTTTTTGTTTATCTCTTTTATCTGGAGCATCTCCAGCTGTTGTGCAAGGTTATTCAGCTCCTAAAAGCACTTTTATTAATGCTTCTCTGTTTTTATTATGCATTATTTTTACACTGTACTGAGATTCTTTTTTATTAGCTTAAATTTTTTTTCACTCATTTTTATTCTTCATTTCCTCACTGACTTCATCAATCTTCTTATTTAGGTTTACTAAGCCATTATCCAGTTTCTTATATAGCTCCCTGGTCATGATATGAATTTCATTTTCAATTGATCTTGGTTATTTTTTATTTTTTTAGCCATTTCATCTTTTTTTTTTTTTTGACTATTTCTGATTGTAATCAGCTTTGGTTATTAACCATCTCTTCTTGAATTTGGCTTTGGCTATCCTTATTTTCTTTAGCCATCTCCTTTATTTTGTAAACCATCTCTGAAGTCAGTTTTGATTATTAACCATTTCTTCTTGAAGTAGCTTTGCCTGTTAAACATCTTTTTTTGAAGTCAGTCTGGACTGTAACCATATTTTTTTAATTTTCTTTAGCCATTACCTCTTTTGTGTATTATCTCTGTAAGAAGTTTTTTTAACATGGTCATTGCCATACACTGTTTTGTTTTGTTTTTTTATGATTTAATACATAATCAAACTGAAGTTTCTAATGAAATAAATTATTATAAAAATGTATTACTAAATTGTGAAACCACAGTTATATTTCCTGATTATCTTAACCACAGTTATATTTCCTGATTATCTTCATTTCTTTATGCTGAAATTAATTAATGCAAAACTTAAGAGAGCATCTTCCCCTCCCTGCCTCAAGAACAGCTAATATCTGGATACGAGCATTAAGTTTAATTAACATACTAGTTTTTAGTGTGAGATAAATGCTTCCCCAAAACTATCTAACTCTCCAGTCATTTATAAAATATCACATCAAAATTTTCTTTTATATTTAATGGTGAGTTTCTTATTTATAATTTCTAGGCAATTAGGTTAACTATTATATAAGATTAATTAGTATAAGAAATAAATTTAAAATGAAACTTGTAGGATTTTAAAAAAAAAATAGTACCAAAAAAATAATTAACATTTGACATTTGTAACCCACCAAATATAATTATTCCAATAATACATCTAAATAGAGAAAATATTAAATAATAGTAATTTAAAAAAAAAAATACAATTAAAAAAAAATGTTGAAAGTCAAATAATGTCACATGATGACCTTCTGGTATCCATTGATTACTCTTGTCTTACACTGAGTGGCAATATTGTAAGGAGAGTTTTGCCTGTTTTAAAGTCAAATAATTCACAGAGTAAAATATTTGCAATTCAGTTTTACATATTTTAGAAAGGTATTTTTCCATTATTTATCAGTTTGTTCAGTCTAGGTAACTTTTATTATTTTTACTTTTCTTTGACTTGACTTCATATGATGTTTCCTTCATTCATGCTTGATTTTCTATTTGATGAATTTTTTTTTTCTAACCAGGAACAAGTTTATTGTGAGTCATCTGGAGATAATTTGCAGATGAGCATAACTTCTATTTAGTTCATAGTGACTTTTTGACTTGAGACTAGAGGTAGGCATATTTAATTAGTCAGAGTAACATCTTCAACCATTCAGCATATAGGATGGGCGGTGATGCCATGAGAATATCTTAAACCTGTGTTTGAATGCTTTTGTAGTTTTTGATAGATGGGAATCTGCTATTTAATGTTCTGTATCAGCTACTTTACAAGTTATCAGTTTTGCTGCCTCTACACCTTGATGATTCCAGGATGTTTACTTATCTTCTTACTGATCAGTTTCTTCACAGCAGAGAAAATAAAAATCTGCTTGACTTAGCTTTATCATATGCTATGTCATTGGTCCCATTGCTTTTCAATAAACATAATTTTTTTCTTTTCTATTTTAAAAATTTAATTTAGAATTTTAATCTGCAATTATAATTATCTCAAGGCCGTTACTGCTACCTTTTGTCTTCTGTATTCAGATATAGTAATGTTACTTAGCAATACTTTTTCTCAAATTTATATTACAAAAATAATTTTAAAATTAAGTGCATTTAATGTTTTTAAGTTTTTCTATGTCTTAAAAATACACAGAATATAAAACATACTTATATCTGATAATAAAATACATACTTTTTACTTAGAATCTTTTTTTTATATTAATTACACTTCTGAATTGATTTGAGTAATATTTCTTTATCAGTATCACTCGTTACCTAAATTATTATTTCTCTTTTTTTATTTTATTAAGCTTTAACCAATTATGGTACCAAAATATCAAATATTAATGCAAGTAGTCCAAAAACTATTTCTTGTTGATTAATAAAATTTTGTTCCAAGGCAATATATATCTTTGTATCACTGAATGGTTCACTATATTTATGTTTTAAAAAAACTGATTATTACATTTTAAACACACATATATAAAAATATTGACTTGCTATATTTTAAATCTTTAATAATTATGTTGAAATTACTTAACTATTATATACAGTATTCATGTTTTACAACTACCTATATATAGTACCTCTTTAGGCCCATTCCATTTAAAATAAAACTAGTCTGACCTTACAATATGTATATAAAAGAAAAAGAAAGAAATAACAGTTAATTCCTGTTATACAAAATTGATAAGAATTTATTGCTTTTCAAATTTTAATTAAGAATGTATGTCTTATGGAGTAAAATTACTAATAAAAATGAATGTAATTATGTAAAGATAATGGAATGTTATTTTGGGTATTGAAAAAAAAAAAATTAGTTAAAACCAATTTGTAATAATAAATAAATATATCTGAATTTGTTGTGTGCAATCCTGGATAGTGATAAGATATTAAGTTTTTTAATTTTTGTTTTAAAGAGTTTTCTTTTTTTATGAAAGCTGTAATATTGTCACAGTTAAGGACTTTTGGATCACCTCAACTAGTGAAAATTCTGTTTAACAGCATTCCAGAAAATTAAGCTGATTAGAATGGCATTTCCAGTTATTTAAGAAGCAGCTAACTTGCGAATTATTAACTGCAGCTAATATGAAGAAATATGCAATAGCTGAAAATCTCACTATGCTGATGTTGAAATCTTTATTAGTATGCTGGTCTGTTAATCCAGGAACTATGTAATCTTCTTCTGATGCTAGTTTTAAAAATGAGTCATTCCTGCCTGCACCAATTGCTGATTAACTAGAACAAGCATTGCCTGTCATCTTAACATTTTTTCTTTAAATATACATTTAAATTTTTTTGAAAGTTAGAGCAAATAAAACTTATAATTAATTTCTTATTCAATGATTAGTATTTAATATTTATTATAACTTGCATATTTTTGTTTATTGATTGATTTATATTTTTGCCAATATTTATATTATTAAAGTTACAGATTGATATTAGTTGAAATTTCTTATTCAATGATTAGTATTTAATATTTATTATAACTTGCATATTTTTGTTTATTGATTGATTTATATTTTTGCCAATATTTATTTATATTATTAAAGTTATAGATTGATATTAGTTGAATAATAATAATTATATGATTGTTATATATTGGATGTAAGCATATCAGAGCTCATAAGTTGAATTCAATTCAATTAAATGAATTTTCTTTGATATGAATATCTACCTGCTTAAATATATGTTTTTTATGTGTTGGGTTCATCCAAAAGTATAATATAAAGAGTGTAAATATTGTAAATGTGTAAATAAATTATTATTATTATTATATTCATATTTTAAATCTAGTTGTCTGTTTCTTTTATTTCAAACCTAGTTAAGTATAGCTAATACACATACCCTGTGAGATATTGTCATATTTTCTGAGCTAGTCATGGGTGAATGGATGTGCTAATATCTAAAAAGGTAGAGATTTTAACCTGACCTATAGATGTTTTTCATTTTAGAGATGGTGCTCTAATCTGCAGTATAGAAGATATATATATAAATAATATCTGCAGCAGCAAGGGATAGATCCTCTCTGTACTTGGACATGTTTGAGGGGAATGATGGTCAGGAAATATGGCTGGATATTCAGTCTGACCATTATTAGTTAGTAAATTAAGTTCAAAGATAGTCAGTGTTGTTATCCATAACATCCATTAATCCCTGACTTTAAAACCTCAAACATTCATATATTTAATTAAATGTAAATATAAACAGGGAATATAAAATACACGACTTGTTTCAATATGTATGTGTATAAATATATATATATAACCTTATATAAATGCAAACTGTACCTGCACATATGTATCCTATCCATATCTCCTATGTTTATATAACCAGATTTTTTTTTTTTATATTTTTACATCATAATTTTCATTACAGTATTTAATTTATTAATTTCTCATATGTCTATTTTATACATATACTTTTTATAAATTATTTTAATTATAATTTAAATATTTTATTTATATTAATCATAATTAAATATATTAACCAAATATTCTATATATTTAAAAATACCTACTTCCTTCTTATAATTTAACAAAAAGAAAGAAAAAATATATATATAATTGATATACAGTAATTAGAGGGGATTTGAACACAGACTTTCAAGCTCCTTTTAATCATTCACTCCATCTTATAAAACTGATGCACAGTATCACATACATGATGTGGATGGCTGAAGAGTTGGAAAGTGGAGAGAAGATTGAAGTCTGTTCATTAAAGTTTGAAGATTTGCTATCTTAATATAAAACTGATCACTAATTATATATGTGTGTGGGAGATGATGATTTGGACTAACTGATGAGTGCTTGTTCAGCACGAAATACTTGTATTGGAACTCATTTATCTTATTTACATATATGTGGTGGTGTGTATCGGTTGTATAAAGTAGAGTGATATGACTAAAAGGAGCTTGAAAGTCTGGGTTCAAATCCCCTCTAAAATTGATATATCTAAATAGTAATTAATAAATTTAAATAACAAAAATATATCTCCTTGGAATTATAGGTGCCGATTTATTTTGAGAACACTAACCTTATTCTATATTGTACCTAACTGAAGTGTCAATTCCAAGAGGTAATCAAGGTTATCTTAGCTTAACCTTTTGTTTAAAATTTCGGATTTAAAAAAAAATAATGATTATAAAAATGGAAATTAACTTAGTTAATTATTAAAATAGGATAATCTAAATATTTTTAATAGTGTCAGTTAGTTTGATAAGGGATGTTAGGTAATAATTTAACATAAGCAAGTGTTAAAAAATAATTGTGAATTGATAAATAGTATTAAATGTATTCTAAAATAACTACTGTATAATCCATTCTAATGTCTAAAGAATAATAAGATATTATAAATAAGTCGGAATAAGTAATAATAAATTTTAAAAAAAGAAATGATATGTAAGTTTTTATTAAAAGGAAATAAGAATATTTGTTATTAGTTTTGTAGTTTAGCATTCTAGTTATAAAAGTTAGTTAAATTAAATAATCATTAACATTTTATTGTTGTAATTTTAAAAATAATTTTAAACAATTAATGTAACGCCAGACGTATGTGAGAATATGTGCATGCAGAGACATGGAAACATAAGAATAAAAAAATTATTTAACTCCCATATTGTTTAAAATAAGTAAATAAAGTAAATGTGTGGATAAAATTATTTTAAATGAAATATTTAAGGGTTTAATAAAGGTTATAACTTTAAATTTTATATTTATTATTATTGTGTTATGTAAAATATCATTAAAAAAACATTTGTTGCATAATATTTGTTAATAATAAAATTTTGACTTTGCAGCTGAAGGTCACATGGTATGGGAAAATTATATTGATTACGTCAGTAGATTGATTCCACAGCTGGTTTGTCAGAATACTAAAATTTAATAAAAAATAATTTTTATTGGTTTTTAAATGAATTGTAGGTGGATGAAAAATTGTGAGATAAAACGGAGATCGAGGGACCATCCAGTGGCTGATCTTATTTTGATTCAACTGGTACTGGATCTTAAAAAAAATTTGTTAATAAAAGTAATTTTTTTTTAAGAATTTGATATTTCTAAAAAAATACAAGTCTGTCTAAAATATTTAAAATCGTCTTGTAATGAAGAAGGGATAAAAGAAAAGGTAATCCGTTTTTCTGACAATTTGAATTTCAGTCGAGGCATAGGAATTATAGTTAAAAATGTCTAGAATAAATAAAGCGTCTCACATATTATATGACTTTAACTTGTTTATTTTTCTTTACTTGGAAGTAAGGTTAAGGAACGAACTATTAATCATTTCCATAGATAAGTGTTCGGTTGTATAAAATTTTTTTGAAAATAAAATGCTATTTATTTTTCCTGTTAGATTAAAGGTATATGTAAAAAAAAAAAGGAAATTTTTTTTTTAAAGTTTAAAAAAGAACATTATAAAGAAGCTGCTACGTTCAATTACAGTGAAACTATAAAGGATGATTATTATTATTTTTTTTTTAAAAAAAAAAAGAGAAAAGTTATTACTTATATCTTGACATATATGAAAATGATTTGTTTATCTAAACGCAAACAGATTATATATACATTTTAAAGGATAATTCTTATTTACACAGTAAGAAAGGACACATATTAGGAAATAAAACTTTAAAGCAATCTATAATGATTAATAATGAATTAATAGTTATTGAGTACATTATAAATGGTCATACTTGCCCATATTTAAAAATAACTTTATGGCATTAATTATAGCATATAAACGGAGAAATGTCTTGAACAGTAAAAAAAATTTTTAATCTCATATTTAAAAGTAAGCAAAGGAAATTAATTTTAAAAATAAATACATCTTGGAATATTATTAGGAAACTATTTAAAAAACTATATTTTAAAAGAATAGTTTTCCTAAAAGAGGAGAAAGAACTTCAGATAAAGAAATATATATTATTATTATTATATGCAATTTTGAACTCGGGATCCTATAAATAAATTAAAGTGTGTTCAGCTGAAGAATTTATTTTGTTTCATGCCAGCTTAATCTTATTATTTAATTTTTTTTTAAATTGTTTAAAAAAATATTATTAATGAACTATTGAACGTTTTCGTTTGGAAATGATTGCCATGTGTATAAATGTATTAGTTGAAGCTTCGAATTCAAATCGATATCTTAACCTGGATAAATTGTCTACACGTTATGAAAGGGTAAAATCGTCATGGAGCGGAAATATGAACTTAGATTAATGTTTTTTTTTTTTATGGTCTGCTTTATTGGTTTTTTTAAAATAAAAAAAAAAACATGAAATATTTATACTATTAATTTTTTTTGTAACATTTTTGCATAAATATACAGGTAAACTAGGGTTATAATTTTAAAACGAAATAGGTTTATTTGAATGAGCAAATGTTTTTTTGCTATCCTTAAGTAGATTTAGTTTATTTATTAAGCATTACACTAGCTAGTTTCTATTTAATAATTTTATTATAGAAATTTAAAAATCACAGTCTTATTTTCATATAAATGGGATGTTTTACTCAATTTTTATTTTAAATTTACTAAAGAAGTTTATCAGAGAATATCCATTCATTTGTTTTAAGAATGTTATATTAAGAATAACTACAAATATTTTATATTCATCGAGAAGTAAATATTCTTGCATTTAATTTACAATTTTAAAAGTCCACTAATTACTATATTTTAGCATTTAATATTTTGTTATGTGTGCATTGTGCCTTGCCTAGAATTTTATATGCATTTAATTTCAAAGTATTTTCTACAGTAGTCATTTGACACATAGTTTGCTTTGTTGGTTCGAACATTGGATATATGTTTTGTATTTTATAAATTTCTTGGAAATAACTTAATTAGTTTAAGTGAAGTATATATCTTGCTATTAGTTAGTATTTGTTAGCCTCAAGAATTAGGATTAGTTCATAATTTTTGAATATGCTTATGGAGTAGAGAAAATCCTCCATCCTTATTGTATTGTATTTCCATGATTTGATAGTGCTTGTCCCCAAAAAAGAGGGTATTGTATTTTTCAGTGATGATGATCACATTTATAAGCATTGGAAATTCCATGAGAGGATTGTGCTTTTCTGGTGTGTTTCTGTTCCCAGATGTACTGAAGATGAATTCCAGACATCTTAATTTTGCCTCGTAGTTAGGTATTTTGGAAACCACCACATTCTTTTCCAGCTCTGAGGAGCCTAGTATTTTTATATTTTTTGCCTATCATTCATGATGACTTAATGCTAATTCCACCACAGTAGGTGATGTTGCATTTGTTTTAGATTTGTGATGACAAGATATGCTTGTTTGAGGAAATGTATTTCTTCAGGTAGTTGTAGCTAATTTAAGGCTCATAGGTATATCAATGTTTGAATTGTGTTGCTATGATAGTTTTATCATGCACAAGCTAACCAACAATAAGTTATATTTATTTTAAAGTATATTAAATATGCATATGGTATAAATGGCAATTCACACATAATAATTTAACATTTCATCCAGAATTTCGCCGCTGGATTTGTAAGTCTGTTACATCGCTATCTTTAAAACATTGAGGGAATAATTTTATGTGGACTAAAGTTAGTTTTTATAAAAGTATAATTGATCTCTGATGAATGATTGTCCCATATACTTAAGTTAGTCTAATTTTAATATTAGCTTAATCTGATTTAAACATATATCTAGCTATGATATTAGTTATATCCGTGAAACTAGTGATGATATTTTTCAAAAATATTGCTGAATATGCTTATTCCAACTTAGTGTTTGTTAAGTTGAGGAGTATAAAATTAAGCTTAGGGTTTTCAATATAAACCTAGTTCTGTGTGTCATTCTGATTAGTAGATGACACAGTAATGTTATCAATTAGTCTAATAAAGAAGAATAGTAGTGTGCTTATTAAGTACATATGATAATTAAAGTTTAAATTTTTTTTTTTTTTGAGAAAAATATAATTATTAAAAGAAAGTAACAGTGAATAACCTTTGTAGGTTATTAAGTGTATTAGTGTAAGTTAAATAAAACTGTTAAGAGTCCAAATAATTGTATTAAATCTTAGTGGGGTATTGGCATTGTTTGTATTCTACTACATTTGTAGACATGTCTTATTATTAATAAATCAAATTATTATTATTTCAAAAGTTTTGTTTTGTTTGTTTTACTTTTATAAGAGAATATATTATTGTCTTGGGTTCCAAGTTCACAAAATCTTAAAATGTAAAAAGTTATTGAATTTTCAATTTAGAAATTTACAAGTATATTCTAAGTTAATTAAATATAGTTAATATTGTCTTGAAAATTAAAAAAAACTATGTTAAAGTAAATGATTCTTATATTGAATCATAAAGACAGATAATTGCATTATAGCAGATACCTAATTAAATACTTAGTTAAAAGTTTATTTTTTTTAAAAATTATCAGTATATCTTTCAGACTAAAGATTATGCAATATCAGATTAACAATATTAGTACTTCAGAAGAATATTTTAATTAATATTATTTTAAAAGCTGCACCTTATCTTATATTCACTGCACATCATCTATCATCATCTTAAATCTGATATATTTAAAGAATTCTAATTCATTTGCATTTGAGGTCATTAGTGGTTGTCTGTGAGTATGGAAAGGCATTAAAAGTACCCTTGCTCTTTTCTTTGCTCAAGTAACATCTTAGATAATAGGCCATTATTAGTTAAATTTAAATTGATTCATTAAATTTTGTGAATTAATATTTGTTTTGTTTATTATTTTAAGATTGAACATATTATAATTATTTTATGGTCAGTTAAGATGTCACTTATTTATTTATTAATCACAGTAATTCTTTATTAGGCAACTTAACTTAAACTTTAATTTTACACAAGAGTGTTAGTTTTAAAATCCCTGAGGTTATTTACTCTTGTTGTTTTAGTAGATATAATTCTGTAAGATAATATTTTAAAGCAAAGCATCATAGGTCTTCTTCAGAGAGTGTATAATCTATTGGTAGGACTAATATGGTAAGCATTGATTAGTGATTTTAGATAATCTTTTGTATGGTTTATTAAAATATCAATATGCTGTAGTAGTTATAGTTCATCAGTATTGGATTTGACCTTTATTTGATTATACATCTCTGGATCATCATCTCTTTTCTTTAAATTTATTGTAACCCCACTGAGTCGAATCATTTAGAGTCTCTTATTTATATTTTATTTCAATTTTATTCCATTTCTTTTCATGTCATTTCTCTTTTTTTTCTATCATCTCATTTCATTTCTCTCTCCTTTATTCTATCTTCTTATATCTCTCTTTCATATCTTTCTATCATCTCAGCCATTTAAAACATTCGTTAAAAGTTTCTTCTATCATCTTACTTCTTCTTCTTATATCTCTCTTTCATATCTTTCCATCATCTCATTTCTTTTCTCTCTCCATTACATATATTATTTCTATTACTTTTCCCCATTTCTTTCCTTCCTCGATTCTTTTCTTTTCCATCATTTATCCTTATCATTATCTCCATTTCATTATTAGTATTATATTTCTCTTCTTTCTTTCTCACACCCCTCTCTCATTTCATTATTAGTATTTTCTTCTTTTCTCTATCTCTTTTCTCTTTCTCATACAACCATCTCATTCTAGTTAGGTTATAATATATACAAAAGATTTTATTAGAAAAGAAGTGGGGTGCTTATCTTCCCCCAAAGGATTTAATTAGATTTTTCATACTGTAGGTATTATTTATTATAGTGGAGTTGTTTTTATTTTTAAGAGATATCTGCTGAATATTTTTTGATAGAGATTTTGTTTGATTAAAAATATATTCATCAGATCTTACTAATATTGAAAATGTCTCAGCAAATATTTGACATGTGATTGCAAAGTTTGTATTTAACTATTTCGCAAGTTTTTTTTTTCATTTTGAATGAAGTAAATTTTATATATTTATATGAAACTAAAAAATATTAAAACAGGCAAATCTCTCTATACATATTGCCATTCAGGGCAAGCCAGAGTAATCAATGGATGCCTGAATTCTTGTGCATAAAATCCCCATCTAGTGTCTACTCATCCAATATCTCCAGACTAGTTTCTGGCTTGTTGCCTTCGTCTGTGAGGTGCCTTGGATTTAAGAACACTGAGTGGCAATACGTATAGAGAGTTTTGCCTGTTTTAATAACAGTTAAGAGCAAGCATAAGAAATAGTGATCATGTGATGTTTATTGACTAAAAAATATGTTCTACTAATTATAAGGGCAATCATGTGCAGTACTAAATTAGTCATCCTTAACTTATATATACTTGTAGAATTAATAATTGTAAATTATAAGTTTCACAGTACTGGTTTATGAATATAGGTGAATTATTACTTTGGCATAATGATGAATCAAAATCTTCTGCATGTTTTATTGTCAATCAATGGATTTGTTATTATCATGTTTTTATTCTTCATAATAATCAAAACTGAAAAAATTACCCCTCCCCCCCCTTGGAGCCTACCCAATTTTTGAGCATTTGATGGGAATGAAGCCAAATAATTTCATTGTATTTATGTCTAACATTGCTGTATTTTTCTTAGTTAGGAATTTTAAACATCATTGGTTGTATGCGGAAAGAACCTTCTTAGTAACTGGTATAACCTGTTTTTATGAAGTTCATATTTTAGGAAAAAAGGAGAAATATCAGCTGGAGGTTTAAATATTGTATTTTTATTTATATACAATTATTTATGATTATACATGAACTTATTGCACATTTCAAACAATAATTTCTTGATAAAAATAGTAAGAACATTTAATTATAATGTTTGATTATAAAATGTGTCTTCATTAGATGAAATGTTTCATGAATATCAGCTAGAGTTTACTTTTGTGTTGTTTTTCAGCATTTTTTGGAAATTATGATTTTATTACATTTAGGAATACCATAATCTTTTAATTTTTTATCTCGTCTAGTTTATTTCAGACACACGCACCCCCATTGGTATAGCTCTTAATGTCTATGATTAGATTTTTATAGTTTTCTTATGAATATGAAATTTAAATTGCTTAGTCTTAATATTAGAATCTGGTCAGCTATTTATTATTAGGTTTGTTTGATTATTATATTGATTAATTTCTTTTTTTTTCTCAATACATTATTTCTAATTTTAATAAGTCACCAATAAGTCATGGCTATTAAATGTGTAATATTGAAATGTATATAAATTTATTCCAAATATGTTACTACAATAAAATGATTCTTTAAGAATCTGACTTATGAATTATACTAATGTATTTGAAGTGTTGGATCTAAATTATTTTTTAATTAAAAATAAATATATACATATCAATTTATGTAAATACTTTTGCCTTTTTAATTAATTTTAATGTGAAAAATAGTTATAATTTCAGAATTTATTTCTGAATCATGGGTACAATTAAAACTAAATGATGTATTATTTAGTCATATATAATGTGAAATTTCTGAAACTTATAACTCCTTGAGAAGGAGATAATTATTATTATTATTATTTTTACATAACCACTAAATATATTAATATATTTGTCACAGTGTTTGATAAACTTTTGAATATTTGAAATAAAAAAAGTAATTGCTGGAGTTAAGTAGATTATATTTATTTGTTTTCAAAATGCATTTAACTCTTGAAAATCATAAACAAAAGCAATAATCTTAAGCACTGGTTAAAGTGTAACTACACGTTTCAATACTGATTCTGGAGAATTCATGTTATCTTTTTTAATTTAGACTAGTCTCCTATTGTGTGGAATGACATAGTGAAATAATGCACATGTATCTTTTGAATATTAACAATAGGTTCTACTATGTGTGGTATTTTATTTTTATCTTGTGATACTTCATTATCAAGACTAAATATTTGCTTACTTTTTGAAAACTTCACACACTCACACACATATATATATATACTTATTATGCTTAACATATAAATTGTTCAACTTAGAGAATATTTATTATGCTTAGAGTGATTTAAATAAGGTCAACTTTATCAGACACGTCATGTGAATAAAAAGTATAATTTCCAAAGTGGTAATAAGAAATTATATAATTATTATGACGTGTAGTAGTCACATTAATAAATACTTCTCATAAATAATACTTTTAGCATTGACCTGATGTCATAAAATTCAGCTCTACAAGGCTTCTGAGCAATCATTTTTATATATTTATTTCATAAGTTCTTGTGCTCATCTGATATATCCAGAAGCATTTAGAGATATAATCACCTTTTAAATGGCTCCCACATATTAAATTTTTTTATGTCTAATCTTATCAACTTACTTATAACAACAAACACAGTTAGCCTTCATATAAGAATACCTGGTAGAGAGGCACTATAATATTCATCAATAATGGCTTTATAAGCTATGCCTCATGTTATGACTAGATATGATTGCGGCACTTAGGCAAATTGCAACATTATGACATCATTTTTGACTATATTAGTCTGTTATCATCTGAATCTTGCATCGGTAGAAATAATTGCAAAGATTATTTTTAATTCAGATCTGCCTGTAACTTAATACCATCAGAGATTGACTTCCTAACAGTGAACATTATGAGGTTATATCTATCTATCTAACTGTGTCAACTTTTTTATAGTGTTAATGGTTTTCAAATATTTTTTATGCATACATACTAATTTAATGCAATAATTTGTGGTTATACATTTATGATGAAGAATCCTGGACATCTTTGCTTTTTTTTTCTGAATGCTGAATTCTAGCTGTCCTAAATGTAAAATATTGACTACAAATGATTTTTGCAATATCTACTGGCTCCCACATTTTCAGTTCTCTCTAATAAACAATTTTTTTATATTGAGCCTAATTGTATATGTATAGTTTGTTATTAGTGTGACTTGACACTACAATTTTAATTTATAATTTAAAGAGTTTATTATATATGTATATGCATATAATTTTTAGGATTTTCCACATGCAAAAAAAAAAAAGCAGTCAAAGAAATCATTAAAAAATTCACAGCGTCCAACGAGATTTAAACCAGTAAGCTGTTTTTTTTTTTTTTACTTTTATAAAAATTACAAGTAAAAATGTTTTATGTTTTTTTTCACACTCACATGAATTACATATGCATGAATAACTTTGGAAAATATAGATAGTAAAGTATTAAAATAATCTCTTATTTATCTTGTTATATCATACAATCATGTCACTTTAATATCTTTTTATTAGGACATTTTAAAATGAAACATTATGATCAAATTGTATAATGCTTAAATCTTTGAAATAAATTTCTAGTTCCATTTCACTGTAAAGAATTTATTAATTAATATATTTAACTTTTTCTTACATCCTCAGTTTCTGCATGGTTAAAAATAAGATAGAAAAAAACTGCATAATGATTGTTAGTATTAGTAGGTATTATCAAGGTGACCTCAGTATTATACAAACAGAATTTTTTCCTGAATGATTTATCATTTTTTCAGTGTTCAGATTCTTTTGTAACATTGATGTGATGATGGAGTCTATCCAATTTATTGCCAATAAATCTTTGACTATTAACTTTTTTGAACATATACATTTTTTGAATGCATGAATTTTTCTCATGTCTTGACTATAATAAAACAATTTTAACCCAGTCATTTATGCAAAAGTTAAAAAGTATACAAATACTTAATTAACTATAATCATCCTTCTTATTATCCATAATATTTTCAAATTTTTGTCAGCAACATAATTCTAAATATAAATGCTTTTTCTTTGCATTTTTAATGTTCACAGCAATAAGGAATTGTGGGAATTGACATGATTTTCATTTTTTAAGATATGTCCCTGCGTAAAGATTTTTTTCAAAGCTTTCTTCACAATTTTTCTCATTGCCAAATCAGTGTTTATATATTCTTTGATGTTAATGAATGAATCAGCGAGTTGACATGTTTTCTCTATCAATTTCAGAATCACTTGCTGAACTTATCATCAATTTTTTATTTTATTTTAGCTTTTTTCCTATCATTTCGTTTTCTTGTTCAACTTTTTTAATAACTTCATTTCTTCCAATTTTTGACTATTGAGTTCTAATATTAGCATATGCAAAATGATTGACATTTTATATTCATCATTACAATTTGAATAATTAGAGTGATAATAGGCAGTAATATCAAATCTCTGTTTTAACTGTTACATTTTATAATTAGCTTGGACTACTAAATCTTAGGCTTTGTAATCTATAAAGTGCATGTTGATTTATTTCTAATATCTTTTACATTTTTCCTGAAATCAATTTGTACTTCTGGCAATTTTTTTTAGATTGTAATATCTTGGGTGCTATCAGCATATGATGTCATATGATAGATTACACATTCTATCAGTGTTCTGTAGCCAATAATTGAAAGGAACAACATTTAGAAGATTTTTTTAATTAAAAAAAAAAATTTCTTTAATTTAAATGAGTTTTACTTTAAAAATATAATTAAAATTTGTTTTATTGCTGTCTTTCTTAACAACAGTCCACATGCAATTTAGTATTATAATGTTTAGTTTCAGCCAAATGCTATAAAATAAAATATCTTTGTATAAACAGTAATAATTGTATATATATAATAATAGTATATAAAAGTTCTTTTCAGAAAATATTTCATGTGACATGATGTACTATGGCTTTTTCTTTCTCTGAGTCAGGAATCTCTCAGCCACTATACTCAGAGAAACTCTATTAATCACTTTACCTTTCCATTCTCCACCCTACGTTTTTCCCATATTCTTCTCTATACTGCTCCATCCCATTTTCACAACCTTATCTTTGTCAATTCTATGACCTTTATACTTAAATCTCCCATATCTTTTTCCAAATCTAGCATAAAAACCAAGAATCACATTGTTTATATTTATTCTCCCATAACTTCATTATTTGTATCTTTTTTGCTTGTAAGCATTTACATTCAATTTACAGATGTCTAATATTTTCTGTGCCTTCCTTACATAACTTGCAGACTAAATCATCCATATTTTTTTCATTTATGTGTATATTCTCTTGTTGCTAATGATCCTGTTCGAGCCGTAAATAGTTAACTACTTTCCTTGCTATTATTATAAATGAACTCTCACCCAATATTCTGTTTAAATGCATTTATTCTTCTATTCTATTCCTTGCCACTATAACATTCAACAATTCTCCTAACACATTCATCCCATCTTTTGTTTAAGTATACTATCATAAAGTCTTTATCCAAATCTTCTGCATACTGTACCATCTTTCTCACCCATCTTGTTGTCTGTCCTTTACTCATAACCCAATTAAATACTATTTTCTTATTATCCATAAATTGCAATTTACTGAACATTTTCATTTTGCTTTTTGCATATCTTATATAAAAACTTGACCATCATATTTCTCCTTGAATTGCCTCCTATGCTGTCCACATATCTGCATTTAATGCATGTCTTCCTACTTCTTTTTGTACTTTTTCCAAATAATCCAATACCCTTTACAAACACATAACACATAGTTGACATAAGTTAACCCTGCTATTGCTACTCCTTCCTTACAATTCTAGATACATCATATTTATTATATGAAAATACTATTAATTTCTTTATTGGTCCCTTTCTTTTCTCTGTTTCATTTACCAATTGTTTCTCCCATTCAGCCAAGCAATTTCTCTGATTACTTGAGACAATTCCAAAATACTTATACCTATTCACCACATTTAACTTTATATCCCCCTATAAAAGTTATTTCTATTTTCTTTCCCCAGCATTTATTATCATTGCTTTTGACTTTTCCTCGCTAAATTTAATCCCCATCTGTGCACAAAAAGATATCATCAGCAAATAAAAGATCTGATAATGTACATACTCCCTTGCCATCTATTAATGGTATCTTTACCCCTCTCCCTAGTCTTTCTCTTGCTCTCTCCATTTCTCTCAAATATAACAAATACAAAATAGATGACATAGGGCATCCTTGCCTTAGTCCCATCCACTTTTAAGTCTAACTAATTATATATTTCCTCACTGATACATATAGTAATTATTTTCATACAGTATCTTAATATATATATGTGTGCTCTGCGCACAGATAATGAAGCTATTAATTGTATGTGAAATTATCAAAATTTACCGCCAAGCGCTTTTGGGACAGTTTATAGTCTTGTATTTATAGCGACTTGTATTTGATTAATAACTATAATATTAATGTAAATTTTATGCAAATTCATATGCAGATGTTACGTGGACCATTTTCGAGATAGAGAAAAGCAAGCCTCTCTTCTGTTGATTGCTGATGGATCACTTACAATGTAGTAAGCTTCCCTGACGTTACGTTTGATATCGTTTGTTTCAGAGCAAATGACGCTGGCTGTGATGGTTAGAAAAGCATGGCCAGTGACTCTCTCATGCTCAACGAAACCCGAATTACCTTCAAGCTTTGTTTTAGTTCTGTTATAAAGGTATCTGTGTTGAGCTACTCTGGTGGTAATGTTAGTTTTAGTCTCTCCATAATATGTTGCCATACAATTTCTTTGGGGGCAGGTGATTCTGTACACAACTTGAGGGGTGAGTTTGGGTACGATCCTGTTCTTGGTGTTATTTATCAGTCTATTGGTGTTAGGAGGCAAACGGAAAGCGACTTCTAAGTCACTTGATAGTTTATTAATAAGGCTTTTGGCTGTTGAGTGGATGTATGGGATTAGGATTCTCGGTTTGCTCTCTTTCTTGTAACCATGGCTTATTTCATAGAAGAATTTGTTAACTTTTCTGTTGATTAATATTATAGTTATTAATCAAATGCAAGTTACCATGAATATGGGACTGTAAACTGTCCCGAAAGCGCTTGGCGGTAAATTTTTATAATTTCACATACAATTAATAGCTTCATTATCTGTGCGCAGAGCACATATATATATATTAATTTATTTCAAACGCTAATGAAGTAAAATCTTAACTATTTCAACAATATCTTAATAAAATCCCCTACAACTCTATTCATTCCCAAATTTATTAAACTTACCCATAGTCTATTTCTTTTTACTCTTGTTATATGACTTCTCTGTATCTTTAAAGACCATATATAACTGTCTATCTGTATTTGTATTCTTATATATAAATTGTGATACTACAAATAAACAATCTCCTATACACCTATCTAATCGAAAACCTCCTTGCATTTTTTTTTCACTATATTATTTTTTTCCATCCATTTTGCGATCCTTCCAGCCACAATATATGCAAAAACTTTATATAACACTGATGTTATCGCTATCGGTCTATAATTATGTAACTTTGTATGATCTTTATTTTTTTTTTTTTTACGCTTGCATTATTTCCACTATCTAGAAATTCTCTCTTCTGTGTGCCATCTTATTAAAATGTGATAATAGATTTAATTTTGTTCTATTTCCTAAATTCATCACAATCTCTGTTGCCCATCCATCTAAACCTCTTGCTTTTCCACTTTTCAATTTCTTCTCTGCCTCATTCAATTCATTTTTTTGTAAATCTAATATTTCCATTACTTTTATGCATTTATATATATTAAGACTATCCGCCTAAATGCAATAGTAAGGACCTCTAAAAAATCTTAACACAAGATTAATGACTTTAAAAGACAAAAGCGGCTTCTTATCTTCGACCTATTTTCTAATTATGTAGGTGAATCTAAAGCATTTTGATTTGAGAGCATGAAGCTATTAACTACTTCATTGACTAAGTCCACAATTTCTATATAAACTAACGTACGCAAAATCTTTCGATTTACAACAAGTCAGTGTGAAGCTCTTATAATTAGAAATTTTATAAAAATGTTTATAAAAAAAATCGAAATGCTTTAGATTCATCTATATAATTAGAAAATAGGACTAAAATAAGAGGCCGCTCTTGTCTTTTAAAGTCGTTAATCTTGTGTTAAGATTTGTAGAGGTCCCTACTGTTGCATTTAGGCATATAGTCTTTAGGGTATAGCCTTAATATATATATATATATCACTTACGTATTGAATATGCACTTTATAAATTATTAATTATATGCATTTATGTTTGGTATCATTCTGTCCTTTTCTATATCTATTACATACTTTTCTTTAATTCTTCTCTAGAGACACTTTTTCCTCATTGTCTAGTAATACTATTTCTCCCCTATATTCTTTTTTTTTTTAATATATTTCCAAAATTTTTTACTCCTATCTCTTACATTTTTATTAATATCCTTCAATAATTTACTATTTAATTTCATTCTCTCTATATAATCATCTATTTTAGTCAACTTTTTTTTAAAAAAATACTTTTCCCATTTAATATTAACATTTTTTTTTCACTTTCTTTGTTTTTAATAGCTCATTTATATTCTCTGCATGCTTTTTTCTCTTTTTTACATTTTTACTAATTCTCACTCTTCTGTCACTTTTATTCTCGTGAGTATTCTTACCTAAAACCCTATTTGCCACTTTTTCTCTTTCACCAGACCAGTCCTTATATTCATCTACAGCAAACTCTTCCATGATTTCTTATACTTTTATATTTTTTTAACTTATTATTATTCATTCTCCATTCACATCTTTCACTATCCTGTCTACTTTTATTACTAATTCCCACCACATTTTAACCATTTCTATTATAAAGAAATTATGATCACTATTGCATATTCTCATCATTGTCAAACACTTAAATTTTCCATACTTTATTCATTCCCTTTTTCTCTAATAATGCATAATCTATTGTGTGAAATATATTATTTCTATACCCTGTGTATTGTTTGTCATAAATATTTGATAAATTTCCAATGTTCAAATAACACTCTCTGACAAAAAAAATTTTAAAAGCTGTTCATTCTTGTTATCCACATCATCAATTTCTTCAATATTATGCCTATCATATCCCTTATAACCATTATTTTCTTTCCCTTTTCTTAGAAACTCTGTATATCCTTAACTAGTATTCATATATGCTACTGTTCCACTCCATTATAGTTTGACTATCTCCAGTGGCCCTGTATACTATAGCCACCATCCACTCATCTTCCTAACCTTTTCTCATATCACAAATGTTCTCGACACTTAACAGTATTACTCCTTTACTACCTCTTTTTTCTTTTCTATTTATACCTTGCCATATCAAGTCTTTCAGTGTAGGTTCTTCTCTTAGATGTGTTTTCACTACCGGTAATACCTAAGCTCTTCATTTATAACTGCTTTGTTTAATTCCATCACTTTTCTGGTCTTCTACCATCTTGCATATTCAAATTTCCAATTTTAACAATTTCTTCTTTTCTTAATTGACTTTTATAAATTCTTTTGATTCTTTCTTCTCTATAACATTTGTTAAGTTTTTTACATCCTGTCCATTCTTCTTTTTAATAATATTGCAATTTAAAACCCTACGCCCCTTTATAAGTTTCCCGAACTATATTTTTTATAGATTAAATTCCCTAATACTTCACTTCATTGTTTTGCTAAGTGCAATCTATCTTTACTGTACAACTCCCTCTTACTAATAAAAAAATCACACGTATCCTCAAACATATCATTATTTCTCTCACATAGTTTTTTTAATCTCTCATTTATAGAACATGCCCTATCTAACATATACTTGTTACCAAATCTTGGTAGTAATTCAACTATTCTTATTCTTCCTTTAATCTTATTCAAATTACTAATCAATTCTTTATACTCATCCATTACTCTCTGATTTTTCCCTACCATAACATAAACATACTACTACCTTGTTTCTTTACCTTATCTATAATGTCCGTAATTTTACCTCCAGGCAAACATTTTCTTACATATCTATTTCTATTTTCTCTTGCAATTACATCTCCACATCCTCTAATTATCAAGTCTTCTATCAACATTGTCTCATAGTTTACTTTACCTGTTTCATCCATACTATTCTCTTCCACCTCCTGGACTTCCAATCTACCCATTGACATCTATCTATTTTATATCAAATTAACTAGAACTTATAGCAATGATATAATATGTTTAAGGAAGAGGAAAAAAATCTGTATAAATGTATACTACATATTTTCCATTAATTTGCCATTAGCCAATTATTAGTTAAATTCATTGATGTTTTATATATATTCATACAATTATTTTTGTTGTAATTAATGTGATTGGTTTCATATATCTTCCTTCTATTAGGCATTTTAATATAATTTAATGATTTTATATTTTTTACATAATCATTTTATGTCCATATTTTAAATAATGAATATATAAGGCAGATTTATTATCTGTTCTATTAATCACATTATTATGTTCTTTTTCTCTTTCATGTAATTGTTTCCCTGTATGTTCATAGTAAATTATACTGCTGCAATTTCCATTATTAATTTTATATATATATATTTTTTTTATATCATCTCTTAATTTATAATTACCTATTAAGTTGTCAAGATTTTTGCTATTTGATCATTCTATGTTAGTGATTTTATCCATATAATTTTTATTTTTTAATAATGTATAATGGATTCTAGGGAAGTATGAAAGATTTATCCATTTTCTATTATTCTTGGAACTGCTATTATTATTTCTAATAGAATTATTATTAGTATTTAAATTAGATGGTTTCATTTAAATATTAATACTAAATCTGTTATAAATAATAACAGCAGCTCTAAGAATTGCATGGATAAAAGCATTAACATAAGATGGTCAAATAGTAAAAATCTTGACAAATTAATAAGTAATTGTAAAATAAGAGATGATAAGAAATATAAAAAAGAAATTGTGTTTAAAATTACTCATGGCAATTATATGATTTACTATGGATATACAGGAAAACAATTAAATGTAAGAGAAAAAGAACATAATAATGCAAATAATAGAAGAGATGATAAATCTGCCTTATGTATTCATTATTTAAAATACAGACATAAAATAGATTGTATAAAAAACATAAAACATTGAAACTATAATAAAGAACATAATAGAAGGAAGTTATATAAAACCAATTACAACAAACATAATTGGCTAATGATAAATGAATGGAAAAATATATAGTATACATTTATTCAGATTTTTTCTCTTTCTTATATTTATTGTATTATTGTTGTAATAGGTTCTAAGTATAAATAAATATATCCTTGCTATAATATGAATTGTAGATGAAATTGTAAAATAATTCCAATACATTGAAAAGGACAAAAATCAATATTTGCCAAAAAGAGCTTTTATGTATTATTATTATTATTATTTTATTTTTTATATTGTATGATTTATTTAAATATTTAGTTTATAGATTTAAAATGGCCAATTTTACATAATATATAAAGCCTATTCTTATATGAAGATTTAATAAACAATAATGAAATCAAAATTGTAACATGATGCCTATAATTATAATCATGGTTGATTTTTATAGTCCTTTCTTGATATAAAGAATCTCAGAGCATTTCAAATATTCACTTCTTATCTGTGATAAATTTAATTTGTTCCAACTATATACTGTTTTAACATAGACTGCCTACATTGATATTGATGTTTTTTCTTTTAAAATATGCATATTTTAAAGTAATTAAAAATAAATAAATATACATCAAATGTAATTGAAGCTAGGGATTTCTTTTTCTAGATTTTTAAATATTACTCTGAATTTAAGAAAAAAAAAAAAAATTAGAAAAATTTTCAATATTTTAATATGAAATGAACAACTAAGAAAACTGTCCCTAACTAAGGAAAACTTTAATAGAGGCCATTAGTTGTAAGGCTCATAGAAAGAATATCTTTAACATGCCTATTAACTTTGTTTGATTAGACTGGTCTAAAACATCTGGGAGAGGTTTATAGTAGTCCAAAATAATTTAACAACAGCATTGACAATAAAATGGCAGAATATAATCTGCAAAACAATGAATATATTTGGATTTTAGAAAATTAGAGTTTGTAATAGAGTGTTGTTAGTTTCAACATTATTTATCATAAAGTGAATTAGGTCTTTTTTTAAATTTATGAATGCATATAACGGCAGAGTGGGTCAAAAATTTTTATTACTATAATATAATTATACTTTTGTTATTACACAATTAATAAACAAAATTAAAAGGAATTGTAAAAAAGTGTCAATATTATAGTAAAATAACTAGGCAGTTCCACAACTTTTTGCTTAATCTAATTTATGAATGTATATATCTATGTTTTTTTTAACAGTAGTTTACTTGCAATTTAGTATTTGATGAAAACCAGTCCTCTAGTTGAAATATTAAAAAAAAAAAAAAGAAGCTATATAGACAAGTAACTGTGTTTTGTTTTTATTTATTTATATATATTAAGCTGTATTGTGATATATATTAAAATGCATCTTCTTTGAATGACTATATTTACAGAGCATTATTATATTCATATTCTTATTGTTTTATTATGAGGAATTGTTGGAGAAATTTTTGCTTGGAAGTGGGCTATTTAAATATTTTTGCTGTACTGAAAATGTTTTTATAAATCTATATATTTGTTTAATCAAAACAAAAACATATTTGAAACATCACATTCCAAATAATATTTAAAACCTTGGATCCTGTACTATTAATAAAACTATATCTTTTTCAAAAAAAATTTTGTTATTGTTGTTAAATTACTGTTCTGTTAAATTATTATTGAAGTTCCTTTTCTGCAAATAATTAATAGATTATTTCCTCATTAGTTTCTATATATCTAAAGTAAATAAATATATAAGATATTTATTTATATAGCACTATGTTAATAAATTGTAATTGTAAACTAGTGATTAGGCTAATGCACATGCGCTTTACAGATTTTAAATTATACGTAAAGTAAATAAAATAAAATGAGTCAGTCACAATATTTCTTATTATCACAAGCACTAGATATAGGTGCCATTTAACTTAGTTAATACAAAAATATTGTGTATAATGACCAAAGATAAATATTAAAAATACAAATTAAATGGGGCTTTAAAAAGAAAATGACATTTCACATAAATTATGAAAATAATTTACACATATAAGTCTACTAATGTAAATTTGTAGTTACATCTATATTAAATTATTATCTAGTTAATATCATAAATATATTGTCACATTTTAAGTTTTAACTTTCTAATTATTTTTTTTTTTAATAAAATAGGTTTTTAAAAATAAGGTGATTATATAATATTTTTGATTGGAGCTTTTATTTTTTGAGACTAGAGAATATCTTTTCAGAAGGATAGTACTTGTTTAAAAGTAGTTATAGTTGAAATTCAATATATGATAATATTTTGAATGCAAGGCAAGATTTTTGATAGAAGAAAAGGGCATTAAAACAAATCGGAAAGAAATATTTTTTAGGAACTAATATGAAGTCATATCAGTTCATTATATATATAAAAATTAATTAATCTCAGCAATACTTTTATAATAATAATTCTAATCATGAAATGAAGTTATTTGCTCATCTCATTCACAAGTCTGTTCTATAGTTTTCTGTGATTTCTAGGAATTTACCTAGAAGTAGCGACATTTTAAGGTGAACACCAAGGATGAGAAAACAACCGAAAAAATAATATGAAGCTAATAAGAATTAATAATAAAAAATAGCAATGATTAAAGAATTCACCCAACCAAAGAGGAATTTTTATACGTTATAAACGCAGAAATGCCCTCACGTTATGTTGGACTGAGGAGGCGGCGACGACAGAAGCCAACATAAAGAGACTTCTTTCTATGATAAAACACAGAAAGAGTTCCCGACGGCTGCCGGTTATGGCTTTTTTCTTATGCTAAAAGCAAAGAGAAAGAAATGCCTTGATCGGCTGCCGTAGTAATCGATTTTGTTCATCATTTTTTCGTAATAGTAGAATATCTATTTTCTCTGTAGTTTCGGGTGAGAGTGTGTGTATTTGAAGCAGTCGTAGTTTTTTTAAATTTGATAAGACGTCTATTTTTTTTAATGTGTTGTAACTTACTTTACTGTTGTAAGTTTAGTAATAATGTCCTGAAGATTCCATTACGAAGGGGTAACCCTCAAAAATTGCTTTTAAGGGTGTGAAAGGGAAAAAAAAAAATAAAGGATCACGCGAAAAGTACCGTTTTTGTGAGAATTCATCTGTGACCAGTTACTTTTGCTATACATATATATATACGCACAAACAAAAACAACCCACTCTCTAATTATTAGGAATTACTTGTCCAAAAAATAAAATTAGTCGGGTATTTTTTTTTTTTTTGTTTTGGTACATTTATTATTTCAAAATAAGATTACTTTTTATATCTACATCCTAACAGAAACAACCCAGTTCCTGATTAATTACTGTCTTTAAAAAAAAAATACAAATTCAACGGAGTTTTATTTTTTTCAATGGAGTCTTTGAATTACGGTTTGTTTGTTTTTATATATACACAAGATTTACCAAAAAAAAAAGAAACCCACTTTCTGATTAATTACTGTCAAAAGAAACGCAAATTAGTCCGCTATCATTTTTAAATTTAGTATTTCAATAATGATATCCTTTTTATATAGACAGGCTTAACAAAAACAACCCACTTTCTGATTCATTACTGTCTCCCCCCCCACCCCCCCAAAGAAAACGGAAATTAGTCGGGTATCATTTTTCAATCGAGTCTTTTAATGACGGTTCTTACTAATAGTAGTCGGGTATCAATTCTAAATTGTAATATATAAATTACGTTACTTTTGATAGATTTAGAATTACCTCTTGCTTTTTTAATAAAATGATTGATTTACTCTTGACCAAAAATACCGTAACTTTAAAAAAAAAGACACACATAAAGTCCAAAAAAAAAATAAGAGAAAGCCCCGTAACTTTAAAGACACACAAACTCAAAAACAATCTAAGATTAATAAACATTACTTATTATGTCTTGCTTTTGAATAAAATTATTGATTTACTCTTGCAAAAAAAAAGACCGTAACTTTAAAAAGACACACGTAAAGTCAAAAAAAAAAAAAAAATTAGAAAAATACCGTAACTTTAAAGACACACACACACACACAAAGTCAAAAACAAGATAAGATTAATAAACATTTACAAAAATGAAAAAAACTAACATCATATAATAGTATTAGTTAGTAGAATATTTTATTACAAATCTAAGAAATCAGATCTTTTTAGATCAAATCGATCATTTAGGTCCGGCCCGGAATCGTTATATGTATATGTTTTTGATTAGCATCAACGCCATCTTAAGGCGAACACCAAGGATGAGAATACAACCATTTTTTCTTTGTAAGTCTCTTTAGTGATGGCAATTATTTTTTTTTTGTAAACTGTTTTTTATTTATTTTTTTAATAAAGTTTTTTTTTGTAAACTGTTTTTCATTTTGTTTTTCTTTGTCATATGAAATATATATATTAAGTTCTTTGCATAATATTGTTTTTTTATAATTAGCATTTGTTGTCTTAATATATGTATTTATATATGTATATATATTAGAAAGCTATTTTTGGAAACTCTGAAGAACCACAATTGCAAGAAGAAGTTCCAAAAGTTGAAGCAGAACAGTTTTTCCTTATTGTAGATAGTGTGGAGTCATTACGCCGACTAATCAATGAATTAGAAGATAGGCAAGGAAAGAAGCGGAAGGTAAGAATAAAAATTATATTTTATTTGTTAGGAATTATAAATGGAAAGCTTTTAAAAGGTTATAAATGAGCATAGTTTATTTTCAAATAATTAGTTTTTATATCATATTTAGTTTATAGAGGATATTTTAGTGATCTAGTTTCATATTTATATCTATTCTTATTACTTGAAAAAACAATTCTTTAAATTTCATTTAATTTTTCCCCAGTCTTTTCTTTTGGTTTTGTTTTGTTTCCTGTTATATCTAATCTTTTTGCTTCCATCAGTAAATTCTTCATCTTTTTTGTTTCATTCATAATTCTTATAAACTATTTTCTAAATCTAAGATCTTTGAATTTATTATGTTTTGTATATTGATGTGCTTAATCCTGGAAAATAGATCTGGTACAATTGTCGCTTTTAGTTCTATATTTTTAACTACCTCTTAACTAAACTTATATAATTATATACATTATTTTATATATTTATTTTTTTTATGCAAAAGGTATATGAACACAACTACTAATAATTATACATAGAAATTATTGCTAATATAATTTCACCCCTTGGAGTGTCAGTGATTGTTGGTTTGCTGTTCATATAGTAATTAGATAAGTGTTCATTTTATGATTGATTGATAGATTAACATTGATACTAGAAAGAAATGTGCATATTCATAATAATTCACAAATCAGACTTACTGTTGTAAATCTAAATTATGAATTATGAATATGCACATTCAAAGTTTATTACAATACTTCATAAATATTATGTAGATAATTTTATATTATCACAGCTAATAGGTGAAAAAAATTTATATATAATGTTTTATGTATAATTGACTTGGATATTGAACTCAGGTTATTAATAGTCTCTACAATTTGATCTTCAGGGATAACCATGAATAATCTCTAATCATTTCTCAACTAAGGATATGTCTTTTTTGTCTAGTAGAAAATGAAATTTTGGCATCAAAGGTTAGTTTTGATTCCAATACAAATAAAAATCTACTGCTTTATAGTTTGGTAATAGTTTATCAAATGCTATGTATTGTTTCTAGTATAAACAGTCTTTTTTTTTTTTTTCAATGTCCCTTTTTCACTTTATTGTTTTCAGTCACTTGGATTTCTATAAGGTCCAGTAATCATGAGTCTCTTATGGTATTTGTTATAATTAACTCTGACTATTATAAATAGAAAATGGTTGTTACATTAACATTTCTATATATTAATTATATAGATAACCTTTTCTTTTTATAAGGAAGTATATATGACTATATAAAGTGTATAGAGTTGTCAATATTGAAAAACAAATGATAGAAATAGGATTAGTTGATGTTGACAAGGCAGGACAATTAATTATGACTTGATTGGAACTAGATTTGGGAAAAGAAATTTTTTTTGCCAATAATTATATGCCTGAGCTGTCCCACTTAGGAATGGATATGCCATCCCTCTCAAATGTGCAAAAGTCCAGAAAAGATCATTTCAAAATGATGTGTCTTAAAAAACTGCTTAAATGACTATGACTGGAGAATTGGCTTTCATTTAAACAACAGTAAGATGATAAAATAAAAAATAGTAGTGAAAATAAAGGTAAGTATTTCACTTTTTCTATTTAAATATAGGTATATAGAATGTAAAATTATTTCTTACTGTGAATTTCTCAAGATTTAAACATAGTACATCAATTTAACTAATAATTTATAAGTGTGATATAACTGCCTATAGTGAAACTTACCTTGCAGAATAAAGAAATTTAATAAAACAGATTGATAGTTCTAAGGGTTTTTTTTGGACAGGCAGATAATTAAGTGAAAGGAATCTATGTGATGTCAGATATTCTCTGTGGGATCTAACTTGGTACTTCTTAATTGTGGAATTTCTAGATATATCAATGAAAAGCTTTACACCTATTTTTCAATGCTTATGAAAAAAAGTTTCTAAAACTGTTAGATAGTATTATTATACAATATCTATAATACTATTTTAAAAAATTTTTATGGCCTAAAATTATTTATTGGGAATAATGAGAGTTAATTCTGAAAACTATAATGGCTTGTTCTTTTTAAATTTTTACGTGACAAATTGATTGATGATCACAATTTTTTAGACAGAAAAATGCACTTTAAAAGAATTTGAATGAATCAATGCTCAAAGCAATACCATTTTATAGATTAAGCAGTTAATGGCACAAATTGTTGAACATATTATAAATTTGTTCATTTCAAAATTAAAATATAATATTTAAATGCAGATCTTATCTCAAACATATTGCTAAGCACTTTGGTATTATTCTTTAGGAGCAATTTCTAATCATGCTAAATTTCAGTTATTATTAAATATTAAAATTGCCAATCCAGAATTCAATTTGGTAATGTTTTTGAATTGTGAAAGAAAAACTAATATATCATCTGATATTGATATTATTAACGATTTGATTAAAAAAAGTATGCATTTCTCAATTTGACTGAGTTGTAAATGAATGTCAAATTACATAGCTAATATAGAAATTTAAAAGCAGAAATTCAACAACTGACAAAATATCTTAAAAATAATTGGTGAGTTAAAACTGCAGAGATTATAATTGTTTGTCACTAAATATTATGTTGAAAGTATCATCTGGACAAAGATGAAATCATTGTTGGCATTCTTTTATATATTATTCTTATTTTGGACATATATAGAAAGAATATTTTGATTATATTTTAAATAATAAAACAATAATTCAGTTAACTGTATTTATTAATATATTTTTTTGACTAATGTAGATTTGGACAGAGATAGTTAAAACAGCTTTTTTTTTATTTTTAAAAATAAAAAAAATTCCAAACCTGATGAGATCTTGGAAAAGTTATAAAATATGGTGGTGGCATGTTAAGTTCAAAACAACTATTGGAATTTTTTAGGAATATAGGGAAACATTTAAATAATGAGGAAAGTTAAAAGTTTACAGTAATTGTCATAGATTATCATCATTATCTGTTAAAGCAATAAGCACTTTCAAACATTTTATTGAATTGGTTGTTTTCAATCTTAGATGAATGAGAGCAGTTTTTGTTGCTAGACAATGCATGAAAAGAATCTAAAACAGAACGATTTATTTCTTCCTTTTATCATTTTGATCAAGATATTCAATTACTTTATTAAGAAGGATGTTTAAAATTATCTGGTTATTTTATGGACATTATTTCATATTATATAACCACTCCATGATGATATGGAAGTTTTATTACAGTTGATAGAAAATCGGAGGCATTTGAAACAAAAACTGATGTTAATAGGATATGTTCAACTGTAAATTTGTTTTCTATTTTCATTATAGGCAGTTTCATGATGATGGCATTTAGATATGATGGAAGCTTGATATGGCTTTTAATTTAAACTGATTAAAAGCAAAAACAAGAATTTCATTTTTTTTTTACTTTTCTATTGACATTTTATTTATGATATTTATGATTGCGCTATTCTTTTCAATTCAAAAGATGATTTAATAAATATTATAAATGTTTTGAATGTATCCTATAAAGAATTTCATTTAGTAATCAGTATTTAAAAAAAAAAATCATGAATAATTTTGATTTGGATAGTTATCTTGATATGGGGATAAATGATGTTGAGGAGTACAAAATGACTATTGCATCTTAATATTGTTGTAATAAATTATATGGAATCTTGACTTAATATAAAGACAATGGAAGAATTGTATTTAAAAATGCTAATATTAATCTGAAAGTAAGATATAGAATCAGTCATTTGTGTATAATTGTAAAAGCAGTTCATATGAAGTGAATTTAGATATTATACTTTCTAAAAAGAAATTTATGATAAAGTTAAACATGGTTCAAAATCAATTGCTTTCATTTAGTCAGAAATGAACTAGTGTTATTGTATTTGTGAGTCATAGATTTATTTGTGTAATTATTTAAAACTTATCTTTAACTTTTGTTCTTCTCTCTTTTTTTTTTATTATTAGAATGGCATTTGTTTATAAATGGCTGCTAATGATACTTATTTGACATTTTATTTTATTTTCTGTAATTAGCAGAATTTCAATTAATTGAAAGTATTTTATTTTATTTTTGTATGAATAGTGTACCAATTCATTGTTTAATCCAAATTTGAGTATTAGAATTCATGATCTGGTTTGCACTTTACATTTACAGGTTTTCTTTAGTTTTAAAATTATATATTTTGGTCTGCACTATGTCATCTATCCCTTCCAGGAGAAATTTTGTGGAGGATTTTTTATATTTAACTATTATGTTTTAACAGAGTAATCTAGGATATTTTATATAATACACCTATGTTATTATATGTTTGAAATTTTAATTAGGTAAAAAAATAATAGTTTTTGTAAGATATACTTTTTATGTCTCTTTTTCCTTGCAGTGCGTATTACTTACATTTAAAGGTAATTAATATTTCTGCATTTTTTCCCCTTTTATTAGATTAAAGAAGGAAGCTCACAAAATTGTGAAAAGAAATTAATTAGCATTTTCACTAACATTCTAACAGAATTGGAACCTTGGGAAACTAAGCTTGATCAGGCAACTAGAAAAACTCGTTTAAAACTTAAGAAAGAATGGGATGAGTTTCAGAAAAATCCATTAGAGGAACCCGTAAAAGTAAGTCAAATCTTCATGATTGAATTTATAAATGCGTATTTTAATTGTGAGCATGCTTAACAATTCATATCAACACCTATTTTGATAACATAATAATATTTCATTCATTAACAATCATTACATCATATGAAAAATATTTAAAACAGGCAAAACTCTCCATACAGTAGTGCCACTCAGTGTTGCAAGCCATCATGTAATGAAAAATATTTATTGAGAATGAAAGTAATGTTTCTTATATTAAGGAATTATTTTTGCATAACTTTTAATATTTGAGATCTTACTTTTAAAAAAACAAATTTACAGGATAATGATATTTTCATTTTTTTAGAATCCTTTTGTAGGTAATAATATTAATTGTTTGTTGGGGGGATATCTAGGACTATGCTAACCAAAAAAAAAAAAGCTGGTTAATAAATTAACCATTAGTTATGACAAGTCAAATTTGAGTAAGTAATTTCTTCTTTCTGTTTTATATTTGATATTTTATAGAAATTGTCATATCGACCAAAATTATATAAATAACAATATGTACTAATCATATATATTATATTATATAATCCTTCTAAATTCTTTTCTTCCTACTCTGTTTTTGCTGTCTTCATATATAATATTGAATTTCAAAAATCTCACACACTTCACTTTTTAGCAAAAAAACTTTTATTATTGATTACAGTTTCGACTGTACCATGCAGTCTTCATCAGATCTACAAAATTTGAACACATATAAACATACAACCATAGGAGTTTAATAATTTTATATAAAATAATGTATTTTAATGGTTGTATGTTTATATGTGTTCAAATTTTGTAGATCTGATGAAGACTGCATAGTACAGTCGAAACTGTAATCAATAATAAAAGTTTTTTTTGCTAAAAAGTGAAGTGTGTGAGATTTTTGAAATTCAATATTAAATATGTATTAAATTTTTTTTTTAAAAAATCATAAAATTTAAGTAATTTTTAATAGCTAGTCTTATATCAGGATCAATTCTTCATCCTAAGATATTTATAGTAGCTGATTGTATCTGAAGTGCATTCTTCATGAATTGGGTTTCTTTCTTTTGATTAAGATCTTTTAATCTAATTGTTTTAGATAATTTAATTCTGACTTAATTCATAGTTGTGTTTGATATTAATTTTTAAGTAATTTTTTGCTATTGTTTAAGTTATTCATATATATATACACACACAGGTAAATCTCCTGCAGCACAATATCCTATATCACAATTTCACTCTAACACAATTAGAAATTTATGGAAACTCTCATCTAACATTGTACTTCTCCTATTTATATATCTGTAAAGAGAATATGCAAATAATCGATGTTCTTTAAGATAACTATACTTAATATGTCATTGCCTGGTATTGTTTCTATGACATTTTATTTTGTAATCTTTAATATCCATTTCCATATTAATTCCTTATTCAGCAGAGTCAAATCCATTTATTTGTTTATTTTATGAAAGTTCTTTTCCAATGAGCTAATGTTGCATGCTGTTAAAATGCTTTTTACAAGACTATATAATATATTTTTTGTACAATATGTTTTAAAATAATAAAACATAAATCTACAAATTAGAATACAAAATGTATTTTAAAAAAGTTGGCACTCCTTTCTATTCATCTATTTTATATACGATCATTAATATTTGAATAACTGTTTTAAATAAATTAATTATTTTAAAATAATGTTTTCTTTTTGTATATATATAATTTAATATTGCTTAATCATATTAACATAAATACACACACATCCATATCTTAATTATAGTTTAATGTCCTATTTGTTGATGTTTAAAGAGTATTCTGCAATAAATAAAATTTTAGTAAATAAATTTATCAGTATGTACTGTAACGGACCGGTGGATCTCACAAAAAGGGGAAAACGCATCTAACTACAGTCAGGCCTAGGATCTTCGGGTAGGATGCAGGCAAGGACGCGATGAAATACCCAACTCATGATCACATCCACCTTCAATGGTCTAGCTCTATATCCACACATTAAATCTAGATATAATTTGGGCTACTTCATCCTCATCTCACCCCCCCTTTCCGGCTCCATTATGCCTCAGTATTCGAACTCTGAGAAAATTCGTACTCTACTTTCTTCGGGGATGGGCTTACTCAAGTCAACAACTACTGCGCCTCTATATAAGCGAGGATCAATTACAACACTTTCCCAGAATATTTCCAATATCAGTATATATATTAATAAAGGCATATGTGTTGGAATTTAGCATACATATTTAGAGGTATGAATACACAATGATGGGAACAAGACAGAGACCAAATGGATTGAAACAACTTAATAACATTTATTAAATAATGGAGCTACTTTAATAATATTTACATATATAATATGAGTCAAGGATGATTTTCTATCACTTTAAAAGTTAAATGCGATTAATATCCTGATCCCTAAATCCCATGATAGAAATCCATACCCTGGCGATCTTTATTTACAAAAGTTTAAAATAATAAAAAAATTTTTTATAAGATCGCGAATCTGATTTACTAATTATTTTCATATACAGTCGTATTATAGAGGAGAAGACCTTTATAGGAGAGACTTTTACTCAAGGCAGTTAGTTATGTACACTGAATAATGAATGTTAGTATAACTTTTAACAAATAATGAAAACTCTTCTGTTACTACTGTATGTTTTTAATGTGGAACAACATCAAGATCTTACCTTATTCCACATTCAGTCAGGTGATTTTAAGCTACTGAAGGGGTGCATAGACCTAAATTTTATTTAATACAATAAAATGTTTACGAAATCTAACTTCCCCCCTCTACGCTTGAATAAACTTTCCCATTTTCTGAAATATAAGCTTCCAAATGTGGAAACGAAAAGAAAAATATGAAAAGTAAAAATAAGATCATAAATAACAAATAAAATAAAAATACAAATCAATTGAATAAAATTTTTTAAAAAAAATCAATTTCTGAGTCTGGCAAGCACTGTCCATCATATTCAATCAAAGTCTATTCCTCCTGGTGATAGATCCTCTTGGGCTGTGTACTGTCCATAAGTTTAATTGATGATCACTCATTCCAGAATCATAGATCATCAGTGCTATCCAGTTTGTTTCCTTTGAAGAAGACACTGGAGATCATCATTTACCAGTATTTAATAAAGAAAGGCATCTCACACATCATAACGCTTCTATGGGCTTGAAGAGCTGGCATTCGACCTGCTATGGCATAGTTCTTTTAGCCAGACCACATTGCAGTATCCTCATTAGTATGTGTAGTTTTTCTAGGATTGTTTTTATGCATAGAGAAATGGTGCAAAAAACTATCTTTGCTAAATATTAGAGTTTATTTAGTATTCTCTTGTGACTATTTGACATAAATTTGAAGTTTTCTTTTTAACAATTTGCTCAAATGATTCGGTTTGCTTCCATATGATGAAGGTATTTCAGGTTTTGGTTTATGTTGACGGATGAAGTAAATTACTGTTTATTTTTACGTGATTGAAATTTGTTCTCAAAATCGATTACATACGTCCATCTTGCTTTGTTAAAAAAAAATAATACAGTTGTCAAGATGTTGACTTTCTTGTGCTTGCTGCATTTGTCTATTATTGCATAATTGTACATCAACGTAATGTTATTAAAATAAATGTTTATTGGGATTATCTTTTTGTTTCCAAGTCTGGTTGCTTAGCAATATGCTTGACATTAGATCATTATCTTGTATATTTTATTTATGTTCATGTCATAATGATAGTTAGTTGATGACTTACAATACTCTTGGTTAGTCATATTGTCTATATGTACATGGGTGTATTTATTTTCTTAGTGTCTAACTTGAAACTTTAGCTTTCTTTATAACAAAAAAAAAACATAATTTGCTGATTGCAGTGTTTAGTGTATATATGTGTGTTTGCAAAAGAGTAAGAAATTGTTTAACAATTGCTCGATTAGGCTTAGATGGTGAGCTTAGTGCAGGTGGGTGGTAGTTTGTAAATCCACTTATGGTATTTTATTTTACTATTGCTATCACATAAAACTATTTACTTACAGTCCTTTTATTAATATATCACTAACATAATGTATATGTTATTGGTTTTATTGTCTTGTTCTAAGACTAAGAATAGCCCATATTAATCTTAATTAAGATTTTGTAGTGAGATAAATAAAATAAATTTTTAGAGTTGAAACCAAGCTAATGAATTTTTTTTTGTAGATAACATTATCAGATTTAAACTCATATCCCACTACTACAGTATGTATTAAAAATCTAAATTACACCCTATGGGCACCCAATCCATATATATACATACATACAGAAATAAAATACAATTGGGAGAATACTCGACTTTTATTTTATCAAGATTTTTTCTCTTGAATAAAGTACACATGTCTATATATTTTGTGTTTTAAATGTTTAGTTTGTAAATCCCAGAAAATATAATTTTAAGAAATTGTAATGTTTGTAGTTTTGAAAGCAACTAAAAGATTATGTGTTAAAGAATATCTTTTTATTGTTAAGACTAATTTTTGGAAAATTAAATTTCAGTCCCAATCTATATGATAAAAATATAAAAACATTTAAGAGAAAATTTATATCTCTGGTTCTAAAAATACTAATTTTGGATGATCTTATAAAAGAAGGAAAAAGCATCGCACTTTGCAAAAACTTTAAATTTACATGCAGCAACAATCCTAACTATTCAGAAAAATTAAAAGAAAATTAGAAGTGTTGCTGCAAGATCTTCGATATCTGCAAAATCTGCTACTCGTCCCCATGCACCAATAGTTGAGAAAGTGGGGAAGACACTCAGCATTTGGGTTGATGATAGGGTCCACAAAAGGATTTCATTCTACAGCAGTATCATTAAACAAAAAGCTCTTAAAAGGTATAAAGGCCTTAAAGAAAATGGAGAATTGTCTGTCAGCCCAGTTTTGCTGTTCATAGCATAATAATTCAAGACAAATCTGCATCGGCTAATCATGAAGCTGCCAGGACATGTCCAGAAAAAAATTCAAAAATTATAGAAGAGCAAGGATACATACCACATCAAGTTTTTGATACTGATGAAACTGTGGTTTGGTGGGGCGGGGGGGGGGCATATGCATAATGGAACATTTATATTGACACAAGCAAAAACTACCTGGAATTAAGATATCTAAAAATTGGATAATGCTATTTTTGTGTAGTAATGAATCAAGAGTCTTTATGACAAACCAGTGCTTGTTAATAGATCTTTAAATATCTGTGAACCTAAAGACATAAAAATAGTTTAACCAATATATTGGAAAGCAAATTCAAAAGCTTGGGTAACTGGAGATGTTTAGAAAATGATTTTTAAAATATTTTGTGCCAGAGTGAAAATTATTTATGATTTTTAAAATATTTTGTGCCAGAGTGAAAATTATTTAAAGAATAAGAATTTTGATTTTAAAGTGCTGTTATTATTAGATAATGCCCCAGGCCACCCACAAGATTTGAGCCATCCAAGTGGTGTTTTTACCACCAAACACTACTTTGTTGCTCCAGCCATTGGATCAAAGTTATTTATACCTTTAAAACATGCTATATTAGAAGATCATTACAATGGATTTTATATATAAATGAATTGATATCAATTGGGATAATGGAAGTTTGGAAGCAATTTTCAATTAAGCACTACATCAAATTCATATCCTTATTATTGAAAGAATTAAAAATATCAATTTGCCCATTGTCAATAAAAATAGAAAATGGGTTTGAATCGTCAGAAAGTAAAATAGGTGGCATATTAGAATTTGGTATATCAATTGTAGATGATGGTTTAGAGGGTATAGCTATTCAGGATGTTCAAAATTTATTGATTGAAGAAATTGGCGAAATGGATTTGCTGGAAATAGCATCAGATGTTGTAAATCAAATGGATTCTGAGGAAAACAGCAGTAATGAAGATTGTAAAGTTAATAAATTAACATTAAAAAAATACAGGCAGGTCTAAGCTTAGATAAAAATCTAGAATCATTTTTCTTGAATGCAGACCCATCTGCTGAAATAAGCTGAAAATTTAAAAGGGGGCTGCAAAATTACTTACCTCTATACCGGAAAATCTACAATGATCTTGTAAGAGCCAGCAACAAACCATGATTACAGATTTTTTAGAGGGCAACAGTTGGCAAATGATTAAAAGGATTCAGTGAGGGAAAATGATATTGTTTGACCGAGCAGTGTTGAGGAAGAAAATTATTAAATTAAGGTTATTAAAATGAAAATAATTAGAGTTTGTTTTTTTCTGTTTTGAGTTATAAATAACATATGTTAATATTTTTAATAAAAATGCTTCTGTGTGGATTTTAATATATGTATTTCTTTTTAATAAGTTTTCAAAATCTAATCCCTCTTTTTCTACTGGCTCTAGGTCTCATATAATGTGATTTTACATGACATAGTATTTTCTAGGAATCTATCTACTGTGTTTTAAGAGTTATCTGTACATGAATTTTTGCATGTAGAACAAAAAATTCTCTCCAGCCCTACAAAAATTATATGCCAAACTGAAGCATTAAGTCAAAAGATTTAGATCTTATAAAATTATCAGTTTAAAATTTATTAGCAATTATGAGCTTTGATATAGAAGTTTTAAAATAGGCAATTTAGTAATAGATTTATAATATTGCCCTTAAAATTATGATTAAAATAGTTTATAAAATCATTTACCTGTTGTTATTTTTCAAAAAATGAAAATATTTTGTCATTTCACTTTTAATGCCTAGCAAAATAAATATTAGATTATGCTATAATTTGTTTTCATATGTTTAAGTTATGTATACATATAAGCAATTGCTTCCACAAAGTGGGTGACAAATTATTATTTTTTTTTAATGTTATAAGTAATTTTACTTTCTGGGGAATAAATTTTAAATAATAATTTATTGTGATCATTCATAATAATAATATAAATTAACAGCAAATTTCTGTGTACAATAGGGCAAGTTATAGTAATCAGTATATTCTAAAAGCAGTGTATTTTAATTCTCGTCCAGTGCCTTGTCATCCAGTATGGCCAGATTGGTTTATGGTTTTTATCAGTGAGGAGCCTTGAATCTGAGATCAATGCACTTGGGTCTTTAGATTTAATGCACTCCTCCAGCACCTATCTTTCATTTTTTGGTTAACTATGAAAACTATCCCCCCAAAATTAAAAAAACTATGTTTTCAATCCAAGCTAATTTGCTTGTGTAAGCATAGGAAAAGATGATCCTATGATGTTTTATGGTATAATACCATGATGTTTTATGGTATAATACCAATCTTAACCAAAAGATAATGATGACTATGGTTATTTAAAAACCAAAAATTCCCAACATATATAGATAATGAATTGGATTTCCAGCTGTATGATTATATAAGCTTGGATTGAAAATATTGTTTTCATTTTAGGGTGATAGATTTATATTTAACCAAAAAAGTAAAAGGTAAGGCTGGAATGGTGCATTATTAGATCCAAAGATTCATGAGTTCTGCTCTCGGATTCAAAGCTCCTCATTAACGAAAGCCATAAGCTAGAGTCTAACCTAGGATACTGGATGAAAAGGCACTAATGAGAATGAAAATGCTCAGACTTCTAGCATCCATTGATTACATTAGCTTGCACAAAAAGTGAAAAAATGGTTTCTAAATGTAGATAGTTTAAAGAGGAAGTCAGGAGAAATAGAACAAAATGTAATTTAGGAAGATAGAATAGAGTATTTATTTAATGAAGTATCAAGAGATATGATAAAATGAGTAGTACAATGGAGACAGTTAGTCAAAAAATAAGTAAGATAGAGGAAGTGGTGAAGGATGTAGAAGCAAAATTAAAATCATTAGAGATGAAGTGTGAACAGATTAAGGAATTAATAAATAGAAACAATAAGGAAGAACTAGATAAGGAAGTCCAGAAGGTGGAAGAGAATGTCATGGATGAAGTCTGGAAAATAAACTATGAGACAGTATTGGTAGCAAGCAGACTTGCTAATTAGAGGATGTGGGTGTGTAATTGTAAGGGAAAATAGAAATAGGGATGTAAGAATATGTTTGCCTGAAGCTAGGATTAGAGATGTTATAGATAAGGTAAAGAAACAAAGGAGTAGAAATGTTTATGTTATGGTAGGGACAAATAATTTGTCAGCGCCATCAGAGAGAGTAATATATGAGTACATAGAATTGATTAATAATTTGAATACGATTAAAGAAAGAGTAGGAATACTTAGATTATTATCAAGATTCAACAGTGGGTATATGTTAGATAGGGTATGATCTATAAATGAGAGATTGAAAAAATTATGTGAGAGAAATAATGTTATGTTTGTGGATGTGTGGGATTTTTTAATTAGTAAAGGGAATTGTATAGTAAAGATGGATTACATTTAGAAAAACTAGGAAGTGAAGTATTAGGGAGTTTGATTTATAAAAAATATTATAATTTGGGGAACTTATGAAAGGGGGGTAGGGTTTTAAATTGCAGTATTATCAAAAAAAGAATGGATAGGATATAAGAAATAAACAAAGAATAGCTGATTTAGAAATAAATGTATTTGTGGAGAGAGAATGGGTCTGTAAAATTAATGGGAAGCTAGTTACTAACAAATGCAATAGAGAAGAAAGAGTCAAGAAAATTTATAAATGGATAGTAAGAAAAGAAGAAATTTTTAAAATTAGATATTTGAATATGCAAGATTGGTAGGAGACCAGAAAAGTGGCTGGAATTTAACAAAGTTAAAAATGAAGAGCTTGAGATATTATCAGTAGTGGAAACACATCTAACAGAAGAAGAACCTATGTTGGAAGACTTGGTATGGCAGGGTATAAATAGAAAAGAAAAGGGGTGGTGGTATAGGAGTTATGTCAAAGAAATGTTTAAATATGTTAAGTGTCAAGAACATTTGTGGTTTGAAATAAGATTAGGAAGACAAGAATGAATGATGGTTATAGTCTGTATATGGCCACTGGGGATAGTCAAACTATAATGGAGTGGAATAGTAGCACATAGGAATGCCTAGTTAAGGATACACAGAGTTTCAAAAAAAGGGAAAGAAAGTAATGTTTTTAGGAGATATGAATGAACATATTGAAGAAATTGATGACATGGGTAACAAGAATGGACATCTTTTGAAACTTTTTTTTATCAGAGAGTGAATTTGAGCATTGAAAAATGGTTGTTGTTTTGGTGACATACATGCCACAGGATGTCATTGTTTTTTTTTGAAAAACAATAGATTATGAACATTCCCAACAACAACCTTGAAAATGTATCAAATATTCATGAGGAACAATACACATGGTCTAGAAATTATATATTTCCCACAATAGATTATGCATTAGTAGAGAAAGAGGGAATGAATAAAGTACAGAAAATTAAAATATTTGATGTAATAGTGATCATAATTTCTTTATAAATAATGTGATGGAAAATAGTAATAAAAGTAGAAAGGATGGTGAAAGATGTGGATGGAGAATGAATGATAAGAATAAGTTAGAAAAATATAAAATAAAAGTAGAAGAAATCATGGAAGAGTTTGCTGTGGATGAATATAAGAACTGGTGTGGTGAAATAGAAAAAGTGTCAAATAGGGTTTTAGGTGAGAGTATTCAGAAGAATAAAAAGAAAAGAAAAGTGAGAATTTTAGTAAGAAGTATAAAAGAGAGGTGAAATGCATGCAGAGAATCTAAATGTGCTATTACAAACAAAGAAAATGAAAAAGATGTTAATATTAAATAGGAAAAGTATTTTAAAAAAAGAAGTTGGCTAAAATAGATAATTATAGAGAGAGAATGAAATTAAATAGTAAAATATTGGAGGATATTAATAACAGTGGAAGAGATAGTTGTAAAAAATTTTGTAAATATATTAAAAGGAGGAATGTAGGGGGGAGAGGAATAATATTAGTAGATGATGAGGAAAAGAGTATAGCTTTAGATTACAATTAGAGACAATCTTAAATAAGTATATAATAAATATAGAAAAGATGTTAGATGTGAAGGACATACTGATAACAAACAAAAGCATATACTAATGGAAATATTAGAGTTACAGAAAATGAGTTGAATGAGGCAGAGAAGAAATTGAAAAGTGGAAAGGCATGGATGGCAGCAGAGATGGTGTTAAATTTAGGAAATAGGGCAAAATTAAATCTATTATCATGTTTTAATAAGATGGTACAGAAGAGAGAATTTCCAGATAGCTGGAATAATATAAAAGTAAGGCTACTAGTTAAAGGAAAGGGTAAGGATTATAGAAAGTTAAACAATTGTAGTCCGATAGCGGTAACATCAGTGTTATATAAAGTTTTTGTGTTGGTGGCTGGAAGAGTCACAAAGTGGATTGAAGAAAATAATAGTGAAAAAAAGGTGAGGAGGTTTTAGATTAGATAGTCATATAGGAGATAGTTTATTTTTAGTCACACATCTTATAGATATGAGTAGGAATACAGGTAGTCAGTTATATATGGTCTTTATAGATATAGAGAAGGCATATGATAGAATAAATAGAAATAGATTATCGGTAAGTTTAGTAAATTTGAGAATGAATGGAGCTTTAGTAGATCTTATTAAGAGATTGTATGAAAATAATTACTATACATATCAATTAGGAAATATAGAATCAGTTTAAGTTAAAAAATGGGATGGGACTAAGGCAAGGATGTCTATGGCAGCTATTTTGTTTTTGTTATATTTGAGAGAAATGGAGAGAACAATAGAAAGATTAGGAAGAGAGATAGAGATATGATTAATAGGTGGCAAGGGAATATATACATTATCTGATCTTTTATTTGCTGATGATATATTCTTATGCACAGAAAATAGTGAAGATATGGAAATTATGTTGAAGATATGCACAAGGGTGGGTAAAGAGATGGGTATTAAATTTAATGAAGAAAAATCAAAAGTAGTGATGATAAATGCTGGGGAAAGAGAAGAGAAAGAATTTTTATTGGGGGATATAAAGTTAAATGTGGTGAATAGGGATAACTATTTAGGAATTGTCTTAAGGAATTGGAGAAATTGCTTGGATGAATAGAAGAAAAAATTGATAAATGAAGCAAAGAAAGTAAAAGAACTGATAAAGAAATTAACAGTGTTTTCATACAATAAATATGATCTAGCAAGAATTGTATGGGAGTGGCATTGGTGGGTTAACTTATGATAATGATATATTATGTGTTAGTAAAGGAGTGTTAAATTTCTAGAAAAAGTACAAAGAGAAGTAGGAAGACATGCATTAGATGCCGATGTGTGGATGGCAAAGGAGGCATTTCAAGGTGAAATGGGATGGTCGTTTTTATATGAGAAAAGAAAAATGAAAATGTTAGAATAGATTGCAATTTATGGATAATTAGAGAATGGCCAAAATAGTATTTAATTGGATTATGAGTAAAAGACAGGCAACAAGATGGGTGAGAAGGATAGTACAGTATGCAGAAGATTTGAATAAAGTCTTTATTTCAGTATACTTATACAAAATGTGGGATGATTGTGTTAGGAGAATTGTTGAGGGTTATAGTGGCAAAGAAAGGGATAGAAGAATAGATACATTAATAAAAAATAGGGAGATGGAGAACTAGTATGGAGAGTAAAGAGTTTAAATATATTGTGATGATGGTGCTGATATAGTACGCGCTCGGCGACCGTTTTGAATTTGAAAACAGCCAAAAACATTGCTGGCACATGCAAGCGATAAATGTCATCGACTAGAAACACTCATTTTTTTAAAACATAAATCGCCTGAGGCACTATAATTAAAAAAGGTGTTGGGAAGATACTACACTTAAAAAAATTGCGGAAACCGTCACATTAAATAGCCTAAGGTTATACTGTCAAAAAAAGTGCGGGAAAAGAAAAACAGGTGAAAATTAAAAAATACTTTAAAATAAACCAAAAATGCTAATTTATATATATATAGTCATAATCAAACATTGCAATATTTACAAAAACCCGTTAAAATATAGCGATCACTAGAAAAATAATAAATGCTATTTTAAAAATATCAGTCCGGTCTATCAACGCTATATAGTAAATCAGTCTTATAATTTTAAAAAACAATATTTAAAAACTGTAATGCTATAAATCAGACATTGAGTTGTAACGTCACATTGAATAGCCAAAGGTTATACTATGGAAAAAAAGTGCGGGAAAAGAAAAAGGTGAAAATTAAAAAATACTTTAAAATAAATCAAAAACGCTAATTTATATATATATATAGTCATAATCAAACATTACTTTAAAATAAACCAAAAACGCTAATATATATAGTGATGATAATCAAATATTGCAATCATAAATCTCAAAAGATTAACCCTATGTCAAGGCATTTTTTAAAAAAAAAAATCGTAAATGATATTTACAAAAACCCATTAAAATATAGCGATCATTAGAAAAATAATAAATGCTATTTTAAAAATATCAGCATTTATTTAAGTAAATTTTTACCAATATTTTAAGAATTTTAAAAAAATTACCAACTTCCTGTATGGATGGATGGTCGTCCGCTCAGGCTAAATTTGGTTCTTCCTAGATCTCTTCATTACTGCGACACCACAAGCCATCAGCAAATTATACTTTTAAGATTTAGGTTTATTACTTTAAAGAAGATGCCAGTAAAAGTAATGTATTCAGGAAATATCGCAGCTTAATATGGTCTCTTTCAAATTTATTTTTACGTGTGACGTAAGATAATTTCTAAGAATGATGATTAGGGATTGCCTTTGTCTTACTAAGATAAAAGGGCTAAGTTAAGAAGTTTAATAATAGAAAGCAAAACTTTCAAATTTTAAAAACAGCTGTAAACAAACTAATGGACTTTTATGCCTCAAGTCTAATAGTAAGCCAATGCAATAGAGGAATAAAATTTATTATAAATATATTTATAATAAATTAATGATTTAAAAATATAATCGCACTGTAATAAATTACAAGTCATAATTTCTACTCGTATATATATATGTGTGTGTGTGTGTGCCGATGCATCTTCTTTAAAGTGTTAAAACTTAAATCTTAAAACTAATACATGTATCGGCACACATATATAGGTATATGTATATACGAGTAGAAATTATGACTTGTTATTTATTACAGTGCGATTATATTTTTAAATCATTAATTTATTATAAATATATTTATAATAAATTTTATTCCCCCTATTGCATTGGCTTACTATTAGGCTTGAGGCATAAAAGTCCATTAGTTTGTTTACAGCTGTTTTTAAAATTTGAAAGTTTTGCTTTCTATTATTAAACTTCTTAACTTTGCCCTTTTATCTTAGTAAGACAAAAGGCAATCCCTAATCACCATCCTTAGAAATTATCTTACATCGCACGTAAAAATAAATTTTGAAAGAGACCATATCAAGCTGCGATATTTCCTGAATACATTAATTTTACTGGCATCTTCTTTAAAGTAATAAACCTAAATCTTAAAAGTGGTGCTGATATAGTATGCGCTTGGCGGATGTTTTGAATTTGAAAACAGCCAAAAACACTGCTGGCACATGCAAGCGATAAATGTCATCGACTAGAAACACTCATTTTTAAAAACATAAATCGCCTGAGGCATTATAATTAAAAAAGGTGTTGGGAAGGGACTACACTTAAAAAAATTGCGAGAAACCATCACATTAAATAGCCTAAGGTGTTACTATCAAAAAAAAGTGCGGGAAAAGAAAAAGAGGTGAAAATTAAAAAATACTTTAAAATAAACCAAAAACGCTAATTTATATATATATAGTCATAATCAAACATTGCAATATTTACAAAAACCCGTTAAAATATAGCGATCACTAGAAAAATGATAAATGCTATGTTAAAAATATCAGTCCGGTCTATCAACACAATATACTAAATCAGTATTATAATTTTAAAAAACAATATTGAGTCATAATCAAACATTGCAATAGTAAAACCGTCACATTAAATAGCCTAAGGTGATACTATAAAAAAAAAATGCAGGAAAAGAAAAAGAGGTGAAAATTAAAAAATACTTTAAAATAAACCAAAAACGCTAATTTATATATATAGTCATAATCAAACATTGCAATATTTACAGAAATCCGTTAAAATATAGCGATCACTAGAAAAATAATATAATGCTATAAATCAAACATTACTTTAAAATAAATCAAAAACGCTAACATATATAATGATGGTAATCAAATATTGCAATCGTAAATCTCAAAAGATTAACCCTATGTTAAGGCATTTTTTAAAAAAAAAATCGTAAATGATATTTACAACAACCCGTTAAAATATAGCGATCATTAGAAAAATAATTTAAAAATATCAGTCCAGTCTATCAACGCTATATAGTAAATCAGTATTATAATTTTAAAAAACAATATTTAAAAACTATAATGCTATAAATCAAACATTGAGTTGTAACGTCACATTGAATAGCCAAAGGTTATACTATGGAAAAAAAGTGCGGGAAAAGAAAAAGATGAAAATTAAAAAATACTTTAAAATAAACCAAAAACGGTAATTTTTATATATTGAAGCAGTCGATGTCTAATCATCATCGAGCTTCACCATGTACACTAACCTCCTGTGGGGCATGCAATTCAGACCTCATTGTAAATATATGCCATTCACCCACACACTATGCATAATGATAGGAGAAATTAGTAAAAATTAATTATGTTTAGTAAAGTAAAACAGTAGTGTGCATGATGCATATATATATATGAACGGAGCAATCATTTTATTAATATTTATTGCTGAAAAATTAAATGTTGTCTATACAATTGTAAATCTTTTTATATATGTGTGTATTTCAAGCGTTGGAATGTAGAAACAATGTAAAATGGGGAAGGCTCAAAATACCGAAATTATCCTTATCGATAATCAGATTTTCGTTAATTAAAATTATAAATCTTAAAATTCTTTTGTTCGTTTGTTTTCAAATCTTTAAAAATCTATCAAATGGTATTTTGAGCCTTATCTGTTTTAAAAATATTTTACTAATTAAATTTTTTTAAGAGATTACAGAAATAGCTGTGGGCAACTGAGATTGCGTTCTTGGCGGGAAAAAAATGTAACTTTTCAGACCATGAAATAAGAGTCATTTGAGTTTGGTTGTTTTTTTTCGGTCAGGTTAGTTTCGAAGCGTTTTAGGACCTTAAAAAATTTTAAGTTATCAACTGAGGGTCAGTGCTATAAACTGTGAGTAGAAAAGAAGTACCTTTCTCTCTTTTTCTCAGAAAACTGTCTATCCTAATGCCATCAAGTTTCCATCTGTTTGACTGACCCATGCAGGATGGCTGTATAATTGCCAAGCTGATTGCCTGCTGTTCGTAGGTGACCTCACCTGGTGTAGAGCTGCCTTAATAAGTAATCCTTTTGTGATATGTAATTCAACCTTCAAATTTTCATTCATATATTCATTTATGAGTTTTTATTAATTCTCTTAAACTCTCTCTCTGTAGGAATTTTAACTTACCTTTCACGCTTAATTTGTGTTATATAACTTTGTGCGGTTCCATTAATATTTAATTTGTTTTGTTTAATATATATATCTATAATTGATTTTCTTTAATATGCCAACAACCAAACTAGCAAGTTTTAAAGGGGGGGGGGATAATTGTTTAATTTGGAAAGAAGCGGGAGCTTCATTTAATATCTATCGATAAAGTTTCGTTTATTTAAAATTGAAATCGCTCGCTAGGTTGGTTTTATATTTACTTCTGTTATTAACGTATTGTCGCCCGTAAGGCTAATTCCACCGGTTAATACGTATATGGGAATCGAAATTAAATAAAAATTTTTTGTTAATTTGACATTGTAGTTAAAGAGTTATTGTCAGAATGATTCTTTATTTAAGTATATTATTGCTCAGAAGCCAAACCATTTACAGGTTTTCAAATAAAGAAAGTATATTAAGTTTCCTGTGCATGTATAACGCTGCTGGCCGACCTTCCACACTTCGATTTCTATATTGGGTTAGTTCTCAAAATCGTTCGTAATCAGGGACGCTCCTTCCTGTGGAACGCGAGGTGTATAGGGTTTTGATTGTGCTGCAGAAGTTCCATATAGCTGTCTGGGTCTCAAACCAAGGGCGAATGTATCACCCCTTTTTCAGTATAAAATGTCTTAAAATGATGAAGAATCCAAAGTACCATAAGATTCGTATTCCTCTAATAGTATGCCAGCATTATTAGTGTTTTAATTAATAGATTTATGCCTGCTTGACCTTTTATTAGGTGGTGGAAAAATAATGATTCATTCTTGAAATGCGCTACACGTCAATTAATTATTGTGTTTATTTTGAGACTGCTTTCCTTGACAATCTTAATTGATTCCCATAGACGTAACCAAATTTTTATTAATTATTATATCATGTATTCTCGTTAATGTAGTGCATGGTTTGTTTCTTATTTATAAAAGACGTTTCTTCCAAACAATACCAATAAAAGTACACAAAATGGTTTTCATAAGATAGATAAATGATTATAATTGGATATATTGCCTGTTTATCAAATAAATCATTTATTACTAAACATGTCACGACCTTTTATATTCATTTTTCGGCATCCACAACGTCCATTTAGTAAAATATTATTAAATTGGTATATTAACTCCGCACAAGCTATAACACAATCCATAAAATGATATTTGTTAAATAATTACTTAAATAATTATTGTAAATGCGATTTATAAAAACAAATCCCAAGTTTTGTAAATAGACAATATCATCACAAGCATGAAACATTTTGTAACATATATATGCGTTTTCAATAGTTTATTAAATATATAATTTCATGTGAATCCTGGTTTGTTTTGAATTATTTTCTAATGAGTATTTATAATTATTTTCCTTGACTAATAACTTAGCATTAATAAATAACTATAATAACTGTAATGACTGGGGCTATTCCGACCTCGATCATCATCATCAGTCTGATCTTATGCTCTACCGCTTTGCTTCTGGGCACGGATTTAAATAATTCTACTGTGTCATCAGAATGGTTGTTTGTTGGGTCAGAGATTCGAAGAATGGGCAAATAGGTTAGAATTCAGGATTGCTCCAGACCTGTGTATCTCAAGCATGATAGGATTCAAGGTACTTTTGCTTAGGATTTGAATTTTGTTAAGCGAGCATACTATTTTGACCGGTACAATATATATAGTCATAATCAAACATTACTTTAAAATAAACCAAAAACGCTAATATATATAGTGATGATAATCAAATATTGCAATCGTAAATCTCAAAAGATTAACCCTATGTCAAGGCATTTTTTTAAAAAAAAAATCGTAAATGATATTTACAAAAACCCACTAAAATATAGCGATCATTAGAAAAATAATAAATGCTATTTTAAAAATAGCATTTATTTAAGTAATTTTTTACCAATATTTTAAGAATTTTAAAAAAATTACCCACTTCCTGTATGGATGGGTGGTCGTCCGCTCAGGCTAAATTTGGTTCTTCCTAGATCTCTTCATTACTGCAACACCACAAGCCATCAGCAAATTATACTTTTAAGATTTAGGTTTATTACTTTAAAGAAGATGCCAGTAAAATTAATGTATTCAGGAAATATCGCAGCTTGATATGGTCTCTTTCAAATTTATTTTTACGTGTGACGTAAGATAATTTCTAAGAATGATGATTAGGGATTGCCTTTTGTCTTACTAAGATAAAAGGGCTAAGTTAAGAAGTTTAATAATAGAAAGCAAAACTTTCAAATTTTAAAAACAGCTGTAAACAAACTAATGAACTTTTATGCCTCAAGGCTAATAGTAAGGCAATGCAATAGAGGAATAAAATTTATTATAAATATATTTATAATAAATTAATGATTTAAAAATATAATCGTACTATAATAAATTACAAGTCATAGTTTCTACTTATATATATATGTGCCTATGCATCTTCTTTAAAGTGTTAAAACTTAAATCTTAAAACTAATACATGTATCGGCACACATATATAGGTATATGTATATACGAGTAGAAATTATGACTTGTTATTTATTACAGTGCGATTATATTTTTAAATCATAAATTTATTATAAATATATTTATAATAAATTTTATTCCCCCTATTGCATTGGCTTACTATTAGGCTTGAGGCATAAAAGTCCATTACTTTGTTTACAGCTGTTTTTAAAATTTGAAAGTTTTGCTTTCTATTATTAAACTTCTTAACTTTGCCCTTTTATCTTAGTAAAACAAAAGGCAATCCCTAATCACCATTCTTAGAAATTATCTTACATCACACGTAAAAATAAATTTGAAAGAGACCATATCAAGCTGCGATATTTCCTGAATACATTAATTTTACTGGCATCTTCTTTAAAGTAATAAACCTAAATCTTAAAAGTGGTGCTGATATAGTATGCGCTTGGCGGCCGTTTTGAATTTGAAAACAGCCAAAAACACTGCTGGCACATGCAAGCGATAAATGTCATCGACTAGAAACACTCATTTTTTAAAAACATAAATCGCCTGAGGCATTATAATTAAAAAAGGTGTTGGGAAGTTAAAAAAATTGTGGGAAACCGTCACATTAAATAGCCTAAGGTGATACTATCAAAAAAAGTGGGGGAAAAGAAAAAGGGGTGAAAATTAAAAAATACTATAAAATAACCAAAAACGCTAATTTATATATATATAGTCATAATCAAACATTGCAATATTTACAAAAACCCGTTAAAATATAGCGATTACTAGAAAAATAATAAATGCTATTTTAAAAATATCAGTCTAGTCTATCAACGCTATATACTAAATCAGTATTATAATTTTAAAAAACCATATTTAGTCATAATCAAACATTGCAATACTAAAACTGTCACATTAAGTAGCCTAAGGTGATACTATCAAAAAAAAATGCGGGAAAAGAAAAAGAGGTGAAAATTAAAAAATACTTTAAAATAAACCAAAAACGCTAATCTATATATATAGTCATAATCAAACATTGCAATAATTACAAAAATCCGTTAAAATATAGCAATCACCAGAAAAATAATATAATGCTATAAATCAAACATTACTTTAAAATAAACCAAAAACGCTAATATATATAATGATGATAATCAAATATTGCTATCGTAAATCTCAAAAGATTAACCCTATGTTAAGGCATTTTTTTAAAAAAAAATTGTAAATGATATTTACAACAACCCGTTAAAATATAGCGATCATTAGAAAAATAAATGCTATTTTAAAAATATCAGTCCGGTCTATCAATGGTATATAGTAAATCAGTATTATAATTTTAAAAAACAATATTTAAAAACTATAATGCTATAAATCAAATATTGAGTTGCAACGTCACATTGAATAGCCAAAGTTTATACTATGGAGAAAAAAAGTGCGGGAAAAGAAATAGGTGAAAATTATAAAATACTTTAAAATAAACCAAAAATGCTAATTTTTATATATATATAGTCATAATCAAACATTACTTTAAAATAAACCAAAAACGCTAATATATATAGTGATGATAATCAAATATTGCAATCATAAATCTCAAAAGATTAACCCTATGTCAAGGCATTTTTTTAAAAAAAAATCGTAAATGATATTTACAAAAACCCATTAAAATATAGCGATCATTAGAAAAATAATAAATGCTATTTTAAAAATATCAGCATTTATTTAAGTAATTTTTTACCAATATTTTAAGAATTTTTAAAAAATTACCAACTTCCTGTATGGATGGATGGTCATACGCTCAGGCTAAATTTGGTTCTTCCTAGATCTCTTCATTACTGCAACACCACAAGCCATCAACAAATTATACTTTTAAGATTTCGGTTTATTACTTTAAAGAAGATGCCAGTAAAAGTAATGTATTCAGGAAATATCGCAGCTTGATATGGTCTCTTTCAAATTTATTTTTACGTGTGACGTAAGATAATTTCTAAGAATGATGATTAGGGATTGCCTTTTGTCTTACTAAGATAAAAGGGCTAAGTTAAGAAGTTTAATAATAGAAAGCAAAACTTTCAAATTTTAAAAACAGTTGTAAACAAACTAATGAACTTTTATGCCTCAAGGCTAATAGTAAGGCAATGCAATAGAGGAATAAAATTTATTATAAATATATTTATAATAAATTAATGGTTTAAAAATATAATCGTACTGTAATAAATTACAAGTCATAGTTTCTACTTGTATATATATAATGTGTGCCGATGCATCTTCTTTAAAGTGTTAAAACTTAAATCTTAAAACTAATACATGTATCGGCACACATATATAGGTATATGTATATACGAGTAGAAATTATGACTTGTTATTTATTACAGTGCGATTATATTTTTAAATCATTAATTTATTATAAATATATTTATAATAAATTTTATTCCTCTATTGCATTGGCTTACTAGTAGGCTTGAGGCATAAAAGTTCATTAGTTTGTTTACAGCTGTTTTTGAAATTTGAAAGTTTTGCTTTCTATTATTAAACTTCTTAACTTAGCCCTTTTATCTTAGTAAGACAAAAGGCAATCCCTAATCATCATTCTTAGAAATTATCTTACGTCACATGTAAAAATAAATTTGAAAGAGACCATATCAAGCTGCGATATTTCCTGAATACATTAATTTTACTGGCATCTTCTTTAAAGTAATAAACCTAAATCTTAAAAGTATAATTTGCTGATGGCTTGTGGTGTTGCAGTAATGAAGAGATCTAGGAAGAACCAAATTTAGCCTGAGCGGACGACCATCCATCCATACAGGAAGTTGGTAATTTTTTTGAAATTCTTAAAATATTGGTAAAAAATTACTTAAATAAATGCTGATATTTTTAAAATAGCATTTATTATTTTTCTAATAATCGCTATATTTTAACGGGTTTTTGTAAACATCATTTATGATTTTTTTTTTTTTAAAAATGCCTTGACATAGGGTTAATCTTTTGAGATTTACGATTGCAATATTTGATTATCATCACTATATATATTAGCGTTTTTGGTTTATTTTAAAGTAATGTTTGATTATGACTATATATATATATAAATTAGCGTTTTTGGTTTATTTTAAAGTATTTTATAATTTTCACCTTTTTCTTTTCCCGCACTTTTTTTTCCATAGTATAACCTTTGGCTATTCAATGTGACGTTACAACTCAATGTTTGATTTATAGCATTATAGTTTTTAAATATTGTTTTTTAAAATTATAATACTGATTTACTATATAGCGTTGATAGACCGGACTGATATTTTTAAAATAGCATTTATTATTTTTCTAATGATCGCTATATTTTAACGGGTTGTTGTAAATATCATTTACGATTTTTTTTTTAAAAAATGCCTTAACATAGGGTTAATCTTTTGAGATTTACGATAGCAATATTTGATTATCATCATTATATATATTAGCGTTTTTGGTTTATTTTAAAGTAATGTTTGATTTATAGCATTATATTATTTTTCTGGTGATTGCTATATTTTAACGGATTTTTGTAAATATTGCAATGTTTGATTATGACTATATATATAGATTAGCGTTTTCGGTTTATTTTAAAGTATTTTTTAATTTTCACCTCTTTTTCTTTTCTCGCATTTTTTTTTGATAGTATCACCTTAGGCTACTTAATGTGACAGTTTTAGTATTGCAATGTTTGATTATGACTAAATATTGTTTTTTAAAATTATAATACTGATTTAGTATATAGCGTTGATAGACCGGACTGATATTTTTAAAATAGCATTTATTATTTTTCTAGTGATCGCTATATTTTAATGGGTTTTTGTAAATATCATTTACGATTTTTTTTTTTTTAAAATGCCTTTAACATAGGGTTAATCTTTTGAGATTTACGATTGCAATATTTGATTATCATCACTATATATATTAGCGTTTTTGGTTTATTTTAAAGTAATGTTTGATTTGTAGCATTATATTATTTTTTCTGGTGATCGCGATATTTTAACGGATTTTTGTAAATATTGCAATGTTTGATTATGACTAATTAGCGTTTTTGGTTTATTTTAAAGTATTTTTTAATTTTCACCTCTTTTCCCGCATTTTTTTTGATAGTATCACCTTAGGCTATTTAATGTGACGGTTTTACTATTGCAATGTTTGATTATGACTAAATATTGTTTTTTAAAATTATAATACTGATTTAGTATATAGCGTTGATAGACCGGACTGATATTTTTAAAATAGCATTTATTATTTTTCTAGTGATCGCTATATTTTAACGGGTTTTTGTAAATATTGCAATGTTTGATTATGACTATATATATATATAAATTAGCGTTTTTGGTTTATTTTAAAGTATTTTTTAATTTTCACCTCTTTTTCTTTTTCCGCACTTTTTTTTGATAGTATCACCTTAGGCTATTTAATGTGATGGTTTCCCCAATTATTTTAAGTATAGTACCTTCCCAACACCTTTCTTAATTATAGTGCCTCAGGCGATTTATGTTTTAAAAAATGAGTGTTTCTAGTCGATGACATTTATCGCTTGCATATGCCAGCAGTGTTTTTGGCTGTTTTCAAATTCAAAATGGTCACTGAGCGCGTACTATATCAGCACCGTGATGACCACGTAAAGTCATCATCACATGTATATATTTATTAATAAAAATTAGATAAATTAGCTACTAGAAGTAATAAAGGTAAATGGATTAGCTACTAAATTTTAAAAAAAAGAAGGAAAAGAAAAAAGTTGAAATTCAAATGTCGAAATTACTATGGATTTTTGTAATAGTAAGAGAAGGGGAGGGGGGGTGCATAAAGAAATGTGTCTTTTTCTCTCTTTTAAAAAAAAATGAGTAAGTCAAATTCTTGAACGTTATTTCTATTTATTGTGGGAGAGGGGAAGGGAATGCATAAAGAAATGTCTCTGTTCCTCTCTTGTTAAAAACTATATTGTAATAAGTTAAAATGAATTATAAACATAAATGTGGAAAATGAATTGTAAACTTTTAAATAAAAATTAAATGTAATATGTAATATAAAAACAATATGGCCGTAGGTGTGAAAGTCTGTTGGACTAATTAAATTCCTCGGACAAAGAAAATGTATAACAAGGAAAAGCTTATAATTACAGCTAAATTAATTAAAACCTACATTCCAGCCACTAATTAAATAAACATGATGATAAGAATTGGTTGGAAATCTAAATCTTAATTAAAAATTTACAAAACCATGAACAAAAGAAAGACAGTAAGAGAATTACAATTATTATCAGTGATTACTAGTAGAGATCTTGAGGAAGCAACAGCTCAAAGAAAATGAAAGAAGTGCGCGGCTAGTGGCGTTAAAGGGACGTGGGTTCGTATTCAATCCGTCTCACCACTGACTCACAATGTAAGATCTATGCCTGACCTGCTAGAGAGACTACCGCTTCTGTGACTGACAACTTAAAAATCTACCTACAGAATCAATAAGAAGTAAAAAAAAACGAACGAGAAATAACTTCACAAACTGAGAGAGAAAATCAATCCAGCCGACAGTGAAGGACATACTGTCTCTACAAAAAAAGGGATGATCTCCCACTGGACAGTAAAGAGTGCTCGAAAGAAATACCAATGGAAATAACTACAACGAAAACCTAGGTAAAAGCATGCGTGCATTTTAATTTTTAATGTTCGTAAATAAATAAACAAGGAACAATTTTGATAAATTTAGAACTCTACCCAATAGGACTTCAAAATAACTTTTATATTTGATCTGTTTTATTATGTTTTATTATAGCCACTTATTATATAAGTGTGTTTTTTTATTATTGTTATCATGTATTTTTTTTATATAACAGTGAGTGTTATTAAACATATTTATTCATAAATTGTGTATACTTGCTTTATTCTCCTATCACCAAGCTACGACAGGAGGGAAAACTATAATTTAGTGATTAAAGGGTAAGGCAGATTTTTAAAGGTATTCATGTGCTGCTTGTTCATGCGAATTTCCCAATTATAAAAAATAAATAGCAAGCGCTGGACATTCGTTAAATTTGTTTGAAATAGTTTGCTTTGTTTAGCAGCCGAGGGTTCTTGATCGGGAAAAATAATGCCAAGATAATATGTACCTATTATCTTGGGGTTCGGTCAAGGGTATAGATATGAAGTTAAATTTGTATCTGTATTAGCTCTCTGCTTGTATTGTAACGGGGTTGGTTAAATAAATAAATAAACAATATCCATTACAGTTGGAGGCTAAGCCGGGATATTTCGGTTAGCAAAACTGCTAATAAACAAATAAGATAATAAAGAATAAAAGTTGTAAAAAATAAATGTATAAAAAATAAGTATAAAATATAATTGAAAGTATAAATATATAAATCAAACATCCCAAATAACCGTTTCCGTTATAATTGGGGGCCAGTCCGGGATATTTCAGTTAGCAAAACTGATAGTAAACAAATAAGAATAAATAAATGAAAGGAAGAATCAAAGTTGTGAAAAAAATAAAGTATAATAAATAAGTATAAAATATAATTGAAATAAAATAAATATATAAATCAACCCCGCAAATAACCAATTCCGTTACAATATATATAAATAAACAGAATATTGAATGTGAGTTAATTTATAGTAATAGGAAGGAAAATAGTTTACTGTTTAATGCTCGAACAGGATTGTTAACAACAAGGAAATACATACATAAATGGAAAATATGGGTGATTTAGTGTTCAAGTTATGTAAGGAAGGCATAGAAAATATTAGGCATCTGTTAATTGAATTTAAATGCCTATAAGCTGAAAGAGTATAGATAATGAAGTTGTAGGAGAATAAATATAAACAAAGTGATTATACAGAAAGTGAATTCTTGGTTTTTATGCCGGGTTTGGGAAAGATAATGGGGATTTAGATATAAAGGCCATAGAGTTGACAAAGATAATGTTGTGGAAATGGGATGCAACAGGAAAGAGAAGAATATGAGAAAAACTTAGGGTCGGGAATAGAAAGGGAACGTAAGGTGGCTAACAGGTTTCGCTGGGCATAGTAGCTGAAAGATTTCTGACTCCAAGAAACAAGAACCCATAGTGCATCACATCACTAATGTTTTAACAGCTTGTATAAACATTAAAAAAGGTGGTCATGTGATGTTTTTATGGTATAATATAAATTATTAATAAAAAATATGAAATACGATTTTATAAAAGAAACAAACTATGAGTTACTATCATTTAGTTGCCTCTATTATAGAGAAAATTACGTTTTCTATTAAATGTTATACCATTTTTCTGTTTCTTTAAGAGAAAGACAATGTAATGTTAGTATTTGTTTATCTTTATATATAAAGCACTACTAAGCACTAATTTATATATCGACTCACATCACAGAAACACAAGCCTTATACTTTAGTAATTACTACTAATGAAAGAGCATAAATCAGTTTACTTTAAAATGAACTATACATGTTATTTGAATTTTTAGTGATGATATTTTACAACTACAATAAAAAATTTTGATCACTTACTAACAATAGAATCTATGATTTTAATTTTTATTGGATGATTAATACTGTCATGATTATTTTGAACATTAGGATCACTTTCAGGCAATACATTATTTAAGTTTTTAATATCTATGGTACAATTAGACAAAAATGTATACCTTATTGCAAATTTAAGACTGTAAAGGATTGTTACATTTGGAAACAGGACACTTGTTGATACTCCAGGCAGCAAACATGTGAATCTGTGTTAAAAGAAGGGCAGATGTTGAAATTAGAATTATCTTGAGGTGCAACACTGCAAAATTTTGATGATTTTTTTTTTTTTTTAAGTATTAAGCCTTTCTTGTAAGTATGACAGGAAAAAAATATTTTTTTTTTTATATTTGAATTATATATTTAAAAATAGTTTGTTCAAGTCTAAGTAATCGTAGAATTGAACATACATCAAAATGTATTTATTCATAAAATTTTGTGATGCAAGTGAACATGAAAATTTATTCATTCTTATATTATATAATTAATGATTTTTTTTACAATCTGTTAATTTTTATATTCTATATGGAATCAATAAATATTTTTGAAATTTTTTAAGAATAATACTATTTTACACTTAAAATTTCTACATAGATAAAAAATGAAGAAGTTTGAAAGTGGCATTCAAAAAAAGAAAAAGATAGATTTGTTAAATATGCGAGTTCTAACGCTATTCAGAATACCCAAACTTTCTTAAGTACATGTGCAAAATTATTTTTAGCTTTGTCTGATTATCTCAATGTAATAAAAGATCAATTTGATGAAATCGAGACAAGAACTAAAAAGCAACTACTTGATGTCAATTCCAATACCTTGAGGAAATGAAAAATAAGAAAAAACAACCAATTGTTAAAAATGCATTAGAATCACTATCCCCATGAGACACTTTTAAAATAAAATGACATCTTTCAGTGATTACCAAATTTGCAATAAGGAGCAAAAGTATATGATGATATTTCAAGAAAATTCTCATTTCTTTTCAATCTTAGTCAAATAAATGATTTGGGAAAAAATGTCGCATTTTTAGTCCAATTTTACCCTAAAGATTTTGATCAAAATTTGTATGAAGAAATGGGTTTTATTTCATCTTTACTTAAAAGATAATTATTCAGAAAAACAAGATGTCATTTCAAGATGCTTATAATATTATAATGCAAGATAAAGGTACAATCTGTATTTCCTAATGTTGAGGTAGCTTTTTGAGGTTTTTTTAACTCTAATGATTATGAATTGTTCAAGCGAACAATCTTTTAGCAAATTAAAATGAATTAGAAATGAATATCAAACAACTATGATTCAAAAATGGCTCAATTCTCACACAATCCTGTTCACTGAAAATGATAAACTTTATAGTTTGTCCTTTGATAATAATGTTTCTAACTTTGTATCTGGAAAATTGCATAGACAGTGTTTTAGATTTGCTTTATTTTTAACAAATATAATGTTTATGTTAAATATATTTGTAAGTTTTTATATTATATTTTATTTAATTTATATTGTAGATGTCTTAAAGTTAAATAATTTAATAAAGACTTTTATGTATTAATAACCTGTGTAAATAGATATGGGTGTCTTTCTTATACAATGAGGGTTAGTAAAAAAATATAAATCCAGCCCTGCTTAGAATAGATACATTTCATTAATATGAGATAGTTATAACTGCAACACCTTTCTTACAATGATATAGGGAGTATACTTCAGATCTGAATCCCAATTTAGCAAAACTACAACCTAACTACAGAGATGGCTCTTTTAGAGCCAGTCCTAATTTACTATAACAAAATCTCGAATAAGTCCCATATAGATATAGAGATATTTAATTATTCGGCAGTAAACAAACAACTGTTTATATATTATAAACTCAACAACACAATCTAATTCACAGCAATAAGCTAAATTACATATAAATGAGCTCTATCTCGATTTAAACAATCTTTAACTTAAAATTACTTATAATTATTGCCCTCATTATTTAACACTTAGACACTTTATTTTTTATTTTTAACCAGCTTGGAGATCTTACATTTAAAATGAAAATTACACCTTCCATTATTTTTTTAACTGACAATTTCTAAATAAAAACATTGGGTTAACATGTATGTTAAAGAAAAGTTCTTTTCAAAATGTTATCATAATCTATATATATAACAAATACAATACAAACCTTTTTTTTTTTAACCTTTCCCTCCCGGTTTTAAATGATTCATAATATAAAATATAGCTTATTAATATTAAATATAAACTAAAATAAAATTTAAAATGTTCTAAATAATTGGTTTTTTTTTTAAAAAACTTACAAAACAAGTTACTTATATAGATGTGTTTTGTTTTCGTCATGATGGCAAGTATTATTCCATAAGTGGCCATAATATCCTTTAACAATTTCCAGTTTTGAAATATGAAGTAAGCTTTGTTTGAAAATAATGTGCCAAATTCCAAATATCCAGGGTAGATTTCAGTAGTTGGCAATTTTCCTCTTTCTATCCAGTCAGCATAATGGTCTGATGTAACTTGAATAAAGTAAGAATTCAGATTGACTGCTTTAAGAAAAATTGTCTTTTTATAAGTTTTACTTCTCGTTTTTGAACAGCTGATGTGTTTTTCATAGGTTTTTGTTAATCTTGTTTTTCACACCTTAAATATTTTATTTTTAATACTTTTATGACCAGAATTTATTTTAATTACAAGGGTTTGAAAAACACTTTCATTATTTAACTGAATGAACTTGCAAAACATTCATTTTCAAATCATTTATCAAAACCAGCTTAATCTTTTTTTAACAGTTGTTTTGCAGTATATTCCATACATTTTTTTGACAAAAGAAAACCTTAACATAATTTACCGATTACACTTAAATTTAAATATATTTTTTTACAAACCTATTACATTTTTTTAATGTGATAATTAATAATTTACTTTAAGCCTTTGCATTTTGCCTATTAGTAGTAATTTTATTTATTTTTTTTAAAAAAAACAACAACTTTTGAATGCTATATTTATTAGCATCTTCACAACGATCATTTCTCAACCATATGGAAGAACATATGACTGACACTCCAAATGAATAAGACATAAATTTGAAATTGTATATATTTTTCTCCAATGTAGAATTTTTTTTTTTATTTACTATTTTTAATATATTTAAAATTTTATTATAATAAATATATTTATTTTACTTATAGATTCAAATTCAGATCTTTCAAAAAATCTTAAAACAAATGGAATATTCTATACTGTATAGAAATTTGATAATAATTTCAAACAATTATAACATACTTTTTTATAAACTTAAAAAAAAAAAAAGAATTTTTTTAATTCCTAAAAACCTATATAGAGTGGGCTATGAGTTTCTATACATAGGAAAAATAAACATTTTTTTATGAAAAGCCATTTTTATTTATATAATATACTCTACATGACTGCCAGTGTTTGAAAACATACATCAATACGTGTCCGCCATAGTTGATGAGCATGTATCAGCACAGCTGGAGTTGTACTTATAATGGCATTGGTGATATGTTCCCTATGATCATTTATATTTCATATGTTTCCTGATACATCATGGTCTTCAAGTAGTCCCAAAAATAAAAATCAAGTGGGGTGAGACCATAGCTACCAATCCAAGCACAAGGCTGTATGGAAACTTATGGCCCACCCTTATACATAGTTAAAATTGCATTATGTAAGAGCTATTATTTGTCAAAAATATTGTATGAGAAAGAGTGGAAATTCAGCCTTGAATAAATTTAAATAATGGCAACAAATTTTTATCATCACTTGTATTAAACTATCATTCATTTTTCAACAGTTTGAGAAATTCCATCAGAAAATCTAGTTTTCTATTAACAACTTTTTTTTTTTTGGTAATTAATTAAAACAATAATGAAGCAATTCATTTTATATGTAAAATATTGAACATAATTCATATATTATCAAGTTGAATTAAATTATTTACAAAAGATCACTGCATAAAAAAAAATTGTTTTTTTTTTTTCAGTTCACTATATCATATTTTGTTCTTATCAATCTTAATTTTCCTCTTATTAAAAACTATTATTAAATGGAAGTACTTATTGATAAAGACTCCAACACCAGTTGTGGGGTTGATCATCTTCAAATGTATGTATAATTGTACATTCTGATATTAGATTATTACGTATATATTTTAGTGATTTTCCACTATAAGCTAACTGTAAGCACTTTTGATTTTAGAAAAAAAAATTTCTTAAACAAAGTATTGCTAATTTTTTTCAATGATTTACCATAAAAGAATTCCTTTAAGCAAATGAGAACATTATTAAACTTATACACTACAAGAATATACTTAAGCAAATACAAATAGTTTAGAACATAAAACTATTGCCATATAAATAAATTAACATTAAATAATATATCACTTCAACACAATTATTTAGTGCTATAACATTAATAGGTTAATCAATAGTCAAATTGTATATTTCCTGTCACTAATATGATTACATATTTAAACTTGTGGATTCATATATTTTACAATATGTTATTACAATATCTTAAATCTTTTCAACAAAGTGTTGATCATTATTAAATCAATATATCATTTTTACTGCAAAATATTTTTTGCTTTTTATATAAAGTTAAAAATTACTAACAACGTTTCACATAAATTTTTTTATTTATTATAGTTTATAAGAGGCAAAACTCTCCATACAGAAATGCTACCCAGTGTAAGCCAGAGTAATCAATGGATGCAAGAAGTTAAATGCATAAAATCCTTATCCAGTGTCTACATCCCAGACTAGTTTCTAGCTTGTAGGCACTAGATAGAGATTTTATGCACAAACCTTCTTGCATCCATTGATTACTTTGGCTTGCATTGGGTGTCACTACTGTATGGAGAGTTTTGCCTCTTATAACAGTTTGTGTAAGCATAGGGAATGGTGATCATGTGATATTATAGTTTAATTAATAGTAAAATCAGCTACATTAATTATTGATATAATTTGCTGATTATTTCTGATAAACATTTGTAACTATTAGTAAACCATAAATGTCATGCAACTAACTGGTTATTATATGGAAACTGTAGTCTCACAGCTCTCTTGCTTAAACAAACATTATCAGGAATCTAGAGTCATGGCAATACTATATTTACTGCCTGATTATAATGTTATCTTGATCACAGGTGATATTCCATTGATTTGTTTAAACATGAGAGCTGTGGTAATGTAATAACTCTCTCGCATTCTTATTTTATATATAATAATCTATATGCTATTATATTATCATTTTCATTATTATTTTATTTTTTAGGAAGAAAATATGTGGGACAGTGAAGAAGAAAAAACTTGCAATTCTGATGATCTCAATAATGATAATCAAATGGATAATAGTAATTCTTCACATGAAGAAAGCAGAAGCAGTAGTCTGAAAACGTCTTCTTTTACTCTGAATAAAGCAAAAATGTCTTTCTTTAAAGATATGGATTCTAAAAAAATGCATACTGATTCAGAACCTTTAGACATAAGCTTAAGAGGTAGAATTCGAAAAGCAAGAAAAATACCAAATAACATAGAAGATACTAAACCACGGAAAATATTGAAACCAAAGAAAATTGATGAAGATAAAGCCAACTTGGATCTTAACACTTCAGCAGGATTACATATATTAAGTCAAGCTGCCTTGAATAGTACTCCATCTGATTGTCTGGAAAAAAAATCATTGATAACAAATTCTGATTTTGGAACTTATAACATATTTAAAAGAACTGCCACTAAAAATAAGCTTCAGAATTCTGAGAAAAAAAAGAAATTGTGTTATTACAACTATATTGAAAATACATCGCCATCAAAAAGCAGCCAATCTGTTGAATGTAATCCTTCAGCGCAAATGGTTTTTAAATCAGGAAACTCCACATTTGTCGCAAAAGCTGCTACTAGTAATCAGATTTCTTCAACTCCTCGGAACCAAATCACATCACCTCAACAAGCGCAAGTTATGGCACACTTTCAAAAACAAGGATTTCGAGTTGAAGCTGGTCCTGATGGAAAAGTTTTGCTATACATTGCGCCATCATGCCAAATACAAAAGCATCTTGGTGTGAAGAATGTGTCCCCTAATAAAACCGTAGATTCATTAAAACTTGAAAATTTATCTAATATATCACCTGTAAAACCAAATACTATTATTGGGAATGAACTGAAAGATAACAAAACTGCTAAAACTATAGTTAAAGAAAATACGTTATCATGTTTACATCCTGGTAATTCTTTGAAAGTGGCAAACATTTCAAATTCTTTATCTGGATTACCAACATTGAATGCTAATGTGATAAGTCATAGCTTACCCTTATTGCAAACTACCATTCAAAATAGTTTTGGACCACAAACTTCTAGTTGTATTGTAAAAGGAACTAATTTATTGAGTACATCTACAGTTACTGTCTCAAAATCATCAAATTTACAAATCCCTATTTCATTTGGCTCTCAAGTTAAAGAAAATAGTTTACTCACTGCCCAAGTTTCTTCAAACTTAGCTGCAACTACTGTCCCATCGATTCCAAATTGCTCAGTAACCGCAAAAAGTGTACCAACTACACAAGCAATTATTTTTCCTCAATCACAAATGCAACCCATTATTTCACCTAATGTTAAAGAAAACACTCTTTCTAATCATTCTAGTACTTTGTCCTTAAATTCAGTAGTATTAAATAATATGCCAGATGATTCATCTTTTAATGAAACTAGCTCAGGAAACAGTCGATTAGTATTTCCCAACTCCAATTTGCCTGAAAAATCTAATTCAGTAATAAAATCATTAGCTGATCAGACTGCTAATTTGGATAATTTAATGTTAGGATCTGCGAGTTCATCATTTATAAAAGGAACAGGTCCACCATCTCTACAAGCACAATCTAAGCCAAAATATGCAAATAATGTTACAGTTAAAAGTCTATTAGAGAATTGTTCATCTGACAAGCAGAGATCTGTCAACCCTCCCACTCACACCCTCACTCTTGCTCATCAAGAGAAACTGATAGAATCTCAAGTACAAAACACATCGAATGCAATACACTTGTCTAAATCTGTCATTTCTGGAGATATTGGAGGCAGCAATACTATTAAAACTAATTATGTTCCTACTACTATTTTAAATCTTGTGCCAACATCTGTAATAGTTTCTGGAATATCTACTCCATTATTAAGTACAATTAGTGACAGATCAGCTTCTTCCACTTTGACAACTAATACTGCCCTATCAGCTCCTGTTATTATGTCACCAAATAAATTAACATCACCAATAGCAACACAATTATTAAAAGTACTTCCGCCTGGAATTAATGCTCAGACATTGGTAATCCATCAGAATCCTAAAAGCATTATTAGTGCTCAGAACTTACAAACTGTTTCTAAAAATAGCAATCAGTGTCCAGTTATTTCACCATCTCATAATATACTGGGTCAACAGACTTTTCTTTTACAAGGTCAGAATATTATTGGAACTTTAGTTCAATCCTCTCCACAACTCACAACTCCCAATAAAGCTCATCCTCCCACTCAGTTAGATCTTACCAAAGGTATTTACTCAACTAGTACTGCTCAATCAGCCAAAAGCAATAGAAAGCACACTTCAGAACCTCCACCATTACAAAGTATTCTTACAAGGCCTACTATTCAATCAAAAATAATCAATACTGGATCAAGTAATGTACAAAGTGCTTCTTCTGTAGGAATTGCATCAATAACTACAAAACCTAGCATGCTAAATAAAGCTAATTGGCCAATGGAAAATCTTCAGAATGTCTCTTCTTTGACCCAAACATTACCTATTGAAAGTATTTCCAAAACCCAACCTGCTCTGTTCACTCAAGGTTCTGTTCTAAATCTTTCTACTAGACCACAACTTATTCAACAAAATAAAACAATTATTTCACAACCATCTTTTATTGCTAGTAATGCATCAAGCAGTCAAAATGTTTCTTCTACCATTCCTTCCAATTTACAGTTGCAAATACCTCCAGATCCTCATAAAGTTTTTCTTTTGAATTTTGATGGACAACCTCTCAGTACTGAAGGTATTTCTGTAGGAATGAATAATATTGGACAACACATTGTTTTATCAGGAGGACCCTTAAATAATAAACCTCCACTGTCTACTAATATCATTCCTTCTAGATTTATTTTAACACAGCCTGTTTTAGTTAAAGGCCAACAAAGTAAGATATCTCTTTCTAATGGAACACTCTCTGGTAAAGTTGTTAATTCAGGCTTAATTGGGCAACCTCCTGTTTTGCATTTAAATCAACCTCCAGTTTTGGTTAATAATCAATTTCAAATACCAAGAACACCTAACCAAAAATCCTCATCAATGGAACAATAATTATAATAAATAAAATTTTCAGTGTTTAAATAAAAACTGAACTATGAAAGTATTTTTTATAGAAAATGTAAATTCTAATTTTCATTTTGAGTGTAAAATATTAGTATTAAATGTAGTCTTTATGTTATTAAACAATTTAATTTATACTTTTTATACATTATTTTATTTTGCAATCATTTTTTTTTGTATGTGAATATACATTTTTATTATAAAGAGAAAAGAGATACAAAATGAGATGCAGATTATCTACATAAATTATTTAGATGATTTTTTTTTTTTTTTAAAAAAAAAAAAAAAGGTTATCTAAAAGGTATCATTTACATAAATAGTGGAAATTCATTCATTGACTATTTTGTATTGTTTTCAGTTATATTCATGCTGAATTTAAAAAAGACATCCAGATTTTTTTAATCATGTAATCATTACATTTATTTTATCTTATAAACCTTCATTAATAAATTAGAGTGAAGTTGAAATGCTAAAAGAAATATTATTCAGACGGTGATATTCCTTGTTATAGCTGGACCTAACTAATTTTCTGAATTTGTTCTTTTATTGCTTGCACAATACAAATATAACTTTCTTAAGATATTTAATAATTTTTTCCATCTATCTTTTTTACAATTCTTGCAGATCTTACAAACATTTTTAATAATAATTCATGTTCAACCTAGCTTTTTTTTATTTCATTAATAATACATTTTTACTTTCATCTTTATATTGTTTCTATTACATTTCAAATGTTTCTTATTTAATTTTTGCAATTATTATTGTTTCTCACTCCATGAAATTCCCATTTTAAAATAGGCATTTTATCATTAAAGTATTTGTTCAGGATTTTATTTTGAATATTGTAAAATCACTTTTATTTTCATTTCCTCCATTTTTATTATTCACTTTTTAATCTAATCTTTTTTTTTTTTTGGAGTTAATGACTAAATGCAAGTAATTTTTCTTTGATATATTTTAAATTGTATTAAGAGATTATAGATTTATTTTATTAAAATTGTATTTTTGCATCTCTTCCTATCATTCACTCTTTGATTTTGAAACATCATTTTAAGCAAAACAAAACAGTAAATTGACTGATGTAAATCTGATATCCACTTTAAGCAATTTAAGAGCTATCCCAGTTTGTCATTTTATTTACATTTGTTAAGATGTTGGACAAAATAAAACATCATAAAATAATAATTTTTGACTGGATTGCAAGACATCTCAAAGAACATTATTTTGTGTGTGTTAAAATTATGAATTCTAATACTTTTTTTTTTTGATAATTTTTATTTCCAAATTAAAAAATATTTTTAGAATTGTTTAATTTAACATAACAAACAAATCTACTGAATTTGTTTTCCATCTGTTTTACAATATTTCAGTTTCTAGATATTACTTTATTTCAGTTAATTTATTGATCTATTGTTTAGACATTTGTCATGTTTCCACATCCATTGTTCTCTTTCTTTGGTCTCAAAATCATCATCATAAAAATAAATTATTGGTTTATGAATTCATTTTTTAAAACTTTTTTTTTTTTGCATCTAACATTGACAAATTACTATTTCAGTGCAATTTTTTTCTTTTAATTTTTATATTTCAAGATTTTTTTTTTTTAAATCAGTAAAACAACTTAATTTTCAACCATTTTGCATTTTATTATTCATTAATTGAAATATAAAATTTGTTTAAAGCAAATAAATATTAATTAATTTTTTTTTTTTAGAATAGTAGAATAAATTTTTAAAGTTATCATTCTTCAGCAGTTATTCTGCACATTTTTGCATGATCCATACACTCCGAACAACATAAAATTACTATTAGATAGGAAATTTACAAAATAAATTATTTCATATAGTGTAAGCTTAAAAAATATGCACACTTTATGCTATGGTAAAAAATAGTTGATAATCATTTAAAATTGTAAAATGAAGACTATAGTACTAATAAAAAGTTGATAAAAGTTTAATTACATCTATTTGACATCTTGCATTCCCCAACGAAATTTAAATGATTTTAAATTTGAAAGTAAATTGTTTAATCAGAACAGGAATTAAAATAATATTTAAATTGGAAGAAATTTAATGAAATCTATTTAGCTGAAGTGATTACATTACAAAACAATTTTTAAATATTGATCTCAAAATAATATTCAGATTAAAGAATTGAAAAATAATAGATTATTGTTATTATCTCTATAATGATTTTTAAAATAAAATAAAATAGAAACTATTTTTCCTTTGAAATGTAAAAATCCTGAAAAATATTATATTACCAAGTATCATTAGCAAATGAGTGAATTTTAAATATGAAAGTAAACTCACAACTGGAGTAGAGGAAGAGGAGCAGGATAATATCCAATTGTCTTTTCCTTTTTAAACAACTATTTAATTTATTTATTTTTCTCATTAAAGACATTGAATAGAATGTAGTAAATAAATGTTAACTGTATTTATTAATTTTAAGTAACAAATCTATTTTTCTTATTACAGAGTCTTTTTTAATGTTATCATAAGTAATAAATGCTATCTAATGTTATTCTTTTTATATCTCTAGACTAGTTTCTAGCTTATGGCTTTTAACATTAAAGGATCTGAATCTATTGCACTTGAATATATTTTTTTTAATCGAATGCATCTTTCTTAAATGATTATTGGAGGAAAGGAATTCATGTGCATTAAATCCATATCTAAAACTCCACTGATGAAAGCTATGAGCTATAAACAATCTGATAATATGGATAAGACAGCACTGGATAGATACTTATTAAGTACTGATATCTACTGTTTACTCAAACTTACACCTGGGTAATAAAACTGGAATAGCAGAAATAGATTTGCTACTTAAAAGTATTGTGAGTTCATTTGATGTTTGATTTTGTTTGTTAATTCATAACTTGATGTTATTATTATTTTCATATAAAACTTGAGCATTTGTGCTTATTTATTCCTTATCTTTGCTTTTAAATGAATATTTGTACACCATATTTTTGCTTTTAAAATAAATATATACAGTGTATGTATATTATAACAATATTAATATCTGAGCATTAATTAAGTGCATTTTACATCTATATAAAAATAAATGACTACATTATCATTGTTTCATATGCCAGGAATAAATGTTATTAACATTATTCTTATGGTAATATGATACCCATTGGTCACTAAATTGATCTTCATCTAATTTTTTTGGAATCAATTAAAAGTGGAGATTGAAGACATACTCTCTTCCCTGTCTCCTCTTCCTTTCATTCTCCCTATATATATATTGTAATGGGTCAGACTATACATGATTAAATTATTTACATTTATTTACTTGATTGGGGCATCAGGAAATAAATGGCACATATATTTATATTTTTATACAGCCACTATTTGCAATACCAGGTCAAATCCCTTAAAACATAAGTTACTCCCAATGAAATGGATATGGAATAAATATGTAGACTAAATAATATTGCATATAAAAATGTTAACATACTTATTATTTTTATGATCATGCACATTTGCCTCTGATTTAAATTCCAGACCTCAAATATTATCATATGCATAACTGATCTCACAAATACATTTATTTATATCATAAGCTTGATAGCATAGTCGTACACATATATCTAGTATAGGATAATTATAACTAATACACATATTTTATAATGACAACTCTAGGGAATGACCCCATTAGGTCCAGATCCCGATTTAACACAATCTAAATTATGTAAGATGGGTTTTTGAATTCAACTCTGATCTATTAGTAAAACTCCTTAATTAACTGAGGTAGCCTTTTGGATCTGACCCTCAAATTTACAGAACAAAACTGAATAAATCCAACATACATATAAAATCCATGTGAAGGTTTGTCCATAAGGCTGTGAAGTTTTTCCTGTGGGTGTATTTGTCCATAAGGCTGTCAAATTCACAGCCAATTAAAAAAAAACTTACATGAAGAATATTTTATGCGAAGGAAATAACTCCGCCATTAATAATTGTCCAGAAACAAATTCACATTAAATATAATAGATGTATTTCAAAATTTTAATTTAGAGACTTAATTTCATTATGAGCATTTTATTCAAAGCGAGTAATTCTGCACAGCAAAAAAAATTGTTAAAGCAACCGATTAAAAAAAGCTATTATAAAAACAGCCTTTCAGACCAGCTACATTTGTCACATTTATTTATATATTAAAATCTTTTTTTAATTTATATTAAATCTTTAAAAAAATTTGTTAAAACAACCAATTTAAAAAAACTATTGCAAATATATTTAATAATTGTAATTTTTATTATGGATCATATTTTATGTGAAGGAAGTAATTACGTCATTAATAAAACTGAATTTTTATAGTCCTTAATGCTGTCAAATTCACATATCAAAACGATGGCTTTCAAAAGGCAGGTACATGTGGTAATATAATAATAAATCGTTTAACAATGATCTAATAAGTGCATACATACAATAAATTCTAACATATACAAAATTTAATTTACAGTAATCAAAAGGAGAGCTAATTTATGTTCAAATGAACTATCTAATTTCAAAATAAATCTTTAAAATACTAATAATTATATCGCTCTCAATGTACACCTTATTTTACATATTTTAGAAGCATGGACCCTTTGCATTTAAAATGAAAATTGATTATTTTTCTGACAATTTCATGTTAAAGAAAACTTTTTTTAAATATTAACAAATCATAACATATAAAACGACAAAGCAAATTTCTTTTTTCCCATTTTTTTTTTTAAGTTGCTTTAAAACACAACTAACTTTTTTTTAACTTTTGCTTTCTATTTTAAACAGTCAATACTATAAAATATAGTTTGTTCATATTAAATATAAACTAAAATATAAAACTTAAAATGATTAATACATCGAAATAACAATGTAAACAGTTTTTTTTTACTTCAGAGCAAAAAAGTTTACACTCAATGTTTGATTTCGCTTGGCGATAGCAAATATTAATTGATTTCATTTGTAAGTTGCCATAACCTCCTGACTTTGAAATTTAAGCAGTTTCTTAAATTTAATTAGAGATTTGTTTGAAAAATAATATGGCCAAGTTCCAGAGATCCAGGGTAGATTTCAGCAATCGGCAGCTTTCCTTCTTTTCTCCTCAGTTATTATAATGATGTGATGTAGCTTGAATAAAGTGAGAATCCAGATTGTTTTATAGTTTGATTAAAATATGAATCCAGATTGCCTGATTTCATGAAAAATGACCATCTATAAGTTTTAAGACTTGTTTTTAATATTTTATTTTTGTCATCTTTATTAATCTCATTTTATTTTAATTACAAGAATTCAGAAACACTTTCTGTTGTGTTTAGTCTCGATTATACATATAAACACAAATGAGTATATATATGTTTTAATAATATATTTATTAGTAATATATAGAAAAGTACATTCGATTTAGAATATATTTACAGATTTTTAATAAAGATGGCTATACTTCTGCTACTGTCTAGTGGGGTATAACTATTAGTTCTAATGTGAATGGTTGAAAAAGGGACTGCACATGCCCTTATAGATTTCTACTTCCAGTCGTATTTACAGCTTGCTTCATGAATATATACAGAGACTTCTGGCTGTAATATGATAGCTTGTTTCAAGTTGGCTTTGGTTCTGGCAGCTTCCAGTCCTAAATATGGACTTGATGTGCTGCATTAACTGTTAGTTTAAATAGTTTTGGTCTGGAGAATGATCATTGCTGTTCAGGTTAACAGGAGTTTCCTTTGACTATATAGTGAGAACCCGGCAACTTATTCGGGTTTCTTTTCTCGAGAACCCATACTGTCTTTCAAGTTTGATAGTCGTTCTCTCTATCTTACTTCAAGAAGGCTGACTATTTATTGCCAGATCCCCAATCTTAACAGAAACATTCAGATTCAATCAGCATCATTTGCCTGTTCTTGCCATTGGCTATGCGTTATCTTTATATGCATTGGTTAGCAGAAATGAATGCTCAATCCGATCGCAATAAGAAAGGAATTTGGACTAGTCTTTTATTTGAAGGCAAGGTGAGATATGACACATTATTTAATTGATTGAACATACTTTGTATTTATTAAATCTGAATTTTTTTTTAGTTTTTGAATCTCTTATCTCCAAAGATTATATTATTTAAAAATCTATTTCTTAACTGAGTTGCTTTGCAATACATTCTTTGATAAAAGAATGTTTTAATATTTTTTAAATCATTCACCAGTTTCTCTTAAATTTAAAATATTTTTAACAAACCACAATATAACATATAATAATTTTACCATTTGCATATACATATGCTCAATACCTTTTTTTTTTTTTTGAATTGCTTTATTTAGCAATTCTTAAAATTCTGAACCAATTCACAACCATGTAGAAGGCCCCATGGCTGACAATGAAATGAAAAAGATATTATTCATTTCAATATACACTCGCACATTTTTCAAGTAATAGGTAAGTTGTATTAAAGTTAACAGTTAAATTTTGTACTTTATATATAGTATTTTAATGATTAATCTTTAAATTGTTTCTAATATTTTTAATAGGATTTTTTTCTGCAATATTTACACGTCTATCTATTTATTCTGCTCCTTAAAACAACAATAAATTGAAAGTATATGTTCAACAAAATTTATTTACTTATTGGCACTGAAAGTTTGTACCAAAGTATATATCAATACTTCTGCCTTATTTTTCCATCATTACATTATTTATATTTTATGGACTTGAAACAGGATTTTTTTCTACAAAAATATTTTTATTACTTTTAATTTTCTGTCATATAATTCACATTTAATTATACACAATATATAAAATGAATATTGGTCCTATATTTTGATTTTAATATGTAATGTAGGATATTGTGTATTGAAAAGATATATTTATGGATTTTTATTTTTTATGAAATTAGTATGGTTGTTCTTTTTACAGAAAACAAAATATAATGTTTGTGATACTAGTTTTGATAAATAGTTGTGAAAATAATATTTCTTACTGCATTAAGTTATAATATTTGGAAAATATTGTGTATATGTTTATTCAGTAATGGACGAAGAATAATGTGTAACAGCAAGATTATTGGTTCGAATTATAATATAAACAGCTTTAAATACTGATAATGATCATAGTAATAAACACTTTGCAATTTAATATTAAAATGAAAGCTTTCAATATTTCTACACATATATTGGTTAATACTTATCTGAATGATAGATAGTGCTTCTAAATTGATTTGCATCTTTTAAGAATTTATTAAGTTTTAATGATTTAATGCACTGCGGAAAAAACAAATTGGGCTGGGGAAAAAGTTTTCAATCAAGTTCAAACATTTTCCTGTTGTATATAATCCACAATGAAAATGCAAAAGAAATTAAAAAGACAATGGAATATGCTGAATTTAATAAAGAATGTTATATATATAAACTAGTTAATTAGAGACATTTGTTCTTTTAATTGCAATTTACTCTAAGAAAAAACATGAAAGCTTTAAAAAAGGTTAAACAACTTTTAGGAAAACATCACCTTTTAGGTTTAAAATAATAGAAGACTAAAAAAAGTTCAAAAGTATTTACTTTTTCTCTGACTTTGCATAGAAAGGATTCTTCTTCTCTTGATAAATTTTGTGAAATAAATTTATTAAATATAGATAAAATCCCAGATATATGCCCATTGTAATGAAATATGTATTTTCAAGTGTAAAAAATGAAAAGTCACCCAGAAGAAATGATATAATTAAAAGTAATAATAGTTTTATGAAGGTAATTTTATAAGATGCATTAAAAAACAACTGCATTTCTCAACTTATACATAAATGTCAGTACATATACAGTATCAAACATAAAAAAATGTGAAACATTTGGAAAATGTCATGTGTTAATCAACACAGTTGTAAGTTTTTTATCCTATCAGAATATTTTTTGTGATATATTGAACTGCTTATTTTCCTTTATTAAAAAATATCAGAATCTTTACATTCTCCTCCTACAGGAAAAATGTCTTATATAAAATTCTGTGTTTTTTTTTTTTGAAGGTTACGTATAACTTGAATAATGTTATTATACAAAAGAAACACATTGTACAGGCTTAAACCTGCATTTATATATGTAATATAGATGGGATTCAAACTCAGACTTTCATAGGAACCCACTATCAGTGCCATCTCATATTGCTGACCCACCTGATCACACACATGTTGAAAAGATAAATAATCACCAATAACATTTCATGCTAAACCAGCAATCATCAGTTGGTCTAGATCACTATCCTCACACATATATATTGAAACGATAACTTTCCAAGCCCCTATCATTTCACCATCAAACCTAATGACACACTCATCTGTGCTAAGTTCGAACCTATTTAAATGTTAATAAATTTAAAATTCGCTCATGTCTGTCTAAACAGTATTATATATTTACGTGCGAACCAACGCTATAATTAGATAGGATTAGGAAAATTATAGCGTACTAAATTTACTTAATATTTCTAAAAATGTTCGTTATATTATTTAAGTTAAGAGTAAATTATTAATTTTGTTGTTTAATATTGTAATTTCGTATGTGGATATATAATCTGTGCTATATAGAAGAAAGACATGATTTTAAAATATGTAAAAGCCATTACCTAAAAATAATATTAAATGTTTGTTTAAAATTTGTTAAAAGATTTCTTGTTTTAAATATATTTCAGGGAAAAGTTTCTTGAAAATATATTTAAAAGCTATATCAAAATATGTTTATAAATTAAATATGTAAAAAGGTTTGCGTTTTTAAAAAAATGTTAAACGGTTGTTTTTAAATAAAAAGAGTTTCTATTATATGTAAGATTAAAATTAAAAGCTGCTCAAGTAATTAAAAAGATTTCTGGTTGTAAACAAGTGTCATTAACGACCACACCTGGAATTTATAAGTAAAACTAGTTCAAAATTTACTAATTAAAATCTTCTTAGATAAGATTAAGTTATTTTTAAAATCTAAATTGGACATTGTTTGCAACGAAAAATCTTAAGAATAGCTTATGGAATGTTTCTAACATAAGTTATCTAAGATTTTAAAAATCTGGATTATAAATTGAAAAATATTTAATTAAATTCCTGAGTTTAGTGAGTCTTGAGGCGATAGATTCCGATAACGAAAAGATATAAATACTCTGTATTTTTAACAAGGGAAAGACAGCCATATTGTTAGAGAGAATTGCAGCCAGTCTTCATGATTGTTAATATCTAATATGTCCAACTAAAAGCGGGCATTTTGTTGCTGTGACTCCGCACGGAGAACGGGGGTTTCTCTCGTTGCAATGCCTGAACCACCATCATGCCGAGAGAAGAGACAAGCCTAACATAATGGAAAGATGATGCCACCAGCCACCCAGTCAAACTCACCAAACCAACAGCCAAGAACTTGCAGTCCAGATAAATAATACCGGTACCGATTTATTTTTCAAACCGCAGAGCTCTGTGTAAATATATCTATATAAGTTAGCTAACTCTCTTTTTAAAATAATTATAAAACTAAATGTAACCAAAACTCAAATCCATTTAATATTTTAAATATGTCAATCACTATCAAAGTTTAATGTTAAAGTTTAAATAATCTGACTATTTTTATATTTTCCTTTCATTTAAAGTAAATTATAAGTGTCTAATTTAAAGTTATATCACTGCAGTTGTATCTATATTTCTTTGCTTATTTTAAATGCTTATTATATTTTATATGCCAATATTTCGAAACAGTGGGCACTTAATTTCATATTTTTAAGAAGATATTATTTGAAAATCTTCGCGTAATTTGTTTATAGCATCAACTTGCTGCGCTGTTTCGAAATCCTATTTTTTTTTTTATTTAAATGATTTAATATGTGAAATGTGGCTCTTTTAAAATCAACCATTTAAAAACTTAACTTTATAGTTTTATTAAGAATTAAATTTAGCCTTGATCATATGTATAAGTATATTTGTCATTTAAGTTCTTAAGTCCATAGAAATATACTTTCCCTCCTTAAAGTATTTATTATCTATAAGTAACCTTATAGATCGAGCATGTCAAAGTACAGATGTATTAATATTCCCTTTAGTAGCATAGACATTTATTATCAGGCTACACAAGAGTTAGTCCCAATTTGATAGAGCTAATATGCTATTGTCTCGTATTTCATAGTATGAAATATACTATTCTTTGCTTGGTGGATGTGATATATTATTTTATAAAATTATTCTCGTTTTGCTGCTATACGTATAATACGTACATCAAGATGGAGCCACGGCATTGCCAGCACATCTTCTCTTACAGGGTAGAGCAGTAGCGAAGCCTGAGTCAAGGCCAGGTTAGCACGTAAGACCCCCGCCATTCCTGAACACAATGTTCCTTTTCACGCAATATTGCGATCAGTTAGAGGGTACCGGCATTTGTCGCAAGAACCCTGAAGTTATTTCATCCATCCGCAGAGTAACTTTTCCTATTATTGTTTACCTGTGCCATAGCACATTGGTAAAATCTTATTTCAGCCAAACTCTCCCACCTTAACATAACACTTTCAGCATTCTGAAATTTTCTCTCGAAAGCCATGTTCGATCGATCGTTACTTGAGCTGGTTTATGCGCTCGTTATTAAGTGATATTGTATTTTAGTAAATGAATTCATGATCAAAGTTCAATATAATCATTTATATAACAGCCACAAATTTAATAAGATTGGTTTATCGAGATTTATAGACATAATGTAGTGATTGATTATGTATTAATTGTAAAGTAATTCATAAGATTGGCACATGTTAAACCCATCTATGAAAATTTAATGATTATTTATGTAAAGCTATTTTGAATTACCCAATGTTTGCATACATTCTACGCTGAAATGCTATTGTAAATAAATGAAATATGGATAGAAGAATTGTAAATAAATGTATAATTAGTTTAATGTATTTCGTTCTCTGTCTCGTTATTGATCTAATTCAATCCAATTCTAATTATTATTTATAGTCTATATATATGAAAACTATGCATTAAGTTAAATTGAGTGATATATTTTAGACAATAAAGAACCTTTCTTTTAATTATCAGTCTTAGTGCATCTCCGTGACCTATGTCGGCCATGTGGAAAGAGGTATACTACGTGTAATTTCAAGATGGTCATTCGCAGGGTCTTGAGTCTTGGAATTCTGCTTACGAGTTGAAGTGTGGTCAGACTTAGGATGTCATAGTCCTAGTCTGGTCAGCTTCAGTCTCTTTTGCTTGGATTGTGAATTCTGTTACGCGAATGTACAAACTTGACTGTTACAATATAATCAGTGCTCAGCTTTATATTAAGATAGCGAATCTTTATACTTTAATGGACAGGCTTCAAACTATTCCAATCAAACTCTTAGCTTATTTATTGAAAATTGATGATGGAACTTAAAAGAAAATAATAGTAAAGATTTAAAAATATACATATATGAGTATTATTTTTACTAATCTTTTTCAAAGAAAATTTAGAAGAAAAAAAATAATAGTATATATTATAACGATCCGGAAAATGTGGAGACTTAACGTATCTGCACTACAGGGCACCACTAGGCATTTGAACCTAGAAAATTTATAAAGTAGGCAGATACGTAAGTCAAAAAAAAATTTATTTTATTTTATGCATTTTGATTCCGGTCGCTAGCCCATTGTCACTAGCTCAGTTGAATAGCAGAGATTTAAATTTATAAATAAACTCTTATCTAAGAATATATAAAAAAGAATAAAATAAGCCAATGCCAGTAATTATACACACAAACATTTATTTACACACATATATATAAAATTTAGCATTATTATTTTAGTATATTTATTTTAGCATTTAACTACATTTTTAAATTTTATTTTAGATTTTAATTTTTATAAGTTTGCACAGATGGGTTTATAAAAGTTTGTTTTATAATGTTGAGTATAGATCGGTTACATAGATTACACGGTTAAAAACATTTCAAATTAAACATCACCGACCAAAATACAAAGTCATTGATAACGTCAATTGCAGAGGGAATACAAGAAACCCAATAGTATTCATCATAAGATGCCGCATTGACATCGATGACTTATATAGTCCAATCGAATATGAAACCACAAACATAAGTAACCGATAATGAATCCATGCAACGTCCATACCCAACTTAAATTTAATGCATTTTTATTTAGAGTGTCGAGTATGAATAGACTACATAGATTTGCATTTGAAAAGAAAATATTCTATCCTTATTTAACCTTAGGCCGAAAGTTCGCAGTCAAACCAACGTCAATCCATCTGATATATCAATGCATTCAATGTAACACGAATACAGCAGCACAAAAGGTTAAGAGAAGAAATTGCCTCTCGTCAGATAGGAATACTACATCTATCTGACAAGAAGAGCAATAAAAAAACTCCATAGGAAAGGACTGGGGTCATTTTGCCGACTTACGATCGCATTCCATTGGCAAAAAGGAAGTGTGCAGTGTATAAAGCGATTCTGCCCGTAGCGAATCTCATACATCTACTAATTACACCAATATATCCAATCCATTGACCTAATTCAACTACGAAACGAATAACCTAAGATTACCCTCCCCTAATAAAAATTTATATAGCCATTCACGCCCGACTTAAGTCTAACATTTATATAATATTAAATTAGTGAAAAACAAAAATCATAAATAAAACTTAAAAGAACAAAAAAAAATAAATGGAAATGATTAAAAAAAAAATACATCAATAAAAAGAATTAATAAGGAATTTAGTTTGGTCAGATAGGATTCTATTTCCATTGTTTTAAAATACTGGGAAAGTTTATATTTTGAAGTTCTTAGTGTTTTCAAATTAATATTCATTTAAATTCATAACGTGCTTACGGTTTTAGAAATGTTCATTAGTTATCCGTTGCTTGCCATTTGGAATCCAGCGTTAAAATCCCTCGATGATCCTGTGGTCCTCAATATAGGAAAAGCGATGTTTCATTTTCTTTTTTTTTATAACTGAAGGAATTGAAAGTGCATCTTTCAATCCCTTCACCTCCGACTCTCCAACTTAACACATCTCCATCTTCTCTTAAATTTTCTTCACTCACTAACAATTTTATTATCAAACTTTTTTTATATGTAACTTTAGGATCCAATGGACATTACGTCATCGATGATGATGATCCTTCCATTGAGGTCCGATTTCCCGATGGATCTCTTTCATTGGCCATTAGTTTCTATTGTTTTCCTATCTTTATGTTGCTTATACATTTAAATGCCCAAGGGCTAGTTCACTTTGACTAATTAAAATAATCATTTCCATTTTTCAATAACATTAATTAATTTGTTTTCCAAACTTAAAAGTATATTTTTATCTCCAAATCTTTTTAAGTTTTTGTTTTTAAAATACCTTTTCTATTTTTAATAAAGTTTTATTTTAATAATTCTTTTCATCTGTGCGATTTTATATGTATATATATGAGTTTAGTATAGAATTTTAGTTTTCAATTTTTAATTCTTAAAAAAGTGAAGTTTTATTTGCGAACTTTTATTTTTTTCATGTTTAATAATAAAAAACAATGTAATGTTGTATGTGCCTGTTACATATCAGTAAACTTGCTTAAAAAAAAATAAACAAAAAAAATATTTTACTTAGGGTTAGTAATTACGGTACACGATTAACAAAGACATTTACAAAAACATCCGGTTAGTAATTTTACAAAAAGACTATATACAAAAAAGAAAAATGTTGACCATCGTTTTCCAATTGAACCACTCACGTTTACGCTTCCTCCCCACAAGAGTTCTATTTTTTTATACATTTTATTTTTACACACTGCATGACAAGCAAATTATATAAATTATTTATTTAAGGTTGCATTGAGGTAAATGTTTTAAGAAATAATGGGTTTATACATGCATATTTGCAGCACAATTATAAATACCACCGACTTATTTGACTGATTGAAATGCATACATAGGGTTACACTGAAGTAATTCCCAAAGGTTCTCATCATAAGGTACCACATTTCAATCATAAACATACATGGCTGTGCGTGCCTATACACGTTAAAGCATAATTTATATTAATAAAAAACATTAATTGCAACCATTTGACTTTCTTTTGAACAAAGTACAATTTAAAATTATTTATACTTTCTCGTGTTTAATATATGTGCAATTTCTTTCTGGCAGCGCTTTTATAAGATTTAAAGTATACGACTTATGTGAACAGATAAAAATATTTCATTTTGAAAAAATTTGCTCAGGGTATTCGTGATTTATTAAAGATCGGTCCCACATTGGGCACCAATTATAATGAACTGGAGAATATGGAGACTTAATCTATCTGCACTACTGGGCACCACTAGGCATTTGAACCTAGAAAATTTATAAAGTAGGCAGATACGTAAGTAAAAAAAAATTATTTTATTTTATGCATTTTGATTTCGGTCGCTAGCCCATTGTCACTACCTCAGTTGAATAGCAGAGATTTAAATTTATAAATAAATTCTTATCTAAGAATATATAAAGAAGAATAAAATAAGCCACTGCCAGTAATTATACACACAAACATTTATTTACGCACATGTATATAAAATTTAGCATTATTATTTTAGTCTATTTACTTTAGCATTTAACTACATTTTTAAATTTTATTTTAGATTTTAATTTTTATACGTTCACACAGATGGGTTTATAAAAGTTTTATAATGCTGAGTATAGATCGGTTACATAGATTACACAGTTAAAAACATTTCAAATTAAACATCACTGTCCAAAATACAAAGTCATTGATAATGTCAATTGCAGAGGGAATACAAGAAACCCAATAGCATTCATCATAAGATGCCACATTGACATCGATGACTTATATATTCCAATCGAATATGAAACCACAAACATAAGTAACCAATAACGAATCCATGCAACGTCCATACCCAACTTAAATTTAATGCATTTTTATTTAGTGTTGAGTATGAATAGACTACATAGATTTGCATTTGAAAAGAAAATATTCTATCCTTATTTAACCTTAGGCCAAAAGTTCGCAATCAAACCAACATCAATCCATCTGATATATCGATGCATTCAATGCAACACGAATACGGCAGTACAAAAGGTCAAGAGAAAAAATTGCCTCTCGTCAGATAGGAATACTACATCTATTTGACAAGAAGAGCAATAAAAAAACTCCATGGGAAAGGACTGCGGTCATTTTGCTGACTTACGATCACATTCCATTGGCAAAAAGGAAGTGTGCGGCATATAAAGCAATTCTGCCCGTAGCGAATCTCGTACTACATCTACTAATTACATCAATATATCCAATCCATTGACCTAATTCAACTACGAAACGAATAACCTAAGATTACCCTACCCTAATAAAAATTTACAAATCTATATAGCCTTCACGCCCGACTTAAGTTTAACATTTATATAATATTAAATTAGCGAAAAACAAAAATCATAAATAAAACTTAAAAGAACCAAAAAAATAAATAAATAAATAAATGGAAATGAATAAAAAAAAAGAAATACATCAATAAAAAGAATTAATAAGGAATTTAGTTTGGTTAGATAGGATTCTCTTTCTATTTCTTTTAAATACTGGGAAAGTTTATATTTTGAAGTTCTTAGTGTTTTCAAATTAATATTCATTTAAGTTCATAACGTGCTTAGTTTTAGAAATGTTCATTAGTTATCCGTTGCTTGCCGTTTGGAATCCAGCTTTAATATCCCTCGATGATCCTGTCATCCTCAATATAGGAAAAGCGATGTTTCATTTTCTTTTTTTTATAACTGAAGGAATTGAAAGTGCATCTTTCAATCCCTTCACCTCCAACTTAACACATCTCCGTCTTTTTTTGATTATCAAACTTTTTCTTTTATATGTAACTTTAGGATCCAATGGACATTACATCGTCGATGATGATGATCCTTCCGTTGAGGCCTGATTTCCTGATGGATCTCTTTCATTGGCCATTAGTTTCTATTGTTTTCCTATCTGACCATTGCTTATACATTTAAATGCCCAAGGGCTAGTTCACTTTGACTAATTAAAATAATCATTTCCATTTTTCAATAACATTAATTAATTTGTTTTCCAAACTTAAAAATATATTTTTATCTCCAAATCTTTTTAAGTTTTTGTTTTTAAAATACATTTTCTATTTTTAATAAAGTTTTATTTTAATAATTCTTTTCATCTGTGCGATTTTATATATATATATATGAGTTTAGTATAGAATTTTAATTTTCAATTTTTAATTCTTAAAAAAAAAGAAGTTTTTATTTGCAAACTTTTATTTTTTTAATGTTTAATAATAAAAAAGCAATGTAACAACATATGTGCCCATTACAATATGAATATGAACTTCAATGTGGTTAAATTTTAATAGATTAGGAAAAATTTCCATTTCAATATATATTTGGGTTGTGATAAATAGTTTATAAAATCAAGAGATTGTAAGGAAATTGTTAAGAAAATGCTACTTGGAAGAAATTCAAAATAAAGTGTTATGCCAAGAAAATTCAATTTTTTAAAAATTATTTTTAATAATGTTAAGTTTTTGAAGGATAAATTGGGATATGTCTAATTTTATAATCATTATCTAAAATCGATTTAGATTTGCAGACAATATTGTATATTTTGTAACTGCAGTTGATTTACAATCAAGAATTTGAAAATTGCATTTAAGCAGATTAATGTAAAAAAATTGAAAGAATTAGGAAAATTAATGTTGGTTCATTATCAATTATTCTTAAATATGATTTTAATTCCTAGAAGAAAAAAACAAAAATGGAAAGAATATATAAAAATTAATCATGAGATGGATGGGGATTCCTGAACTCTCGCATAGTCTGATTATTTGACTCTTGCAATTCTGACTTTTTTAACTTTTAGTATATACTTTTTTTTTTTACTGAAGACAATAATATTCTGCCTAATTGTAATGGTCCATTATATTTTATTTTCAGTTATATTCTTCTAATGAAAGCAATCAGTACTGTTTTTATATACCTAATGTTTATAATGTAAATGAGGTCTGATTCTTCCACACAAATCATATTTAAGTTCACCATAAAATGTTTTTTAGGAAATCCGTTTGATTGCTTATTTCTTATACTGAATCCATTGAAGATATATCTTCACAATAGTAGATTTAATAGAAAGCACAGTCCTTGAGCTGAATTACATATCAGTTGGTCTTTGATTTTGTGTCATAATTTCACAATCTAAAAGAGTATCCTTAATTTTTTTGTGTGCTTGTATATTGTATTGATAGAGGATCCGTAATTCACTTTCATATAAGAAATGGGTCTAAATAACTTTCACATATATAATTAGTTTAATTAAGCTTATTATAAAAGTGATTATCTTTTAATTAATTTTAAATATAGAAGGAATCTGTGTTACACCTCAATATCTAAGGCATGTCCTGCATGGTTTTGTGCAGTTGGTAGAGGGATCGGGAGGTCCCAGGATCGATTCTGGTGTTCTTATGAACATTCAAGTTATGAAGCCAAATGCATTTTTTTTTCATATTTTAAAGTATCTTTTCTACCTATAAAGTTACCAAACTATTGTAATTGATTTGTGTTCTCTGCTAATAAATATCTATAGTAAATGTTACTGAAATTTTTTTCCCATCACTACCTCATAAAGGACTTGAGTTGTCTTGAGCATTAAATTACTAAATCAAAGTTTTTATAGATGCATTCAAAATATCGATCATCTGTTGAATTGTCAAAAATAATATCATCGTCGGTATACTGTAAATCTAAAAGCCAAGGAAATTATTGTTGTCAATTAAAAACTCCATCCTCAAATCTATTTTGTATTTTAAATATGTTTTATGAAGTTACCAATAAACTATAATGAAAATAGTAACAAAGAATATTCTATTGCCAGTTTTAATTTCAAATGTCTCGGTTACTATCGGTAAATAAGTCTTCTCATTCCATTATATAGAAGTTGTATAACACAAAGAAAACTTCAATGAACAAGTAATAAATTTCAGACATTATATGCTTCCATAATTAATCAAGTTAATTACATTGATCAAAAAGCAGTATATAAATAATTCTTTTTTTTTTGTCTGATGAGTAAAACCAAACTATACTTTTTTTTTAAATCGTGCTGAATTTCTACTAACACTCATTTAAAACTGGAAACAATCTATTTAATAAAAGTTTCAAAGTACTTTTGCTGTAATTGATGATAATATTTCTTAGCTGTAGCAAACTCTCCATACAGTAGTGCCATCCAGTGCAAACCTTAGTAATCAATGGATGCAATGCTAATAACAAACAGCTTGTGTGAGCATAATAAATGGTGATCCTGTAATATTTTGGTGATAATATTTCTTGGTAGTTACCACAATTTTATCTATTCCTCTTTATTTTTATAAATAGAGATATTAAGATCAGGTAGCAAAATTTTAAGTCCATATATTTCATTAATACAATGTGTCATATTAAAATTCAGTAGCAGCTGGTCATTTGAGTTCACATTATTTTAGTCAATTTTGAGTAAAAGTTTACTATTCTTATTAACATCTGTATTGAAATCTTCAAGACTAAAAAAATTGGTATGTTTTTTTAATCTAATGTTGAACGTAAGCACTAATGAAACATATTGAAACAAAATATAAAATCATGAACTGTTATAGCTTCATTAAACTGTATATATTTATCCAAACAAATTGAGCAGGGAGAATTGATATGTGATTAAAAGAAGTTACCTAAAGTGGTTAGAATATTCCATGTATTTTAAATTTCATTAATATATATAAATGAGATTTATAATATTACTTTTCTATTCCATATGTTATTTTCTTTGCTATTTTATCCATTAAACATTCTAAAAACCTTGTCAGTTTGAATTTATTCCTATAAATTTTTTGCTTATAAATCTTTAAATTCACATAATTATTCTGTCATTCAGAGCAGGCTACATTTCCTTTTCATCAACATCAAAAATCAGAATTCTTTTTTTAAGCAAAAATAATCAAATTGATGATGATTTAAGAGGTTATATGACGTTCAAACATTAAAAATATAATTGCCTTCCAAACACCCAATCATTCTTTTTAATCAACTGAATAACAGATTTCATTATATCCAAAATATACTCTTTAAGAGAATTCCATGCACTATTGACATGAACTGAAAAGATTTAAATTATGTTTAATAACTTTAAATTTGGCACAGGTAGAATCGCTTCTAAAGAATGAATTTCAATATGTTTGGAGTAGGATGTCATTTTTAATACAAATATTTTATTCTTATAATATACCATTGTGAAAAAATGTAATGACACTCCATTCAAATTTTCATAACCAATACTATTATATCCAGTAACTCTTTGCCATAATTTATTACTTTTACTAACTTTCATTTTAATCTCCAAAAGTCATTTAGTTTTCTTACGATATTGATACAATAACATTATTTAACAATGAATAAGAACTTTCTTTGTCTGAACCTTGTGAATGTAATAACATTGGTATAAATACCATTTTGGAAACTATTACATCTACAAATTCTAAGAATAGAAAAATGACATATTTTTCAAAAAAGTCGACATCATGCAGTCCTCTTTCATTCAATGAATTCCATTTCCAAATAAAAATCTAAGTTATTTGTTTATCTAGTTAACTTTTCTTTCTCTAGAAGATGTTTTACTAAGAACAGCCACATCAATTTTATATTCCTCAACTACAAATATTGTAGATTTTGAAGAGTTCATATTAACAAGGTTCTTGTATTTTCATGTGAGATACTTATCTTTGTTTCTGCCATTGCCTTCCTAATTACCATCATACCATTATTGATATTACAACTTTAATAGTACGGTAATCTAATTGGATTTTATGAAATGGTATTTTTATAGCATCTTTTTAAATATTGTGTTTTGAAAAGTTGTTATTTTTAAATAAGACTACCTAAACATACAATCATTTGCAAAATGAAATTCTTGTTCTCAAGTCCAGTTATGCAATGATTCAATTGCTTCATGCAAGATCATAACTAAGAATCTATCACTGGTATCTTAACACTATGGAAATTTTCATGCAGCAAAGAAAAACAATGCTTAAATTAAAGGAAGTAAATGTGGCTATATAACTCCATTGTCATAGATGACTGACAGCATGAGGGCTTCTATTATCCCAAGTGATTTTTAGTCATTATGGTAAAAGCAAAGATGGAAAGGGAACAAGAGAAAGAGTATTATACTTATTGGAAGTAATGATTAATTATGTTTACTTGAGTCCGTTTACATCAACTAAAGTAAATGAAATAACTGGAGTTATAAAATAGTTTGTGTATTTGGTATACTTAATATCATACTTAAAGGAAATGCACATATGTTTTAAAAAAACAATCGGTGTGTCCTGCCTAATTTGGTTTATGGTTTTGAAACACTGACTGTGAATTCTGAAATAAAAGTCCACTAATGATGCTGTGAAATATAAAAAAAATTAGATTGGAATAATCTGGAAAAATAAATAAATGGATGATCTAACAGTCATAATTATAAAATTAAGATGGCAATTGATGCTAGAGCAGGGATTGTCAATGTAATACAATCATCTTAATACCTTGTAACACTTAAATTACCTGCTACTAGCTCCAATGAAGCTTTAATCTTTTAAGAGTGCAAACACTCCAATATTTTTCTTTTCACTGTCAACGACTGCCCCCCCCCCCCACCCCACACAAGTTGTTGCAACTGTAGTGATTTAGTCTTGTAGTGGTTGTAATTAATCTGTGAATTATTTAATATATTTATAATCAGAGATTCTTATTATAAAACTAACATAACTTCAAGATCACATCAGAATAATAAAATGTTTTGCAATTTAGATGATGAAAGCAGCTGTTTTTTATTTTAAAAAAGGCTCTCTTTGATGTTTTAATATAAATAGTTTTGCAATATGCCTTCTTAATATGAAGTATTAAAAATTCATATATGAGCATTGATTACTAGTTCTCATTTAGGCCATTGCTTAATAACTGAAAATTCTAGTTCTTTGCTGAATTAAGAATTATCTTAAAGATATTCAATGGCAAATATCTGTCATGTTTTATTATTAACTTATAAAAGTCAAGAATACATAAATTTTATAAGTAGAAGTTTGAATTAATAAATTGACTTTATATTTGAATACTCTTAATCTAACATTTCTCCCATCCTGAAAAACTGAGCAAGATGGCTGCTAATAAATCTGTCATTCAGAATGAATTTAGTGATATATGGTTACTTACTCTGGCTTAGAGGAAATCTTTGACAAGTTATCTAAAAGTATACAAAATCCTATTTTAAGATAAAAGGATGAAATGTTTGCAGAAATGCTATAGAAAAGAAAAGAAGCCCTCAAGTTGTAGCAGAAAATTAATGGATAGATGTTCAGTGAACTGTCTGTGTTTGAAAAGCAAAATATATAGAAATGTGTTGTAATGTTTTATGAAAAGTTTTGAAAATGTTTATTAGGATTTGTTATTATATGTGGAATGGCAATAAATTAAATGATTTGTTTAGTTGAAAAGGTAGGGTCTTGAGTTTCTAGATCTGAGAAGAAATGATTTAGAAAGTTAAAATTATTCTGAAATAATTTTTTTATCATGTGTTAAAGCATCAGCTGGGAAGAGCGAACCCAGGACAACTGCTTGTAAGGCAGCTGTGCTAATCACTCGGCCACCAATTTTTGTTTTGTGTCACATTTATGGTTAAAAAAGCAAGTCTTAGATTATTTTTGCTCTTCTTTAGTTTGTTTTTTAACAATGAATTAAATAGACTATATTATTATATAATTATGTCTAACTTGCATATATAATCTCCTATTCAAACATTTTTAATTATGACAGTAACTTTTTTGGTTAATCAATAATGTTTTTGTATATAAACAAATAATAGAGTTTTTATAATTTGATGTCAAACTTTCTGAACTCGCAACTTTGACACCATCTACTTCAGATAAATATGTTAATGGCTATTACTAATCATTTATTAAGCTAGAGATTATCAAATTATTGCTAACCTAGATATAAATTTTAAACAACTGTTAAAGATTAACTTCTTTTTTAATTAAAATATATGGAAAAATTTGTCTCATCCCCTTTTTTCATATGTAATATCGTATTTTTTAGATATATTTGAAGCCAGTTCAGCAGGAAATGCATTTTGAGATATCATTTTTCAGAGATATCTATTCATATTCAAATAAAAAATAAGAGTCATAGATCACATGACCCCATTCTCTTAAGCTTGTAAGATATAAACAATGAGCATTGCCAATTGCTCAACAAGCTTTGTGATAAATGCTTAGCCAGAGAAAGCATTTAAAATACCTCTGCCAGGAACCCCCCTCCAAACCTCTGACCATGGTTCCATGCTTTGACACTCCTCAGAGGTGATAAGATAGGAGTGCCAAAGCATGAAACCATGGTCAGAGGTTTAGAGGGAGGTTCCTGACAGATTTTAAATGCTTTCTCTGGCTAAGCATTTATCACAAAGCTTGTTGAACAATTGGCAGTGCTCATTGTTTATATCTATTCATATGTTTCAAGAATGAGTGATGAATGGAAGTTTTAAGGAATATCAAGAGATATGAAGTTGAATTAATATCATGTTTAATTTTAAAAACATTAATTTTGGATTTTATCTGGACTATTATTGATAAGATAATCTCTAGCTTAATGAATGATTAGTAATTTTCATTAATGTATTTATCTGAATATTTAATGATAAAGCTGTCAATGCAAAAAGTTTAATATTTGTAAAACAATCAAACATGTTATTTGAGCCAATTTAAGAATGTATGGACAATTGGAAGTATATCTAAAAAATAAAATGCTTAATTTATTATATACGAGGGGGAACCCAAAATAGCTGGAATTCTCTGGTTTGCATGCCTGCTGTAGTGTATGCTTCTGCCATTACATATTTATTACAGGGACCCTCCTGCATCAATCTGCCAAATGACATCACCATGTGAAATCGAGAGGCTACGTTACACATTATTTTGTAAAGTGCATTTTACATTTTTGTCAATTTTTTTATAATAGCTGTAAAGTTCGATAGTTTTCTTTATAGAAAATGATAAGGAAAAAAGTTGTAATACTTGAAACTGATAAGAAAGCTGATCTCACAAAAACACAAGTTTATGAGTGGTTTAATTGAAATGTTAAATTTATCATGTCCCTAAAAAGCATCACAAGTGATGTCAAAACAACACTGATTTTATTTTTATGCAAACAGCATTTTTGTCTCAAATTTACTATGTAAATAGTCAGGTATTTTAATTTCAACATTTTATTATTTCTAATGTGTACAGTGATATCAAAACAAACACAACAGATTTACATTGTTGTTGTGACTTTTGTTATCTCTATTTGGAGTTTTGTTGAGTTTATGTTGTTGTGTTCTAAGTGCAAGATGGGGTAGACATTAAATCCTTCACATATTTGTCAGCTGATTGCTGGCATATTGTATAATGTCCAGGTGTTCTCAAATGTTTTTGATGATGTCAGGAGTTGATCTCTCTTCTGAATTTTAATCGTTTTTAAAAACATCTGTGTTACAATAGGTTGAGCGTGATCCACGATTAGTTTACAATGCATAGCCCAAATGCCGTAGTTCAAAATATTGAGACGTATTATTGGATAGGTTTTAGTGTTGATACTATCCTTCGGAGATGAAATCAGTTTTGAGATCAGTTTGAAATTTATCTTGATGTTGGAGAATATTATTTCTCGGATCACTCAGAGTCCTGTACATTGTGAGAAGAGGTGATCCAATGTCTCATTGCCATTCATGCATATGCTGCAAGATGGGTCTATGTTGTTGTAACTGTGCTTATAAAAGAGGAAGTAATTTGTAGATAGTCCATTAACGTTGTATTTAATAAGGAAATCTAGGTATTTGGCCTCTAAACTCCATCTATTAAAGTTGGATACCAGTTTCTGATTGTTATAATAAAGTATGTTGATTATGAGATGTAAGACTGGATGGAATATTATGTATGCTTGCCATAATGAGATTTTAGAATCGAATGTGGAGTCCGTTATTGGGCAATGTTGTTTGGCAACATTTGTGAGTTTTTTGATCTGTTTGCCTACCTGGTGGGGGTCAGTCAGTGGATGTTACTTTTTGAAGCAAAAGATTTTTGGAGAATGGTGTTATAACCATATGATGCTATCAAGTTATGTATGATGTTGCGTTTTTTTTTGGATAAATCAGTGCCTGAACGAAGAGAAAAGAAAGACTATTTAGCTTTCTTGGTAAATGGAAGAAAGTATATTTTTTGGCATCACATTCATGTAATTAGTGCTACCTTGCCAGGGAAGAAAAGGTAGACTCCTGACAAGGAAGTGATGAATTTATTTGTTGTTTCTAGGCTGTTATCCTGAATCTATTGGACATTGCTGTGGTAGACTTTGAAATAGAAAAGCCAAGAAATTGCTGTGGCTTGGCAGAGAAAAGGATGATAACATCACCTCCAGATTTAAACTGACACAAATTCTCCCCCAGCCTTCCCCCCTCAATGCCATATCCTTTATCACATACATAAATCCTCACCTGATGGATTTGGAAAAAAATCTACCAAATCTCTTTATACCCAATTTAAACAGGGAATTCAACATGTTTGCCTACATGGATGATGTAATGATCATCCTACCATCAGAAAAACATATTCCTCTGCTTCAAACAATATTAATCCATTATACAGATAAATACAGGCTGCAATTCAACCCAGTTAATCCGGTAGTTTATCTGCAAGTTCTGAAACATTTATGTGATGTGATAAAACATAAACATCCTGTTTTATGACAAAGAAAAGACTGCAATCTCTCAAAGTCTTGAATGTGAAATCCTTTTAAATTAAATTCAGCATGGATCAGCTTATCTATCAATCATATTTGCTCAATCTTGCTTTGTATCACATTTTTTAAATCTTTCCAAGGAAAAAATGTCTCCATTTTTTTGCAGACTTAGAACTGAGGGTAAAAACTGACAGAAGTATTAAAACACATCACTTTGCAAGTATTTCTGGATTACTTTGAGTAATGAAAAAACACATATAGACTGGTGTCTTGCATCAAATGAATAGTAATTTGAAAGAGATTAAATTTATAACACTTAAAAATAAACAATTTTTATTATAAAATTTCATTTATTTTTGGGTACCACTATGTATTGTAACCATATGTTTTGGCTCAATGATAGTCAGATTTATTCAGTGGACCAGTGTGTAAAATTTTAAATTTTAATTGGTAATAATTTGTTAAGATATTGAAAATCAGTGTGTAGAAATCAATTATAGAGTGAAATGCTTGTGGATTATAATTTTTCCACTAAGCAAAAGCTCACTAAGAAATATCTTGAAAGTGATGATGATCTTGACTGTTTGTGAAACACTGGAAAATCTGATAGAGTGGATATGAATCTCATAAACATTTTATCACAAGTTCCAGTGGTAGTTATTTCAAATATTTTAATAGTATTAAACCAATTTGGAAGCATGAAAATAATTAACACTTTATTAGTATTAAACAGTAATTAAAAATAAACAAAAAAAAACAATTTATAAGTCTTCTAAATCTTTTTTATAAACAATCTTTAAATATATTATAGTTTAATTTAAATTGAAATATAACAGTCTAGATTTTTTTTTATCACTAGAGGGATAAAACTATTAATTTATTCACAATTTACAGTGATTGGATCATTTAGGACCAATCAAGTATTATAACACAAAGAATAAATACTATAACTAGTATACAGAGGGTGGCCACTAAGAGATATAAATCGGAACAGGACTTTAACTATCCACTTATAAAATAAAATATAAGGAATAAGCTGGAAAATAATAACTTTGAAAATTAATTTGGACAAAATCTCATGACTATATGGATATAAACAAAATGGAGTAGAAACTTAATAACTCTGTAATATTTTGGCACTATTTTTCATCGACCATATAATTCTTAATTGCCTACTGGAGAAGCTTGAACGACTGCTATTTGGATAAATACTTGCCTCAACATTAACCATTTGAAACGGAAAATACCAGAAAACGTAAGCAATTGTTTTTTTTTATCTTAATCAATTATCAGAATTAATAATAGCACAGAAATTGTTTAGATTGAAGAGGAAAAGATTAAAGTGTTTTGATTTTCACGCCGCTAGTAAGCATAAATCTGAAAAAAATACGTTATTTATGAATTGTCATCTCAATAAAGATAAATCGAAATAGTTTTGAAGAAAAGTTTTAAGAGAGATAATAAATGAACTAAAAAGTCATTTTTAAATCACATAAGATTTAGTCAATTTAAAAAGAAAATGCATAACTTATGTCTTATTTCCATTAAAGAAGAACTCATCTGCTATTAGCATTTGGCACTAATTTGTTGAGCTGGTGAAAATAGAAAATGACAGAATATTAATGCCAAGTATATTTTATTAATAATTGCTTACTATTGAATCAATCCTGCTTAACATTCTTAAATACATATTAATTTACTTGGTAGAAGTGAATAAATAAATGTTTATTTATATTTTTTTTATCTTGATTATTCAACATAAATTAGTAATACTGTACTTTAAATGTTTAAAATTGCCAGATTATTTAAAATTGTGATAGATATTACCGTGGATGGAAAAACAAAGTAAACAAAATCCATAAATGATTTTTTAAAAAAATTTTGTTTTAAAGATCGTAATATACCTATTTTTTTTTTTTAATTGTGCTGCATTTGGAAAAGTGCAAGTTATAGAGAAATTAAAAAACGCATAGAATGGCGTGTTTGTAATTAGGTAAATTCTTCTTGGTATAACTAAAAACATCTTAATTGCTGATAGGAAGGAAGTAAATAAGTATTTATTTATTTTTGTCTTTATTGAATAACTTGCAAAGTAACGAGATTTTAAACCGTTTTAAAATCACCCAGATCATTTAAAATTATGACAGCTTTTCGTGCGGATGGAAAATCAAAATAAACCAATCAATAAATAATTTTAAACCTATTTTTATAATCTTTGAAAAGTATTTGAATATCGTCTTGCTATATTGACATCAGTATATAAACCAGCAAATGATTTTTATTACCCTTGGAAAGTATTTAAATATTGTCTTGCTATAATGACATCGGTATATAAACCAACAATTGATTCTTATTGCCTTTGGAAAGTGTTTGAATATTGTTTGAAATATGCTAATATAAAACAGGATAATCAAAATATATATATACTTGGGAAGATTTGCGTATAATATCCGTTTTCTTATCATTTCACTTATAAGAACGGATCAAACTTTGATAAAATCTAATGGGAGAAAATGTTTGTTTATTTTTGTTATTGATATGTTTAATATTATAATATGTTTTTTTTGTCTTTCATGTGTTATTCAGGCATTAGTTTTTTTTTTTTTGTATTTATATATTTTATGATGATATAAAATGTACTTAGTGATGATATAGGGATGTATAAAGAAACGTATACCTCTAATACACACATATATATATATATTTTTATTTTTCCAATTAAGGGAAACATAATATTGAATATCATTATCTGGTAAGAAAGAGAAATATTTATCTCTTGCACTGCTAAAATAAATGTTATTATTGTATTGAGGGGGAACAAACCCAAACTTGTCAAAATTATACACATAATGACACCATTGTCTATTATATGAAATGATTTAATAAGCATTTCTTTTATTGCTTAATATTGCCTATGAACGAAAATGTCCACCGTAAATACAAAATGTAGTTTGATCCTCATTGTTTACATGTGCATGGCTTGCTATAACCAAAGTATAATAATTATTTTAAAATAATTAATGGTCATTTTACTTATATGTTGGCAGTTTGTCTATAAAACATTAACAGTTTCTGCATTGGGAAATGAAACAGTTATGATTCCACTTTTATTATGAATGTTGTTTTACTTTGCTATGGTATTGATCAGGATTTGTAATAGCTTTTAGCTGATGAGTTTGTGCCACATACAATGGCATCAAATATAATAATATTAATATTGTGCATGGGCTGATGAAGAATCCCCCATTGTGGATTAAATGAGAGGATGATATTGTCAAGGCTAATTAGTAGTTAGTGCTTAGAGCATAGTTAATCCTAAAAGAGGATGATTCCCATGGTCTGAATTCTATTTTCCAGTGAAGAGATACTGCCCGCACTTTTATACCTATAAAGGTATTGGAATTGGACATATTATTATACAACTGTCATGTTGTTTTATAGAGCCTCCCTGTATTGTTAGATCCCTCATGAAGGTATATATAGAGTTTTCCACCATGTATGGTGAAGTTTAGATTTTAATATCTATAGCAAGGATAAAACAGAGTTAAATTAAGAGACACTAGCCTATCTATAGCATTTGTCTAATTGAAATAGTGACTAGATGATGTTGTGTAATCTTCATCAGTTTATAGACAAACCAACAAAAACAAAAAAAAAGAGAACTTATTAGTGTCAAGAGCAAGGTATGTACATGGACAATGTGGATTGGTCTTCATCAAGTAGTTATTCGCCAATGGATCAGTAAGACCCGTTAATTAGTAAATGGTTAAGTTATGGACATAGTGAATGTTTTGGTGTCATATGTACATTTAACTTATGATGTCTGCCCCACATCAATACCATGAATATTGTTTTGTAGTAAATGATAATAATAAAAAAATTATTAATTGTGCTGTATATGATAATTGCCATCATCATATTCTAATAAATTAAATTGATACCATTTGATATAATAAATTATAACTCAATTATTAGATTTAGAAATGACTGTAAATTTTCATCCCTGATTGTATTTAATGAAGTCATCTTGTTTCATGTAATGTGTCTAATATGGACTTGTAAATAAAGTAAATAAATCTGGTTGTGTTAAAATTTATTTAGTTGTCAATAGTCTTATTGCTAATCACCACACCCACACATTATTATTGTTATTGCTATCGACATATCCTATGATTATATGGAAATCATCATCAATCAATATTGTAAAAGTCACTATATGTAGGTATATCAGAATAATTTTGTTAAGCCCTATAATTTATGAGTATAGCTAGGGCATCATTACTTAATAATTAAACATTACTAACCTAAAGAATATTATTTTAAGTGATATACTAAAAAGATTAAACACCTCACATTGGTTTGATCAGTTCATTTGAATCCACAGATCTATCATTCACTAGTCTTGATCACATTGTTTCTAATTAATGGAAAAAGAAAGTTGGAAAGCTATTTCATTTAGCTATTGAAAAATCATTCCGGCTTATTGAAGCTTAAAGTTTATCATAGCTGGGGAATTTATTTGAAATTACTGAATATTGTTTAGTAATTCAATTCGGTATTAAGAGCTATTTTGTGTGTTATGCTTGGGTAGTGGTAAAATCCCTCTCACTGACCCAAGTATATCTTGTATAACACCCTTTAAGCTATGTGAACCCTGAAAAGGATAAGTTATATTAATTTGCGATAGGATTTGAATTTGGGGTAAATTTTATATCCAGTTAATTATTGTAGTTAGAGTGGAATTGTGTTACATTCACTGTGTTAGGAAAGGTCAGCCAGACTTTAAAGTATAAGCTGCTTCTTTTGACTTGAATGTATGGTTGGTTTTGACTTTATGGTGAATATTCTGGTTTTGTTAAGCTTGGAATCCGTATTTGATTTAGTTGTCTTATTATCATTTAATTCAATATCAAACTTAGAGTTTTGGACATCATCTTTCATCATCATCATTCTTCTCATCTGTCACTTCAATCTTTATTCTTCTTTCATCCTCATTCACTATCCTAATTAACTCACCATTCATTGGCTCTTATTCCATTATTATCTTAATCATCCATTAACTCTTATTCTACCATCATCTTAATCATTCATTATCCTGATACATATTCATTCTTTTCTTTTCATTCTCAGACTCTCTACTATCATCTTAATCATTCATTATCCTGATACATATTCATTCTTTTCTCTTCATTCTCAGACTCATTTCATTTATTATTTAATTATTACTTATTTTCATCATCCATTTAGTCATCTACATCCTAATTTACTTAGTGCCTAATTTACATTTTAATTTCATATTCATTCCATCGATCTAATTATTATTTATTTATTGGTTTGACAAATATTAAGTTTATTTCATAACCTTTTTGTTTGTTTGCTTGTTCATGGATTTTGAAGCTAGTTTGACCAGAAATTATTAATCACCTTGTAATCTTCTTTAAGTTTATAGTTTCATGCGAGCTTAGTTAATAAAGAAATCATCTCTTTAGTTTATCATTTATTTTAGGCGTATATTCTAGATTAGTTGTATATAGGAAGGTTACAGAGAAAGATATGGTTCTCAAACGTGTAATTTGACTGGTTAGATTAGTGGAAGGCTACAGGGGAGATTATAGCACCTAAAACGTGCGGTATGATTCATTTATGATTACAGCGATTTAGGAGAAGGCTACAGTATAAATATATAAAAGTAAAATATAGCAATTAATGAAGAACAAAAATAATAGATTTGCTCTGCAATACACCATTTTGATATTTTCCAATATATTGATGCCAGATTTATCTTAGTTCCAAAATTACTCATGGTTCAATCTATTCATGTGGTTAAGTATTCAGCTGGTCTAGTGATGTTTGACTGTATTTCCAATCAATTGGCTAAACTTTTTTTTAACTTTCCTAAGCTTGGAGTCAATTAAGGAACTTTAGTTCTTCATTCTGTTACTCAATGTTACATTAAACCATACAGGATATTTATAAATAATAATATTAAAACTCCTTTCAAACACAAAAGCAGAAAATTATTTTATATACTTCTTCCAATGCATAAGCTTGTGGTTAAGACCTGTAGAAGTCCCTACCTTCGCATTTTCAACAGCACATGCTTTAGGTTTATTGCCTTAGTAAATAATTCAAGTCATGCAGACAAAATTAAAGAATTTCTGCATTGCACTACATTATAAATCATTTAATTCATTGCTTTCTAACATGCACAAAATAATTACATGCATATATACAAACTTTACACAACAACCTAAAATTAAATTATGCTACAAATTAATTCACATTTCCTAGTACATATTGAAATCCATCTATGTACAAATGAAAAAATAGATATTCATTGTTCCATCTAGATGGTTTGTAGAGGATATTGTGAATTTATTGGCTGGATAATTTAAACATCTGTTGTGTAATTTATTTGTATTGTAACGGTCAGAATTCGCACATTTCATAAACAAGTTGCACAGTTTCTCCACCACACTCGAAAAGCAGCACCACAAGTGGGTTCAGGGCCTGTCATACCGGATTCGAATATAGCAGATCGACTGCGCAACCAAATACGATGGAGCCCGAACCCGCCATCACAATAGCAACATCTTTTCAGGCCGCGGTGGTCAGAGAGAGAGAGAAGAGACTACGTGAGATTTATAAATAAATTAACAGCTAGCGTTTGGAAAGTCTTAATAGATACGTGTATAACCCAGACAATACGAGACAATGAGATGAATCAGAAAATAAACACCAACGTAAAGAATTGATTAAATTAACATGATTTATTAAGTGGCTAAATATGATTTCTGGCACTATTTATTTATTAAATAGTGGCGTCAAATGGTTAACTACAATTGATTAAATCATTTTACTCGTTAATCTATAACCTGGGTCAATTATCGCTTACGAATGTGCCTTACTAAACCTTGAATGCATGCGAAGCCCAAGAATAAGAGTACTGGAATTATTTATAATAAAAGATATTAAATAGTTTTACGATGAAGGCTGACTTCAGAAGAAATGCAGAGCGGCTCCAATGAGCTTGGCAGCAGCGACTTGCTTAGTGCGGAAATATATGTGTGAGTATGATATTATCTTAAAGTACTTAAAAAGGGATTCAGTGGTACTCGCAAGGTTTAGGAAATGATGGAGGGTGGTAGTCCATTTAAACTACAGGAACTTTGTGACGACAATAAAGAAATAAATCATAAAATCAGACGCATATGTTGCACCCCACATTGGTCTCGGCCGTAGCCCTAAAGATCGGAGTATGCTAGCATATGGCTGCGAAGAACTGCATCAGCACCCCAGGTGTGACGCTCTGGTACACACATTGACTGGAAACCGCAGGAAGAAGTAAAGGGGAAACGGACTTGGCCGTTTAAAGCCCTTTTAAAGAACAAAGTGATCTCAACATCGAATACCCTTGCCAGCAACACTAAAATATATATATAATCGATTCAAAAAAAGGAGACATAACGAAAGATTGGGCACTTAAGGAATTCACTGCATTGATGAAAAGCGTCTACACTCTCCCAAACTCAGAATAACAATAGAAATACTTAAAACAAATAATGGGGTTTAACATTAAAAGGACGGTGTGAGTGCGAGAATTTAAGTAAAATGTAATTAACCCACGCACTCCCACATCTGCCAATAGTTATTCCCACACCTCACATACATCCTGGGAGATTATGAATCAAATCTAGGTATTATAAAGAAAATAATATAGTCATCGAACGAGCGGCTTACTAAATCTCTTTTAAGGGAGGGACTCATGAACGTAAAATTACATTCTTTATAAGGAATGGGGAGTATCATTAATTAAGATTTGCTTCGCTCGGTTGATGCTATGCAAGCCCATAAAATACGCAAATAAAACAATTTAAATTTGATATTAACCCAAGGTTTAGATCGAGCAATAAATTTAAATATACATTTTTAAAACATACATGATAATAAGTGTGGCGAGAAAAAGGGAGTTTGTTTTTGCTATAGCGGGTTTTAGATCACAAGAGCTCTTGGGTTAATTTTGTTACCTTTCAGTTGCTTTGGTGGTTGAAGCTGGAGCACATTTCAGGAGTGGATAAGATTTAGCAGCATGTTAATTCAGTCTCTGTTTGCAGCAGCATAGGCGGTTCCTTAAGGCATATTGGTGATGCGTCAGATGGTACATCGGCAGCGGCCAGCTATTTCCGAAAGGAAAATAGCCACGGTGCCGACTCTACTCAGTCATATTGGCGGTTCTATGATAGGTCAGCATTTTGTACATTTTTTTGAAAGCGGATTATTTAAGTTACGGATGGTCGGTCAGCAAAACATCAGGATCAGCGTACCGAAAATAATAGTTCAGATTGTCCGAATTCTCAGAATAAAAAAAAATTATAACCTCAGAAAATAAAATCAAAATGCAAAATCCAACAGCAGAAAAAAAAACATCAGAATCAGAATCAGCTTTTGTTTCTTCCCTCCTTTAAACAAAAAAAAAACATTCAATATATACTGTTTATCTTATAAAAGAACCTGCCTTGGGGCATGACAAACCTTTAACCTTTTGCATTCTTATCAATTAGTTATTTCTTATCTGAACATCAGAAGGAATCCATTTTAAGGTTTTTTTTTTTAGTTTACAACTATAAATTCCAGTAAATGCTCAGATTGAAAGAAGATTAAAACATTTATTTCATTCTGTTGAAGACTTTTGCTAATTGGAAATTCCTAAGTAGACATACGAAGTGTGAATTTATAATCCAAAATGTTTTACTTTAAATCTATTATATTCTCAACCTAGCCTTATTTTATATTTATATAATTTTCAATGGCGGGAACTTTATAATTTTAGAAAAATATTAAATTATTTCACATTTAGATTGTAATTGCATGAATCCGTTTATAAACTACTTTTAATAATTATTATTTTACCTACAATAGAAAATAAATATTGCAACACAATATTTTTAAAATAAATGAACTCAACAACCACAATCCAATAATATAATTCGAATGATTGATATTAATATTTAACAGTTATCATCGTAGTCTGTGTGTAGTTTTACCTATATAACCTTTTAAATGAATATGTAAACATGTACATACTCGACATTTATATATCAATAAAAATAAAGGGTTGAAAATTGGACTCCACGAGTAATAATGCCTACGTGGTTTATTTTAGGCGGGATTTTAGTATATAAATGGCCGTACAGACACACTACGAACGATTTGGGATTCGAATTTAGGTATAAGGGTAGGTGAAATGTAAGAGAAAGGTGAAACGAAGACTTGCAGAGCAATCTTCCTGTTTCAGTATATATATATTTCTATACTGATAGCAAATAGTTATATGCACAATAAAGAATATATCCCAAGTAATAAATATAACTTTACATCATATATTAAGTTAAATTCACAAAAGTAGATTAACTAGACCATAGAATACTTATAATCATCACTGATGAGTTCCTTAACATGACATTCCGCCATTTCATACATAAAATTATATGTTTGTTAAAAACTTATATATTATACATTAAGAAAGATAAATTTCAAACTAAATTATTTAGAACCTAATGTTACAAATATTTATCTTTCACTCTGATGATGATTCAAAAAATTTAAAATTTCTGAAATATATTTATTTCTGGTAACATTTACAAACTTGATAACTTATAAAAACTAAGGTACTTGTTTAAAAAGAAGTTTGTTTACAATATATATATTATGTACCCTTTTGTTTAGGTTAGAATGGATTATTTCTAATAATCTGCTGAAAAATTTTAAATTTTGAAGTTGGATAGGAGATGATGTATGTTGTGTGTTAATATTCTTTGAATAATTTAGCAAAGGCAAGTAAAATAATTAATGTATAGTGTTGGGTTGGTATTTGTAAAAAAACAGTTAACTAAAAATCATTATAAGATTGTATGGTTGGGAGAACTGGCCATAATAAATACTGATTTAATAAGTCTTATAAATAATAATTAGGGTAAATTTTAAAAGTAATGCTTTAAAGTTAAACGGATAGATTTAGTAATAATAATTGTATTTAATGGCTATATTTTTAAAATCATTTGATTAAAAAAATAATAATGTGGAAGAAAAGTGTATTTTTTTGGTTTTATAATATTAAAATAATTATTTTAAAATTGTGCTATAATAGTGATTATGTAACATTTTATAAATTAAATTATTATTTTAGTCTCACGTGACACACATCTCTGTTTGAAAATAGAATATCTGTTATAAATGTTAAATTGGATTTTAAAAGTGAATATAATAAATAAAATCAGATTTATGTTTTTTGTTGAAAATAAATACGTTAAGTTCAAAATAAAGGTAGAAATGGTAATAAATATTGAAATGTGATTTTTAAAAATTATTTTAGAGTCTATAGTAAGTGTAAATAAAATGTGAAAATTAAGTAAGAATTGAATAATATAATAAAAATAAATATTTAGTAAATTATTATTAACATTAACTTTAAACCAATATTCGTGGTCCCGGATAATTTGAGGCCAGGATTGTTTAATGGACCAATCAAAATTGGAATCAGCTGGAGTATTTAAGAGCTGTTTAGATTTTGGCAGACGATTATTGAGCTGTTATCTCATTCTACCGACGTGCTATTATAACATCGTTAGTATTTCAACAATTTCGGTAAAGTATTTAGTAGTGTAATAATCCATTTTATTTAAATTCAATTTTTGTAAAAGTACAGTAGTCTATTATTATAAGCTCGTGGGATATAGAAATGTTTTGCTAAAAAATTAAATTATTCCTAACTTTGCCAACCTGCTTTGTTCAATTTGTCATCAACTTAAACATGAAGAAGTCATCACTAAATATAAAAAATTTAATGGAGGTATTCAAATATTATTATCGTATAAAGTATATAATTTTGCCTATGTTGATAAGTCGGTATACCGATAAGTCATATTGATTTACGACTAAGTTTCATAAAAAGAACGTCACGGGAAAAATATATATATAAAAAACATTTTCATTAAAAGATATAAAGTTAAATGAGATAATATATTTTATGAAGAAAATTTATTTAAAACACAATGGAAAAATACTTTTAAAGGAAAAAAAAACTTTTAAATATGACCGAACAATTATTTTAGAACGTGGAGATATTCCTTTCTGAAGAAATATTGGAAATATTTTAAAATTGAATTTTCCCTAAAAAATATAAGATCATTTGCGACTATGTGACTTATATTCTATTTTAAAAAATATTACAAGTTAGTCATTAAGATATGCGGGTCATACAAAAGTTTATTTAAATTATTTGGGAAATAATTTAAGTTATTTGAAAATATTGGGAGAAGTATTGGTTGTATCAGAAGATATTAAACCTCAGTAAATGTGGAAAAGTTACAAGAATTTGGAAAATTATCTTGACGAAGAGTATTTAAAATTAGATATTTACCTAACAATACCTGTTTAAAGTTTTGGAGATAAGAAAAATATTAATTATATTAGTGTAAGTCTTATAGAATAAAAATAAACGTACCGTATTTAACTTGAACTGTCGGTTTGGATTATATATTAGAACGTTAAGAACTGGAGCATGCGTGATTATTGACGTCAAAAGTGTGTATTAATGTTTTTTACCAGGAGAAAAGATACTTCCTGTAATGAACTTATTAAGAAAAGAACATTTCATCGTAAGAAATTCTAATAAAATTATTGTAAATATGGTTTTAGAATTAATTTTTACTAATATTTATTCATAGTATAAATATAGCGTAGAAACAGAAAACATTAAATTATTTACTAACTTAGTAATTAAACTTTATTGTAAAAAAAAATCTTTAACTTAGTATATTTTAAAGTGTGATAATGGGGGATAAACGATAATAAAATGTTTATTTAGATCGTACTCCAGATGACATCACTAAGTAATTGCCAATAGAAATTACTTATGGTAATAATGCAAATTATTAATAGTTTTAAAATGTGTTTGTTATTTTGTACGGATGGATGCGTATATAAAACACACACATAATTTATCATTTGTTTAGTTATTTAAGAATATGCATAATTTTAATGATATCGTAAAGATATTTAAACATAAAAGAAATATAAGTATATGATTCTATTAAAACTGAATTGGATGTTTTGTTGAATAATTTAAAGTGTTAAAAATATGACACTGATTCTGATTGTGCTAAAGTTTGAGAACTATTAAAGAATGAAATAATCTTGTCTTATTAGTTAGACTGTTATTCTAAAAATGAATTTATTTGTTATTATAGAAATGAGGATGAATTTGGCGATGTAAATTGGTGAATTTAAATGCTAATATCTTAGTATTAGGTTATATAAGACCAAGAGAATATTGTATGTAAGTTTTATTTATATGGGAAGAAGAATATACTATATTGATGTTTATACAAGTATAGCTAACATAGCCCTATATCTTGTTTATATTCATGGCAGTGTTTATTTTTCTATGTGTTAAAGTTTAATGTGCCATAGTGCTGAATGAATAGCCTGGACATTATACTTGGTAGAAGAGGTTATTAAACAAATAAGTTATACCTCAGTTCATGTACACTGTGCCCATGATGGTTAGTTGATAAAGGTGTTAAGTTGAAGTTATAGTTTACCCCATATGCCTACTAGTTTATGGGTTATTGAAATTTATTGGATTACATTGTAAAAGATAGTTGTTTTAAAATTTGGAAATAATAAATAAGTTTGGAAATAGAGAATTGTTAAATTGGATAAGTTATGTTGCTTAGATTATAATAAGTGTAAAAATTATAAAAACATAATTTCATCAGTGAAAGAATCATAAAACTTTTATAGTTAAAATGATATTTATTTTTTTTTAGAAAATAAATAGTTGACAATTTAAAAGAATTTATAATGATATTACTTAATTATTAAGAATTTTTAAAAAGACATACTTATAATGCATATTTTTATTTATGATTAAATTAATAAACTGAATCGTGTTGAATGAATGAAAGTAGTCATAAGTTTTACAAAAATAATTTTATAACAACACACTAATCCATGATATTTAAAGTTTAAAGTAATAATTAGTAAGTAGCTTAGTTTGATGGTATGCTATGAATTAAGGTTGTTCACATAAATATTGAAAAATGACTATATAGAATGACAAATAACTTTAAAAACTAAATAACAAGGATAAGTACATAATAAACGTATTACCTATATTTTTTAAAACCTATAAAATAATAATATCGAATAACTGTAATAAAAAAGTTATATAATGATATTTTAAAAAATAAGAAATATTTTATTGAAGAAATGTTCTGTAGCTTATATTTTAAGTCATTTGTTTTGTCTTGAAAAGTACCTGAATATAAATAGAATTCTATCAGAATGTAAATAATTTTATTGTTAAGTTTGTTAAATGTGTTTTATAAGTCTTGGTGTTGACTCAATTTCTTCACATCGCAATTACATAATCATAGATAATTATAATGAAGACATAATATTTGCACATCATAAATAAAATTTTATGTAGGAGTTATATTTTATTGATATTTTTTTTTTTTTAAGAAGTTTTACTTATGATATTATTATGATACAAGTACCTCCTATATCTATTACATCTTCCGAATTGCCCAGAATTTTAAATGAAGAAGTGAGACATGCAATTAAATGTATGAAGAAAGGAAAGGCTCCAGGTAATGATAGAATTATAATTGATATATTAAAAGAAGCAGGTGAAGAAATAGAAATTTTTTTAGCAAAGTTATATACCAAATGTCTAAATGATAAAGTACCAGATGATTGGAAGAATGCAGTAATAATATTAATATTTTAAAAAGGTGTTAAAGAAGATATTAGAAATTACAGACCTATCAGCCTTTTATCAGTTTTATACAAAATTTTTACCAATATAATTACAACTTGTCTATAGAGAACATTGAATTTTCACCAACCAAGAGAACAAGCTAGATTTAAAAGTGGTTTTAGTACAGTAGATCATATCCAGGTATTGAGTGAAGTTATAGAAAGGACAAATGAATATGAGTTGCCATTATGTATTGGATTTGTAGATTATGAAAAGGCATTTGATTCTATAAACATTTCTTCAGTGATTAAAGCATTGAATCATCAAGGTATAGATCCAGAATATTGTCATATTTTAAAGAATATTTATAAAAATGTAGCAGCAACAATTAGATTACATAATGATACTGGAAAAATCAACATTGAGAAAGATGTAAGACAAGGTGACTCCATATCTCCAAAACTTTTTACAGCAGTGCTGCAAGAAGTATTTTGTGGATTAAAATGGGAAACTAAAGGAGTGAAAGTAAATGGAGAGTATTTAAGTCATTTAGATTTCGCCGATGATGTAGTTGTTTTTGCAAATAATGCTTCAGAGCTGCAGGAAATGTTGCAGGAGTTAGCAGATGAAAGTAGGACTAAAGATAAATGTCAAAAAGACTAAAGTAATGTTTAATCGATTTGCTCAAAATATGAAAATAAGGATTGATTATGAAGAATTAGAAGAAGTTAACAGTTACAAATACCTTGGTCAGATTATTAATACAGATGGAAACATAATGGAGGAAATTAATCATAGAATTAAACTTGGAGTGCTTTTGGTAGAAATAACTTGATACTAAAAGGAAATATGCCTATGTGTTTGAAAAGGATGGTTTTTAACAAATGTGTTTTACCAGTTCTGACTTATGGATCTGAGACTTGGACACTTAATAGAAGAGCAATACAGAGACTTCAAACCACTCAAAGGAGTATGGAGAGATGTATGTTGGGAGTAATAAGAAGAGATCGAAAACTCAATGTATGGGTAAGACAACAAACAGGTGTTACTGATCTTATTGAAAAAATTAAAAGATTGAAATGGAGTTGGGCTGGACATATTGTTAGAAGAGATGATAATAGATGGACAATTGAAATTTTAAACTGGATTCCAAGAGATTGTAAAAGACCCAGAAAGAGACCACATGTGAGATGAATGAAATAAGAAAATGTGCAGGGGTGTTGTGGAGAAGAGAAGCTAAAGATCGGAGAAGATGGATTAAACTTGGAGAGACCTTCATCCTGCAGTGGATTGATAATGGTTGATGGTGATGATGATTATTATTATGATGGTTATGGAATAATTACCAAAGATTTACATTAAATTATCTTAGTAATGATTGCCACATATTCTAAGATTATAATATCATACTAAATATATTTATTTAAGATGCCATATGGATAATAGAGAATTATATTACAATTTTATTATGAGATATACAAGAATAACATTATAAATAGAAAGATAGGAGAGTGAATTGTAGATTAAAGATTAGTATTACTATTTGTTATTATTAATATTATTAAATTGTAGTTAGGAATGATATTAAATCCCTTATCATACTTGATTGCAAAAGTTATAATTAATGTATCATTATTTTAAGAGAACCTGAGATAATTTGAGTTAAATTAGTTTTGAGAAAGATATTTAAATTAATTTGTTAAAGGTAATTTACTTAAGTAGTTTTGATTAAAGACGTAGAAGTACTATAAATGTGGTATTTAAGTAATAGGAATAAGGATAGTATTCTTATGCCATTAAGGTGATATCCAGTGGGAGATTGTCTTAATGTATTCGCTCTGCCACTTGTAAACTCACTTCATAGTCTCATGATTTGATTAGATATTCATTTATTTCATTTTATAAACCAGAACTATATTATTATTTATTTAATTAAGTTAATTTAATCATTGATATTCTTAAAAATATGGTTATTATTAATTTAGATACATTTTAGATAAACATAGTTATTTATCTGAGCTAGATCAAGTGATTATAATTATATATTTTCGGAAATGAGGGTACAATATATATATAAACATCCAGAAAGTGTACATTATATCAGTAATATTTGAAATACAAGCATAATTAATATAGTTGGAGTTTAAATATAATTATAAGATACTTAAATACAGATTTTCAACCTCCCTTCTATCCCATATACCCAATACACATGACCACACATATGTGAAAAAGATAAATGATCTCCAATATAAGTGTTTTGTGCCAAACCAGAACTCATCAGTTGGTCCAGATTATCTTCCATATATATATAATCAGTGCTCTGTTTATATTAAGATAGCAAATCTTCAAACTTTAATGGATAGCCATCTTCAATTTTTCTTACAAAATAGTAAATTAAATTGAATAAAATTTGTATGCAAATATTTACATACAAATAAAAAAGTTGACATTAATAAACTCCCATGCAGTCAAATATAACATGTACTGGTTGTCAGTAACATTTATTGCTAAAGGATAAATAATAAAAATCTAACCATGACTGCAGTGATAAGGTAGCAGGGTTACGACTAAGAAAGCATTGTGAATGCAGTGAAGAATTCAAATAGAACTTAAGAGTTTTGTCTAAATATGGAAATTTATTATCTGAAAAAGATTTGAAATTGATAGAAGATAGTTACTTCCAAAGGACAATATGCATGTTTGTGTTTAAAGACACTTGAATGGAAGACACAAATGTGTATTCCACTCGATAAATGATAAAGACTATTGTATTAATGGACTATTAAATTAATAATTTTGTAATATTCTTAATGTTAATAAATATTAGACAAATAATTACTGTTATTTTATTACTACCTGATTTGTATTTGGATACCTGTAGGACATAGCAGAATGGCACAAGTCAACAATGTTAAAAAATTGGGGAAGAAACAATAATAGAATGCCTTCAGTTGGAGATTTACAAAAAACTTGCATGAATTTATAAGTTAGAATGGTGAAATAATAAGATTTAGTTTTTTCATATTTTTTATACTATCAGTAACAAATTATTTAAAGGTTTTCCTTTCCTAGAAGAAAAATATAAGAATTTCTAAATAGTTTTTTAAATAATAATGTGAAAATTATTTTTTTATTCTCTTCAGTAATTTTATCTACCAGTTATATATTTTTTTAAAAAAAGTAGTAAAATATTTTTTTTCACTTCATTAATTCATTGTTTAGTTTTAATTTTGTGTTAAATAGTAATAATCATAAATTATTATTAAATAACATTTTATGCACTGTTTATAAGGTTTTCAAAAGAAAAATAGATTTTAACATTTTTGTTAAGAAATTTTCTTTTAATTAATTAAAGTTGTGTTTTTCTCCTTATCACTCTAAAACAAAAAGCAATATTTAAGTCAAAGAGTACTTAAAAGATTATTTTGTTTTTTAGCATAAGAGAGAAAATAACTACAGGAAATTTTTTGTGATAGGATTTTTGGTACTGTTCTATTAGTCTGTATAATCCGCTTGATCCCATACCATGCACAAATATAATATTACTTGTTCCACCCTGTTGTTTGTGAAATAATCATATGGGTTAACATAATTCATTTATTTCCTTAATAAATTACTGTAATTTATTTTAAAAATTTATTCACTAACAATTTTACATTAACATACGTTATTGCAAATATTATATTATAGTAGAATTCCCCATGTAAGCCAGTACTTTGCGCTGGCAAAACCATCATCCTCTCTCCCTGCAAACTTTAAAAGTTTACTATCATTGCTTGAGAGATAAATACATCATAATGGAAGAAATGATGCTTTAATTACTGAACTGTATTTTATTTTTTTGTAATTTTTGAAAAGGAAAATTATTTATTACAACAGCTATCTTTGAAAGAAGATGTGATTAAGGTATGGATATTAATGGCACACCTATTAATAATGATTAATTTCCAACTCAATTGCTTATTGGTTTTTTTTTTTAAGATTAATAAATGTATTCTTTTTACAATTTCTTTTTGTGTCTATATTGGGTTGATAGAACTATGAGAAATTTTACAAACATTTTAACTCTCGCAGGTGTTCTCATGAATTGTGACTTTTTTTGGGAAAACAGTGAACTTGTGGTTTCCTGTAACCCTAATTATTTATACCTTACATGTTGGGTTCAAAAGCGAGTAATGGGCTTATAATTATTATTTTTTAATAGTACTTTTCATATGTTATATCATAATTATTTTTGAATGCATATTGCAATAGTTCTGATAACTTTAAGTCTACCCACCCTGAAATGGTATGGTAGTGAAGTTTTAACACTGATAAAAGATATGATTGTACTCACACAAACTGCACAAGACAAAGTAAGCCATTAGTTACAACAGAAGAAAAGTTATCTCTATTTGGTTTGACTGTAGTGTGCCCAACTAAATGGTATAATTGTGCGTTTATAGGGTATCAACACCATCAAACGGATTATAAAGACTAATAGAATACCAGATTTTTTTAAGAAAATAATTTGTAAAAATAGACTCACTCAATTGGTCAGGGTTTAATGTGGTCATGTCTGAGATGAGATTGGATGGATATATGATTGTTCTAAAAATAATATTGGGGGAGTTAAACAGTAGACCTCAGAGTCTTGTGGGAAATAGTCATTCTTGATTAAGTTATTGAATAAATTAGTAGCTACAATATTTCTGAATCCAGATGTTGAAACAGAGAAGTTATTCTAAATCTACCTGTTGGAAACAGATCATCTTTGAAAAGATCAAAGAAAAATAGTTTTGCAGTTTGAAGTAAGACTCATCTCAGTACTAGTTTTAAAATGGGATTTTAAAAATAGATTTGAGGAACAGCTAAGTTGTAAGTAGAAGCTGAGCATCATCACTATTAAAAGAAAATGAAGAAGACGCTTGAAGTAATCTGCAACAAGCTTTTTTCATCCAAAAGCATGGCTGTCTCTGTGTTAAAGTTATCTCAACCTTCCAGTTTATACATTGAAAAAATAGTTATATTCTGCCTGTGACATCTGTAAATGTTCTATTTTAAAAGTGTGGATAAATTTAACTGTGTGCATTAACCTGGAAATATGTGTTAATGGAGAAGTTTGTAAGAAGAAAAATGGGGAAAAAATTGAAAATTATCACTATCAAAAAACTACCCCCCCCCCCATTATAATCTAAGGTATTGTAATATGTACATCTACACTTATAGCTGATTTTTAAATTAAGTAATAATTGCTAATGTTGAATACTTTTTTTTGTTTGTTGAAGCATTTTTTTTATCTTATGATTTTTACAAAATCTAATTGTATAAAACCTTTTCCTTTTCATAAGAAAAGGTGAAAAGGGTTTGAACTAATTTTTTTTTTTTGAAATATTGTTTTACAATTTCAGTTATTGAAGGGGAAAATAATTATTTTTAATATTTAGGTTAATTACATTAGTAAGAGTTAACAAATAGTTATTATATTTTTTTTAATGTATGAATGTTGGAATTATATTGTCACTTGTTAATTTGCTTAATTATTAATTAGTTAATTTATTAAATTATTAAAAATATATTAGTTTTGATGTCATTATTCATGCAGCTGTCTACTTTATGAATTGACAATGTGTGTGATTTGATTTCATAATAGCATAGTGTTTTAGGGATTTGTAAAAATCTCAATAAGATTATTTCAATTAAAATAGATTAAGTATATATACATGTATACTTTCTCTTGTTCACTGTCACAATTAGTCCCTAGGGTCTTATGATCTTGAGCTAGCATTAAAGAAATAATGGTTAACTTATGTGTTTGATCATCTAAATCATTCTCTGGATAGCATAAAGGTCAAGGTAACCTTTAAAGTTCATTCACTGCTATTTTTTAAAAAATATTTAAATTTATAGCTGGTTTTACATCATGTTACCCTGGCCAGAGCATCGAAGATCCCAATACTATTTTTTATGATAAATATTTTAGCACTTAAGTAAGAGCATCCAGGTGATTGTGTATTTCATGCCCTAAGTTTGACCTTGGCTGTTGAATCTCTTTTTAAGTCCAGCCACAAAGGATAACTGATGATTATTTTTGTGTAATGGTGGAGATGCAACTTGTAACTTATAAGTGTATTGTGGAAGATGATGCTTCACCTGTACTCCATCTTCTGTACCATTGTAGCATAAATAGAGAACGGCAATATTAAAAATACTATTCATGAATTCAACATTAATGACTGCTTCATGGAAGAATTAGGTCAAACATGTAAAATATTACATATCCATAAAAATGGCTAGCATCTGAAAGTGTTTACATTTTTATTTTTCATGGGTCAAGATGTGATACACCTAGCAAATAGACTAACTGATCCTATAAGGCTGAAGAACTTCCATATAAAGAAGTTATTGAGAAATTGAATAGATATTTTACTTTAAGAATATCAAAATGGATAGCATGGCTGATATTGCAAAATAAAAAGCACCTATCTCACAAGAAATATATTGATTATGACTTAGCATTAAGAAATTTAATCTAAAATTGTGTTTAACTCTGAAATTAGCTATATGTTATTAAAACAATTTCTCGATGGCATGATGGACTAGGTGAGTGATACAAACAGGCCACATGGATAGCGCTGCACAAGAAACAATTCTGAATTATGCATCAGAATACACATTGCAGCAACAGTTAAAGAAAATCTCTATAGTGCAAAAAACAAGAAATTATATTTCAGACCCCAGTAGAAAGAAAAAAGTTGAAACGTGTTATTGTAGTGGTAAACTTGGTCATTTGTGAAATAACTGAAAATACATAAATAAAACATGTAGAAATTGTGCCAAAAGGACATATGGCATTTGGCTGCCATTTTAAGGATCACCGTTGTTTAAAAAAAATGTCAGATTACAAATTTATGAGAGAAGTAATTAATAAGAGGGTAAATGTAAACAAGTTTAATGATAATAAAATGGACACATGTTACTCTATGTCAATATTTGTGGGCAAAGAATAATAATGAAAATAGATAGTGGAGTAGGTTTGCCATGGATATCTAACAGTGATTAGACACAAGTTAGTAAAAAGTATTATAAGAGACTACACTTGAAAATATGGATTTGATTTCTATGGACATTAATGGAAACAAACTAGATATATGTAGAAAAGTTGTTGTACAAAGTTAAATTCCTCACATTATATGTGTTAATAAAGATTTTAGTCTGTTGCTGGGAGTAAACTGGTTTCAATCTTTAGGAATTCATGTCAACATGATAGAGTTCATGTAGAAACTCTAATCCAGAAGAGATACCCATTATTGTTTAAGTCCAGAGCAGCTCTAAGATGACTAGCAGATGTAGACTTTATTATTGTTTGTAAATCTCACAGTGTCAATGACTTTGAAAGAAATGGTAAAAAAAATACTTGGTGAGATGGTTTCTAAAGGAATCTCAAGACAATGAGAAGATTCATCATGGGTCACACCGGTAGTTATTATAACAAAGCCAGCTGGAAACTTGAGATTGTGTAGATTTTACCCTGTTTCAAGTGTATGTGAAGTGCTGCCATTATTGCAAAAAGCTACTTACTTCATGAAGATAGCCTTAAAGGTGACAGTCCATTAGATTTCAGTAATTAAAACAGGAAAAACTGCCTATACCTATTGCCACTCAGTGCAAGCCAGAGTAATCAATGGATGCCAGAAGGCTTGTGATTAAAATCCTCATCTAGTGCCTACTCATCCAATATCCCCAGATTTGTTTCTGGCTTGTGGCCTTCGTCAGTGAGGAGCCTTGGATTAGATCTTAGAATCTAATGCAACCCTCCAGCAGCCACCTTTTATCTCTACTTTATAGGGAGTTTTGGCTGTTTTAATAAGTTATAAGCAATCTTAAGCAAATGGTGATCATGCGATGTTTATCAGATTTCAGTAACTGACACTGCCTACTCATAAGGGTTTTTATAAGTGCAATAAATTGAATGCCAAAAGAATTCCAGGCAAAAAATGGATATTATTTTCAAATCTATGAATAATGTGATTCTCTATTTGAATGACATCTTGGTTACTACTAAGACTCAGAATTCTAAAAGTGAGTGGACACAATTTCAAAAATGGAAAAAGTGAGAGCTAGAATAAGGTATTTGGTGAACTAAGGAAATAAAATTGCTCATAAATGCAAGTCTTAATCCAGATAAAATAAAGGCATTTAAAAATGCTGAAAAACCAAGAAACAAAGAAATTGAAGATTTTTATTTTAAGTTTTTTTTAAAAAAAGTCATATTGATTGTCACCATTAGACCAGTTTTTGAAAAACTAACAACATTGACCTGCAAACAAGATTCGGCTTTTCAAAAGGCAAAAAATGTTTTAACATCAGATAAACTGTTGGTACATTACCATAGTGATTTAGATTTTACAAACAGATTCCCATTCATGTTATGGAGGCAAATGTCAAATAGCCTATGCCTCAAGAATATTGTCAGCATCTGAAAAATATTACAGCCATTGGCAGTGGCTTTTGCCATTAAGAAATTTGACCAATATATTTATGGGAAAAAGTTTTAAATCCACACTGACCATGTCTGCTAATGAGAATATTCAGCACTGGGGAAAAATTCCTGAACACATGATCCAATGCATGCTATGCTGGATTAATATATTGTCAAATTATGACTACAAAGTAATTTATAGGTTGAAAAACAATTGGTCATGCTGATACATTGTTTAAGTACCTGGTGTTAAGGAGAAGAAATATGGTGTTAATGAAATTAACTATATAGACATATTAAGCTCTGTAGCACTTAATTGTTCAGTTATATGAGAGTGATAAGCAAGACAAGGGATACATCCAATTAATGGATTAAATAAGGCTGGTCTAAAACTTGTGATATGAGTTGTAAATCGAATTGGAAAGTATGAGTATTTTATTCTGCAACAGATGTGGGCTTATGACACATCATATACTTGTTCCCTTTTTCATCAAGATCATCCTGACACTGTAAGGATGAAACCTTTGACTCAATCCGATCTATGGTGGTAGTTAATAGTTAAATGATGCACTATCTACCACAAACTGCCAAAATGCCACATAAAGACTTAGAAACTTGGAGAAAATCCACACCTTGTTTCCATTAAAATCTCAAATGGTTTCATAATAGTAATAGTTGATTCACTATCTAGTTGGACAGAAGACAGATTAGTAAGAAACATGAATATGTAATGCATCATAATCATGCTAAAGGGAATATTTGGTACCTGAAGACCACAGTAACAGATAATGGAATTAGCTTTACTTTGCAGAAATTTAAAAATTTCTTACAGGATAAAGTAATTAAGCATACACTTACATCAGTTTATCACTGTGACAGTAATGGAATAGTGGAGAAAACAGTTCAACATTTAAAGTCGAAAAAATTGGTCTAAAGGATGTACTGAAAGCATTAGTGGATGATGCTATGAACCACAAACATTTTTACCTGCATGTAGCAACAAAACTCCAGCAGTGTTATTAATGTATCATTAGTTCTATACTCATTTAACTAAGTTATTACCAAACACTATGGGAAAAAATAATTACTATTCATCACATGATCACCTTTTCTAATGCTAGCACATCTGTTATTAACAAAGGCAAAACTATCCATACAGTAGTGCTACCCAGAGTAATCAATGGAAGCCAGAGCATTTTGCATAAAATCACCATCTAGTGTCTACTCATCCAATATCTCCAGTCTAGTTTCTGGCTTGTGGCCTTTGTCAGTGAGGAGCTTTGTATCCAAGAGCACTGCCACAAGTCAGAAACTAATCTGGGGATATTGGATGAGTAGGATCTAGATGGGGATTTTATGCAAAAACCTTTGTCTTCCATTGATTACTCTGGTTAGCATTACCATATGGAGAGTTTTGCCTTTGTTAAACTCTCCATACAGTAGTGCCACCCAGAGTAATCAATGGAAGCCAGAGCATTTGGCATAAAATCACCATCTAGTGTCTACTCATCCAATATCTCCAGACTAGTTTCTGGTTTGTGGCCTTTGTCAGCGAGGAGCTTTGTATCCAAGAGCACTGCCACAAGTCAGAAACTAATCTGGGGATATTGGATGAGTAGGCTCTAGATGGGGATTTTATGGAAAAGCCTCTGGCTTCCATCAATTACTCTGGTTGGCACTACTGTATGGAGAGTTTTGCCTTTGTTAATAAACAAATGTGCTAGCATTAGAAAAAGTGATGCTTAGTGGTTTAACACCAATTTTGCCTAATATGATAGTGGTAGCTATGATTGTTGAAGAGCCAAAGACACCAAAATGTATGGGTACTGAATTGAGTTCAGATCTATATGACTATATAAGCTATTGAGCTTAGATTGAAAGTATTGGTTTACAATTTTATTCTCAGTTTTGTAGTTAAGTAGAGATAAAAGATGGCTGCTGGAGGGTTGCATTAGATCCTAAGATCTAGGTGCAGTGCTCTCAGATCCAAAGCTCCTCATTGACGAAGGCTGCAAGCCAAAAATTAGTCTGGGGATATTGGATGAGTAGGCACTAGATGGGGATTTTATGCAAAAAGCCTCTGGCTTCCTTTGATTACTCTGGTTGACACTACTGTATGGAGAGTTTTGCCTTTGTTAATAATTACTATTGTGAAAAAATTTAAAGTAGGAGAAAATGTATGGATAGGCAATATTCTCAAAAGTAAAGTGATGCCCAGCATAATATTGAGAATGCTATCAAAACAATTACAACTAGTAAAATCTAAAAAAAAAAAGGAAATGACACATAAATTACCATTGCCCTCATTTTGAGGAATTATTGCTGGTCATTTATGAAAGTAATCTATTAAAGGATGAAGTAAGAAAAACGATTACATTGTTAGACAATCAAATTAGTGATCAAGATCAACTAGAGAATAAAAAGGAGAAATTTTTACAGGATGAAAAACTGAGCATAAGAACTTTGGAGAAAATAGAAAGATTTACTTCCAAAACTTTACTATCTGCAGACCTAGTATTTGAATATTCTATCTCATCACCAAATTGGTCTGGGGATGAGTATTCTGGATAGAGATTTTTAAATGTTTTACCTTTACAGCTTTGGCAATGCTGAGGCTATGAATATATGGTAGATTTGAATTTGGTTCAATCTTATATAGCTATTTAAGTTAGTGCACATGTGCTTTCTAGTTGTCACTATATAAATGAATACTCCCACTTTTTCAAACACAAGATAAAGTCTTTGGGAAAAGATAGAATGAACCCATCTATCTTTTCAAACCAAACATATATGTATGGGAAAATCTTAAGTGTTTGAAAATGAGAGCGTGAAGTTAATTGATCACTTTAAATTACTTTTTTACTACATGAATGAATGATGCCTGTGAAATTTCTAGAATTTACGATACGTCATTCTTATTAAATTAAACATGTAAACAAGACACTTTCAAACACTTAAGATTTGCCCATACATATATGTTTGGATCGAAAAGATAGATGGATTCATTCTATCTTTTCCCAAAGACTTTATCTTGTGTTTGAAAAAGTGGGAGAATTCATTTATATAGTGACAACTAGAAAGCGCATGTGCATTAGCTTATTGGTATTACAGTTTATAAAACATCATGCATAGATAGCTGGAGTAAAAGACATTTTCATGTCTGAAAACTTCAGTTTCTACTTAAATATTATGTATTAAATAAGCACTGGATTTTGAGTTGATATTTTAGATCTAGTATCTGAATATTCTAGCTCCTTCCTACTGAGGTGAGCCATAAGCTCAAAAACAATTGGTCTGGGGATAAGAGTATTCCAGATAGAGATTTTAAATACTTTCTTACCACACTTGCGCTATTGGTATGCTCTCTGTATTATATTTTTGTAAATGCAAGTTTATAAAAGCAATGTCACATTATATATGACTTGCTTTATTCTTAAACTAAACTTGCAGATACAAATTTTCATTTAATAATTTTTTAGTACCTACAATATTGAGTGACTATTTTTATTAATGATATCTAATGCTTTGATGAATATCTGAATGTGGTAATTACTTATATAAGATATGGTTATGTATATTTCTGTTGTCTAAACCATGATCAGCACTGTATTAAGGCAAAATTCTGACTTTATATGTTTTTAAATTAAATTTGCTAGAGTTAGACATTGAACTTGTAAAGGATTTTGCAGAAAATTGTGTATTTGTTTTCCATTAGAGATGGATGTGTTTACTCCAATAGATTTAAAAAAAATTAAAAATATTTCAAATTGATAATGGTATATAAAAAAAATATCAGATGTAGTCAACATTGAGCATTCCTTCAGAATGAATGTATGTTGATTTTCAGATTCCTCAATTGCACATTAACTATCATGATGGTAATGACCAATTCATTGTTGGTTTTTTTTGGAACACTGTTTGATTTTCTAAAAAAATAGTAACTTAATCTAAATGAAATAATTTCACTATTTGATTGTGTTTCGTATAAAAATTTAAGTTTAATCAGAAAGAGTATTTAGTCGTCCATATCACAGCTCAAGAACACCGATACTTTTCCTATCCTTTTTTAATGTAAAACATCATAATATTAACATAAAACATCATAATATTGTTTCCCCACATCTACACATTATTTTCAGATTTGCAATTTTATCAAGTTCTATTCTGAAATAAATTTCTTAAAAGCGATCTTTCTTCGTTGATGATGATTCAAGAAAACCAAACTGTTAACAATTTCTGTAATCATAATTTTTTTAAAGACTGTAAACTACAATTTCATCTATTCACTGAGTATCTTTAGGTTTTCTATTAAAGTAGTTTACAAACAATAGTATTTTAAGTTGTAACTTTTCTTACTCTAAAATCGACAATGACATATTTTGTTTTAAATACAATGGATTGTAAATGGAAATATTTCAAGACTTGGAACACAAGTCAGCAACAATATATCTCAGTATTCTCAATTACCAGCTAACTGCTGGTTTTTTAGCAAACAAATAGTAAAATAATAAGAATACTAATTATTAGACTTTTATCAATTTACTTGGTCAAATGTCTTCAGATCAGTGGTTTGCTTTTTGAATTTCATACTACAATTCAAATCCCGTCTTTTCTAAATGTATATCAGAAATCCTTCTTCACCATCATTATAGTTGCATGTGAAATTAAACTAAATATTAATTTTTTCCCAATGAAATCATAAATGTAAAGAAAATCTGCTAATCAGTCATCTATGTAAATTACAGCATAAATAACTCAAATTGCTATTTTATTTTAAACAGTTTTAAAAAAATCAATACATGCATTATTTATAAATAATAATCCTTTCTTTTCATAATCCAACAAAATTATTTTATTCCAATTATTATTTTCAATTACAATTGATCCATCATGGTCTCTTTAAGTTTATCTGTTCCTTACCCTGTTTTTTCAAAATCACACCAGAAAACTTTATTTCATCTATCTCATATTTAGTCTCTTTCCAGGTCATTTAATTTAAAACTATTCATTTAGAAATATATCCAATGCAGTTCCATTTCAATCTCAATTCTTCCAAAGACATCAGTGATCTGTTTATTATATCACTCATGTATTTTGTTTCTTATTTCCAACATCTATCCCTTCACAATGGTCTGAAGTCTCCCTATTGTTCTGTCAAGAGTCCAAGTTGCCGATCCATAAGTAAGAACTAATTAAACATATATTAACAATTTTCTTTTCAAAACATATATGTATATTTCCTTTTAAGTATTTTTTATCAAAAGCACTCCAACAAAGTTTAAATCTATGACTAATTTCATCTATTGTTTTTATCCATTAATAATATGACCAAAGGTATTTGTAGTTGTTATCTTCTAGTTCATGGTCATCAATTTGTCTTAGAAAAACCATTAAACATTACTTTAGTTCTTTTAACCCTTCTTTAGTCTTATGTTCAGTATTGCCTGAAGCATTATTTGCAGAAACATCATCAGCCTTAAATAATGTCTAGATTTCCATTTTAATTTTTGAGATATTGTCATGCACTCATTTTAACGTTATTGCATTTTGATATTCTTCAAAATATGACAATATACTGGATTTTTGTTTTGATGATCCAAAGCTTTAATCACTATGAAAATGATCCAAAGCTTTAATCACTATGAAAATGCTTATAGAATCAAATGCCTTTTCATAATTTACAAGTCCAAAGCATGTCATTTCCTATTCATTGGTTTTTTCTGTAACTTTTCTCATTATTTGGATGTAAGACACTGTACTCCACCTTGTTCTTTTTGGTTAGACGATTTTTGTATTATTTTGGTAGATCCATAATTTTTAATATTTCTTTGTCACCTTTGTTAAGTATCAATATTACTACTATATTCCTCCAATCATCATCATTTAAATATTTAGAATATAACTTTGCTAACAATTGTTCTTTTTTCAAAATAGCAATAATTCCATATTTTCTGCAACTTTTGCATTTTTGATAGATTTAATTGCATATCTTTTTCTTTTAGAATATTTGACAATTCAGATGCACTATTTGTATAGTTTTTTTTATATTATTCTTCAATTTATAATTCTACCACACATTTCATCACCTCTTTTTAAAAATTCCATTTTATTGTTGAAGGAACTTTCCTTTCAATACCAAGATATAATGTGATGCTTTAAAGACTTTTATTTTCTTCTATAGATTTCTTTATCAATACAAAATTATATTTTATTCTATCACTATTATCTTCTGATCTCAGTATAAATTAACTGGTAAATTGCTGTTTTTTTGTACCAGTTATCTTTAATGAAATTATTAATAAAGTATTAGTTAGTTTCTTAATGATTTCAAAAAGATCCGAACCATCTTCAAAATCTGTTAATATTTTAAATGCTTTGAAAGTTCTAATTTAAATTCATTAGTGTTTTTGAAAGTTTAAAACATCAATTGTTAATATTTTTTAATGATTTCCATTTCTCTAGTTTTACATTAGCATATACCTTCATCATCATCATTATCAACCATTATCAATCCACTGCAGGATGAAGGTCTCTCCAAGTTTAATCCATCTTCTCCGATCTTTAGCTTCTCTTCTCCACATCACCCCTACACATTTTCTTATTTCATCCATCCATCTTACATGTGGTCTCCTTCTGGGTCTTTTACAATCTCTTGGAATCCAGTTTAAAATTTCAATTGTCCATCTATTATCATCTCTTCTAGCAATGTCCAGCCCAACTCCACTTCAATCTTTTAATTTTTTCAATGAGGTCAGTAACACCTGTTTGTTCTCTTACCCATACATTGCGTTTTCGATCTCTTCTTGTTACTCCCAACATACATCTCTCCATACTTCTTTGAGTGGTCTGAAGTCTCTGTATTGATCTTCTATTAAGTGTCCAAGTCTTAGATCCATAAGTAAGAACTGGTAAAACACATTTGTTAAAAACCTTTCTTTTCAAACACATAGGCATATTTCCTTTTAATATCAAGTTATTTCTACCAAAAGCACTCCAACCAAGTTTAATTCTATGATTAATTTCCTCTATTATGTTTCCATCTGTATTAATAATCTGACCAAGGTATTTGTAACTGTTAATTTCTTCTAATTCATCATAATCAATCTTTATTTTCATATTTTGAGCAAATCGATTAAACATTACTTTAGTCTTTTTAACATTTATCTTTAGTCCTACTTTCATCTGATAATTCCTGCAACATATCCTGCAGCTCTGAAGCATTATTTGCAAAAACAACTACATCATCTGCGAAATCTAAATGACTTAAATAATCTCCATTTACTTTCACTCCTTTAGTTTCCCATTTTAATCCACAAAATACTTCTTGCAGCACTGCTGTAAAAAGTTTTGGAGATATGGAGTCACCTTGTCTTACACCTTTCTCAATGTTGACTTTCCCAGTATCATTATGTAATCTAATTGTTGCTGTTGCATTTTTATAAATATTCTTTAAAATATGACAATATCCTGGATCTATACCTTGATGATCCAATGCTTTAATCACTGAAGAAATGTTTATAGAATCAAATGCCTTTTCATAATCTACAAATCCAAAACATAATGACAACTCATATTCATTTGTCCTTTCTATAACTTCTCTCAATACTTGAATATGATCTACTGTACTAAAACCACTTTTAAATCCAGCTTATACCTTACTTCTCATTAATCACTTCCTGTGTTAAATCTATCATGACGAAGGCAATTTTGAAATATATATTTTCTTTTAGTCAAAATATCTAATTCCACTCCACCTTCATTTGAATGCCTCCATGTAGCATTTTTCTTAAAACAAGAATCTATAACCTACAATTTTTCAGCAAATTCCATGTCAGTGTCCTCTCTCATAACAATCAAATTTATCAGCAACACCACTCTCATAACAATCAAATTTATCAGCAACACCATCTTTCAATTAATTGTCAATTCTAGCAATCAAGTCCCCTATCATAATTTTAAAATGTTCTTTGGTCTGATAAAAAGCATTTTGTACATCCATAAAAAAACAACAACTTCTTAATCAAAATTTATCTGCATTTAATATCTACCATTAATTTAAATAACTACTCTTACCATTGTCTAAAATTTCATCAATCTCTGCAATAATGTTTTTCCATATTTTATTTATAATAATTCCTATTCTGTTTTCGCTTCCAATATTTGTCTTTGTAGTAAAGTATATGTCTACTTTTCATATCAATTGTCTCATCTTTTCTTCTAGCTTCATAAGTCTGACAATATCCTGTTTAATATTAGAGATTTTTCCAATTCCTGCAATCTTCCTTTATTTCTCAATAAATTTTCTAGCAATGTCCTCTTTTTTTAGTAAAGCCAAAATAATCCATTTCAGTGTATTAAATAAATACTTTTCAAGATTATTAAAATAAATATTTAAGTTCTTTTTCCTTCTTTCTATATATTTCTCATTACTCCTATAGCACCTCCCTCTAATTTAAATTGATTAGATAAAACATGTAATCTATTTGAAATTTATCTATTTAAGATTTACAACAGTATTTTGATCACATATTCCACTGAATTAGGCCTTATTCTTAATAGAATTACAATTATTAAAAGAAAATCTATTAATCAATTTCCTGAATCATAAACAATTATAACCTAATTCTCTCAACCTCCTTCTTATCTGTACTTTGCAAGTTTTCCTTTCAGTTAATGATTTTACAACTTCATTCTTTACTACTACATAGCCTATTAACATTTCTTATCTACTTTTTTCAATTAATAATTAAAAGCTTATTCATTTTATTATATAAATGTGATATATTATTTCTCTGTTATGAATGCTACTTTTTGTTTAACTTAATTTTTCTATTTCTACCTTCAATTACTACTTCATTCTTGCAACTTTTATTATCCCATTCAAATTGTTTTATTCTATTATGAATTAAATGTAACTTTTCTTTGTAATTCTTTTACTCCCCTGCATTTTCTAGCTATTTCTCTCTCAATTGATTATTAATACGTATCCTATCTTTTACATAATTCATATTTTTCTCTATCATTTTATTTATTTCATTACTAATCCAAGTCTTTTCTGCTCTCTTACTTTTTTTTGCAACATTTGCTAAATTGACACAATTTCCAGCTTTTTATATCAATATATTAATACCTATCTTTTTATTGAACACCAATTTTTTTTTCTATAGTCTCTTTTAATTTATCGACTGCCCATTTCTTTCTGGTTTCAGCTCTTTTAAAAGTAATCTCATTTTTACCACTAATAAATTGTGATTTAATTTTATACTAATTCCAGAATGCACTTAAAAGTTATTTCAACCTACTTTGAATTAAAATATAATCTAATTGAAATTTATTCTTATCACCTCAAGTTTTCTTTATCTAAATTGTCCTTTGTGATTTTTAACCCAAAACTTATTCATTACTAATATATTTTCTTTATAAAAATGTGTCAATCTTATTTCTTACCATTACTATATAATTTTCTTCCATGACTAACATAACATCCCAATTCTTTAATTATTTATATATTCCTTTTCAAAGATAACGTTAATTTCTTCAATATGTTTTGTACTTTATTATTAAGCACACCAGAATAATATCTTATCTTCTGGAAATGCTTTTATCTTATTGTCATCAATATACTTATAAAATTTTCTTTTATTTTTGGATGTAAAACATTATTGCTTGCAAAATACAAAATTCTTATATTCTTTGCATTTTCCTCTCCACAAGCGATCCATTACGCTTCACAGACAGCATTTCTCCAAAAATAAGACTAACACAAAAATAAACCCTAGCATGTTTTTTCATAATGCTCGTAATATAGGCATTATTCCAAATATAAGTGCTAGTTAAGACCAGCCAGATGGACTGATTTTGTTCGTCCACTAAAACTCATGATGGACATATTGAATTAAAAAGTAATGAATGTTTAAATAAATATTGATATTACTGCTTTAAATATATGCTAATGTAAATTATAATGATACTTACATATTTTCCCATTGATTATTTATCACAAACATAATTCTATCTATATAATGAAACAATTTATTCTCAGCTGAATCTTCGGCTTAAGATAACCAATTTATTGAATGTTGTGTATACTTATATATTTCATTAATAATAAATAAAGGTGTGTGTGTAAGCATTTAAGGTAAATATGCTATAACACTTTAAAAATAAATTAAATAATTAATTAAGCAGGAAAAGAAAGCTTACTAGAAAATGCAACAAGCTAATTTGCATGCAATGAAAAGTTACTTTATATAAATTAGCAAAGATGATAAAAACTCTGCAAAAGAACTAAGTAAAAGTGTGTAAAAACTAATGGAAAGACAAACTAGTGAAAGTGAAGTTTTTCTGGATATTAATAAAGAAGAGCTCTAGTCAAGAATCTAAATGGACTATCTCTGGATTAAAGTATGTGAGCAGTAAGGTACTTATAGAATTATAGTTATAAACTACTGAGTTAAAGATACTTTACAGATATTAAATCTCTAAGGAGATTTGCACTTTAAAGAGATCCGAGTGATCTTATTCTCAACTGGCATCCATTACTCTAGCTTGCACTGAGTAGCAATACTGTATGGAGAGTTTTGCCTGTTTGGATTAATATTAATACCATTATTATTATTCAAAGTAAATATATTTGAATTTTGTTTTCTTATTTGATAAAATGTAATTATCCAGCTGTCAACTAACTGCATGATCCTAGATATTATTATTTGGCACAGTTAGACAGTCTAACTTGTGAGGCCTGAAATATATTATTTGGCACAGATCAACATTTTAACCTGTGAAGCTTAGATAATGCATTAGTTGAAGATATTAAATTTAGTGGTGTAACAAATCGAAAATGCAGAACATGACAACATCTGATATACAAAAATCTGGGCCAATGACATATAAAAATCATACTGAAAAGTATATGATTATAAATGGAATAACAGCCATAAACTTAAAGTTGCAACACTGTTATGGATGCCTGGTAAAGATGCCTTGAATGTGGCAAATAATTTGTGTGATCCCAAGTTGCCTGAGGAAATACCCTACGAAGAGTTACTGATAAAACTAATTATATATTTTAAACCCATATCAACACTTCTGGCACATCTTCGTTTTCAAGGGAGGATAGTCACAAAATGAAAGCATACGCAAATATGACTTAATCCTATGAATGTCGGCAAAGAATTGTGAATTCAACCAATGAAATGCTGCTAAATCAGCTACTATGGGGGTAATAAAAAGATGTAAAGTTTAGAGAAATATTACTAAGTGAGAAGGAATTAATGCATAAGGTCACTATTGAACGAGCTTTAACTTATGAAGCCATGATAGACCATATGCAAACTTTCAGAAATGTGAAAGATAGTAATTCTTCAGAAACAAATATAAATGCAGTAAAACCATGAGAGATAAGCAAAAAGTTAAAGACCCTTTCCCCCAACTTGTTATTGTAGTGGAAAAACAGGACATTTGAAACTTAATTGTAGATTTAAAACAATGTTTTAATTGCAGGCTTAAAGATCATTTATCAAAGATATGTAAACGATGAATGACAAAGCAAGATTTATAGTGAAAGAATAAATTGGGGGGAAAGTGTCTAAAAAGTTGACATTTATAAACAAATTGAAAGATACTGATAATTTTCAGACATTAAACGTTAAAATTTTTCGATCAAAATGTATAACTGGAGAACAATAGCAGGGTGGGCCTATCATTGACATCGTGAAAAGATTGGAATATTTGTAGAAAGGCAAACATAAATGACAAATTGAAAAAAAATCTGTGGTTACAGTGTCAGACATAAACAGTAACTGCATAACAATTAGAGGAATGGCCTTTGTGCCTTGTCATTCTACATAGTGGAATAAAATATTACTCCATCATTAGGAAAAGATTGATTTAACCCTCTGGAGATAAAAATAAATGTGAAGAAGGTAAAATTAGAAGCTGAAATAAGAAACAATTTCCATAGTTCTTTAAAATTAACCCAGAAGAATTCAAAACAAAACCATTTGATATCGAGTTAGTTGATAACACCTTGCGCTTAAGTCAAAAGTCGAAAGTTTTAAATGAATTAAGAAGTAAAGGCATAATTACATGTTGTGAGGAATCAACATGAGCTATGCCATTTGTAGCAGTATTAAAATCTGATTGAAAGTATAAGGATATGCAGTGACTATATAGTCATGATCAAGTACATAAACAAAAGAGCATATCCAGCGTGAAGGAAATATTGTCTTTGCAAAATGTTAAATACTTCACAAAGCTAGACTTGAAATCAGCATTTCATCAAATTCCTGTGACCAAGAGAATAGCGGAATTATTGATTATAAACATACATATGGGATTATATAAGTTCAAAAGACATCTGTCCATACAGGATATCTTCCAGGCAGAAATAGAAAATTTATTATGAAGAATAAGAGGCATTATACCATACATGGATATATTAATGGTTGCTGACAGTGAACTAGAATTTAAAAAAATAGTATATGTAGTCTGTGAAAAATTACAGAAATTCGGTGCAAGGTTGAATGCCAAGAAATGCATTTGGACCACTAAAGAGAAAATTTCTAGAATTAATGAAAACGAAAAATGCCCAAACCCAGAAAATTTACCATGAAAAATTGCCCTGAAGCCAAAAGAATGCAAAATAATTGCAGACATTTCCAAGATTTGTCAACTTTTTCAAGGTCTTTCTAGAGGGGAGAAATGAAGTAGTTATGCCATTTATGAACTTTTGAGAAAGAACCAAAGGTGGAAATGGAAAAAACAGCAATATAAAGCTTTTCAGAGTAAAAGAATTAATGTCCTCTGATAGATCATTAGTGCATTACAATGAACAACAAAACTACTTTATTTCCAAATAAAAGTAGAAAGAAAAATGTCTATTTGAAAAATGTAAAGTTTACTACAAATCAAAACGTACAGATTAAAGATATAATGAACAGGAAATGGCTACTGGGACTAATTACGAAAGTAGTATCCGAACAAATACATGAAATAAGATTAGAAGATGGCAGAGTACTGGAGAACAGAACCGGTGATTATTCCGAACTCGGAGAAAGGAAATCAGACTTGATATTTCTGATGAGACTGAAATAAAAACTCCAATTTAGCTCACCTGTTCAAGAAGCTATTGAAGTTAATACTAAGGGAGGACAAAATACTAGAGTCTGAAAAAGAAAATAGAACCTCAATAAGGTCTTTCCAAGAACAGAAGAAACCAATAAAGCTATAAGATTATTTTATATATAAAACAGTATATTGTAAATAAAGCAAGTCAGTAAATTTATATATAAATTCTGTATATGTCTGGAGTAGGAGGGATGCTGTGTATACATACATATTTTATTAAGAATAAATATAGTTGTGTGTGTGTAGGCATTTAATGTATATATGCTAGAATAGTCCAGAAATAAATTAAATAATTATCCAGAAAAAGAAAGCTTACTAGAAAGGGCAACAAGCTAATTTGTATGTAAAGAAGTTACTTTATGCTAATTGGCAAAGCTGATAAAGTCTGCAAAAGAACTAAGTGAACGATGAAATAAAGTTGTGTGTAAAACCTAGTGGAAAGATAAAACTAGTGGAAGTGAAGTTGTTCTGGGTATTTATAGAGCTCTAGTCAAGAATCTAATTGTACTATCTCTGAATTAATGTGTGTGAGTAATAAAGTGATTACAGAATTATAAACTATTGAGTTAAAGACTTTATAGATATTAAATCTCTAAGGAGAGTTGAATTTTAAAGAGATCTGAGTGATCTTATATTCTCAATTGGCAAGTTGAATTAATTACTAATACAATTATTATTATTCAGAGTAAATATATTCAAATTTTGTTGTTTTCTTATTTATGAAATATAATTCTTCAGTTGCCAACAGACTGCATGGCCCTGGATATATTATTGACTTTTTGAACAATTTAACTAACTTTTAAAATTTTACTTACCACAAGCAAGTATATTGGACAATTTATAATTTAATTTACGCAATTCTAGATACTTATTTTATTTATATTTAGTACTTAAAAAGACTTAGAATGCTTAATTAGTTTAGAGATTGATTGTGGTAACTTTTAAATATTCAAAATAAAATAAAAATCAGTTTAGTTTCTTAAATTTTTTTTTTCCTCCTAAAAGACTAAATAATGGAAGTGATTTTAATAATTAAAATTTAGTTTAAGTTAAATCAATTTTTATTCTGAAAAAAGTTTTAAAACAATATCGAAGAAGGGCTATTATGAGTAATTTGAAATGTGTTTACAATGTACATACTTTACAAGACAGATGTGGTTGTGTTTTATATGAATCTTCACAATTCAATATGCCATGTGTTATGAAATAAAGAAACATTTTCTGAGTTTTGTGCCTGCATTTTTTCATCACTTTTGTGTGGATAATCATTCTTAACTATAATCATTTTTAAAACAGACAAAACCAAGTCAGAGTAATCAATGGATCCAGAAGGCTTGTGCATAAAATCTCTATCTAGTGCACTACTGTATGGAGAGTTTTGCTTGTTTTAACAATAGAAATGGTGATCATGTGATGTTTAGTGGTGTAATCATTTTTGTTACAACTTCTGTCTTATAAGTCTTCAATTAACACTTGATTTAATAGTAGATTTAAACAGAATATTTTGAACCCTGGACAAGATAAGTGCAAAAAGAAAACTATTCCACCAAGTACAAGAGAGAAGTCCATGGCAGGCTACGAGGGCAATTAATTTTATAATATTGTAAAGAGAAGTACTTGAATAAATAAAGATATTTGTACTTGAATAAATGTATATTTTTTGTACTTGATTAAATGTAGATTTTTGTACATGAAAAAATAAAACAACTCCTGAAAATAAGTTCTAAAGTATCTTTTGGAACAAAAATTAATATAAGATCTGGTTTTATTTATGGAGAAACATGGTATCTACCCAATTCATACGTTATGATTCAAGTGATATCAAATTCAGGAAGCCATAACCCCATTAAGGCAATTGGCCCCTTGCATGAATTCAATCATCTAAACTGTATTTCAAATTCAATGTTATTTAATTTTTTTTTCTAAATGTTATATTGTACTTATGACAAACATACATAAATAAGCAAAATGTTTAATGAAAAACTATTTATCTATTGGGTATATATTACAGACATACTAAAAAATAGTTTCCAACAAAAATAAATAAAATAGCATCATATCTAATATAATTTATTTTATACAACTATGAAAAACTGACATAAAAATATAATTTTTGCTTTAAAAAAATATAAAATTATAACAATGTTAGGGAGATGGCTCTCTTCAGCACCCAACCACCCCAGAGCTCACTTAGCTTGCATGCACCCTTTCAATGGAGTTTATGAAAAAATATTTATTTTTAACACTTCTTTCTATATAATATGTATAGGATGTTTTTGAAATTCCAACTGTATTACATTAAAGTTGGATAAAATTAGAAAAGAATCCTGAATTTAATATGTTACATAAAATTATCATTTATGATTTTTTTGCAAAACTTCTCAGAGTATTTGTAAAAGCGAATTATTTACTGCCCCCCCCCCCATGCAATAACAAGGAATCTACTGTCAATATTTTCAAATTATTTTTTCCAAAAGACAAAAAAAAAAAAAAAGATGAAAGATTGAAATATCTTGATTTTTTCCAACATTCAACCACAATATAACACGTTACATAAAATTATCATTTAATTTAAAAAAATTTTGTAAAAAAAATATGTTACATTTATATATTTTAATAAAAACTATAAATTTACTTACAAAATTAAGTTCTATTTTTCTCATGTTAAATAAGTCTGCATTAACTATTTCAAAAAATGTAACTTTATTCTTCAAAATATGTTTCACTGAGCTAGGGCAAATTTATTGTTAAATAAATAATTAATAATAATATATTAGAGCACCGTTGAAGATGTTCTGTTAGTTCATTAACAGTTTGTTCTCTTTTATAAGAGTGACCAAATAGAGGAAATTTTAGTGCCTTATTAACAAATTTACATATGGAATTTTTAGTGAATTGCGTCACTTGCTTCTATTACTATTTTACTTATGATTTTATATATGATAGATTTAAAAGACAACAAACAACTACCTTAAAAAATAATCAACAAATATTACTAGAGATCAAGAATATGTACGACTTCAATAACTTTACACTAAAATTTAGTTAAGATTTTTAACATTTTTACAAAAAAAAAAAAAACCCACTTCTCATAATATACTTTTCATAATGCTTTATTTAGTTGAATAATTTTGTGTGTTTTTAGATCTAAAAAAATCATATTAGAATTATTGTTTACATAAGCATATAATTTAAATAACAGAGAATTGTAATACAATTATTATTATTATTATTATTTTGAAGTCAAAACTATTATAAGTTTTTAAAAAAGCACTACAAAGTGTATTAAAGGAAGGGTGACTCTTAAATAAAGATTCAACAGAAAAATGCAATAAAAATGGAAGATGTTTTGTCCCAGTTGATTATTTTATTTATATTATTACTTCTATTTTTAGAAATTTATTTATTAACTGCTAAAGTTGTTTTATTACCAACAAAATATTTAATATAAATATATTTAGAAGTGTTGTTTAAAAACTAGCACAATAAAAATAACTTAAGTTTAAAGTATTATATACCTATATAAATGAAAAATACACAGGGGGACCCAAAAATAATTGGAATTTTGTAATAAAAAATTATATATTTATTTTTAGGTGTTACAAATTGAATCACTTTAAATGCAATGCACTGGTCTAAACCAATTAGTCACTTTTCGAAGTAGTCTTTTACACTTGCAAAGTGATGGATTTTAACATCTCTGTCATTTTTTACCTAAGTCCACAAAAAAAAAAAAAAGGAAATTTTTTCGAGATTTAAAAAAAAATTGCATTAAAGTGAGATAGAGTGAATACGGCTGATAGATAAGCTGGATCATGCTGAATTTAATTAAGTGTTTCACAGTGATTCTTTGTTGGCATGGAGCTTACTCTTTGCTTTGTCCAAAACAGGATGTTTACATTTTACTACAACACAAAACATACAAATAAAATGAACTAAATTTGAGAGAAAAATGTTGTTTATGTCAGAAAAAAAAAAATCAGTTGTTTTAACTTTGGACTTCATTTGTGAGCCTTTAGGGACATAGTTAATTTAACATTTCAATTAAACCATTCGTAAACTTGTTTTTATGAGATCAGTTTGCTTATAATCTCTTTCAAGCATTACAACTTTTTCCTTGCCATTTTCTATAAATGATAACAGAATTTCACATTGTCGAACTTTTTAGCCGCTATAAAATTTTTTACAAATATGCAAAATGCATTTTATAAAATGTGATACATGGACCCATAATTTCACACAGCTTGGGCAGAGTGATGTAGAAGGGTCCTGCAAGATATAAGTAACAGCAGAAGTATATACTACAACAGGTGCACAAACCAGAAAACAATTCTGGTTATTTTTGGTTCCCCCCTCATATGTTATTAAAAGACAAACTGCTAATACTTATATTTACAAGGGAATTAAAAGTGAAAAATAGAATCAAAAAATAGCATTTACTCTTGTATATGTTTTCTTTTTTTGAAAAATTAATTCAGTATAGATATAGTTTATAGCGAGGTATATGCTAACATTTGACTAAATATAGAATCTACAACATAAAATAAAAAGTGACATTAATACTAATAACAATAACAAAGCAATTTTTACAATTAAAAAAATAATAAAATAGAAATTAGTAATACTATTCTGATTAAATAACCATTTATTTTATATAGCGTATGTTTACAATTGTATACATTCAAATATCAGCCTTTTAAGCTAATTGTGCATACGCTTTGCGAGTGTTAATAATAAATGAATACTTTCTCACCAATACAAGATATAGTATTTATGCAGGAATAAAAGGAATCCTCTTATTCCTACGACTCAAATGCTTATATATGAGCAAATCTGAAGTACTGGCAAGTAAAGTGTGAGGATGGAACCGTCACTTTAAATTACTATATACGATGTCTGAATGAATGACGTGGGTGAAAATGTCTAGAATTTACTAAACGTCATTCCAACTGAATTTCACCCACGTCATTCATTCAGACATCGTATATAGTAATTTAAAGTGACGGTTTCATCCTCACGCTTTACTTGCCAGTACTTCAGATTTGCTCATATATAAGCATTTGAGTCGTAGGAATAAGAGGATTCCTTTTATTCTTGCATAAATACTATATCTTGTATTGGTGAGAAAGTATTCATTTATTATTAACACTCGCAAAGCGTATGCACAATTAGCTTAAAAGGCTGATATTTGAATGTATACAATTGTAAACATACGCTATATAAAATAAATGCTTATTTACATATGATTAAGTTTCAGTTGGAATGATGTTTAGTAAATTCTAGACAATTTCACCCACGTCATTCATTCAGACATCGTATATAGTAATTTAAAGTGACGGATCCATCCTCACGCTTTACTTGCCAGTACTTCAGATTTGCTCATATATAAGCATTTGAGTCATAGGAATAAGAGGATTCCTTTTATTCCTGCATAAATACTATATCTTGTATTGGTGAAAAAGTATTCATTTATTATTAACACTCACAAAGCGTATGCACAATTAGCTTAAAAGGTTGATATTTGAATGTATTCTGATTAAAGTAATTTTTTTAAAACATTTACTTAAAAGTCAGATTTTAATGTAAAATAGTTAAGATAATAATAAAAAAAATCCAAATATTGTCTAGGCAAATTCCTAATGTTCATTCTGTAAGTTCTTGCCATTGCAGCTGACTTTAATGTGACTATTTACATAATACACAAACAAGGATGGGTTACTAACCATCATGCATCAGTTAGAGTAGTTTTAACTCTAAGCTTAACACCAAGAAACAGCGGTTTTCCTTCTCGGTTATTTGACAATTCTTAATTGCAACATCACTTGAGTTATCTCGAAGACAAAATGAATGTGAGAGATTTTTTTTTATTAGATATTTATAACCATGAGAGACAAAACCAAATTATGGTCTTTATTCTCAGGAACTATAAATTTAATTGCTAATCCATGCAGCATTTAGTGGCCAAAGACAGAGAGTGCTAAGAATCTCAATTGAGATTACTCTCAGATGATGAAAGATTACATGATTTAGAATTATTTCTAATATTAAGTGTAATGGTTATTGGATTTTATGAAGCTAGAAGATGAAGAGACACTTGATCTGAAAAGTGGATAAATATTTTACTATAAAAGCACAAATACACGAAGCACAAGAGAAGTGGGATTCATTATAAATAAAAATGAAAAACAACATTTTGGAAATTGATGGTATATCAGGATAGAGTAGCAAAATTAGTTACTAAGTTAATAGAAAATATCAAATGCAGATAATTCAGATTCATGCCCCAACAAGTTCTCATTGTGATGAAGTAAATAATTTTTATATAGAAGTAAAAATGATTTTGTCTGTATTAAATAGTATTTTAAAATTGTATTGAGAAACTTTAATACTAGTATTGGAAAATGATTGAAAAATGAAAATGCTGCAGATAAATTTGGCTATGGTAACAGAAATGAATGAGGACTTAGGCTTGTGGAAAATGTTAAATGGAATTATCAAAATGAAGGCACACCAAAAATGGGATATATTTTGAATAGAAATTAATAATACGCTAATGTGTTGAAGGTGAAACTATTCCATATAACAATTCATTTAGGCTGAGCGCTTTCAGAGTTTCGTTTCTACATAATCATAGCCTTGTAGATTGTCAATGTAATTGTATGCAAATATATTTTTTTATATTATCCATTTTCTAATACATTAAAGATCAGCCTTTCCAAGCTATTGTGCATCCAACACAAGATATAGTATTTATGAAAGAATAAAATGAATCTTTAATGTATTACAATTTATAAGACATAGCGCTATAAAAATAAATGCTTATTATCCATTTTCTGGAAATGGCAAAGCAAGTGTTTTTTCTATTTATAGAGTTGGTGTCGATTCAACACTGAGATGATAATCGATTAATGAGATGTAAGATACAAGTTAATGCAAAATCAGATGAAAATTATTGAGAAAATAACACTATTGCCCAATGACATTATTAACCTTGGAGAAACACCACAATGAATTTAAATTAGAACTTGGTAATCATTTTAAAATATTGACAAGACTTTGAAGATGGTTCAAATTTAATTGAGATCAATAAGAAGATAACCGATACTACTAATAACTGCAACAGAGATGGCACAAAAAAAGTACAATTCACCAATAAATCTTTCAAATAAGACAAGAAATTGTACAAAGAAAAAATAAATATGAAAATATTTACAAATAATTTATTAGAAAGAATTGAATATTTGGAGTTCTATAAAATGGTAGAAAAAAGAATTAATATTCTAAAAAATATAACTGAATTGGCAAGAAAAGCTGTAGAAGAAAATAAAAATTATTACAGCAATAAGAAAAGATGGAATTATTATTAAAAAGAAAGACAACATCATGAAATATGTGATCTATGAAAAATTAAATAACAGAAAAAAAAAAACAACATTACAATTATTATGTCTTCTGAATTACCAAGAATTTTAAATGAAGAAGTGAGACATGTGAATAAATCTATTATGAAATGAAAAATTCCAAGAAACGATGGAATTATTAATATTTTGAAAGCAGGTGAAACAATGAAAAAACTGTTGGTAAAATTATACCAAGAAATTGGAGAATACAGTAGTAATACTGATATTTAAGAAAGATGATAGAACTACTATTAAAAATTAGATTTGTCAATCTTCTATTATTCTATACAAAATCTTTACCAAAATAATTATAATTTATCTACAACAAACTTTGGATTCAAACCAAACAAAAGAACAAATTGGATTTAAAAGGGTTTCAACACAACGAACCATATCCAAATATTGAGAAAAATTATAGAAAGTACCAATGAATACGAGTTGTTATTTTGAGCATAGGATGTGTAGAGTATGAAAAGACGATCCTACAAATATTTCCACAGTGATTAAAACTTTGCGCTTCAAGATATAGATACAGGATATTGTTATATTGTAAAACATATTTATTAAAATACATCAACAGTGATTAGATTATATGGTAACAATAAAAAGAGGAACAGTAACAGGGCTTTCAACAGAATGATTTTACATCAGCAGTTTTTCAACAACTATTTTGTAAATTAAAATAAAAAATTAAAAATACATGGAGATTATTTAAATCATCTAGCTTTTGGAGATAATGCTTCAAAGTTTCACAAAATGATATAAAAGTCAGAATATTCAATGGACTTTTTTTGGAAAGAGTATTGATAATCATAATTTAGAAGAATTTAACAATACTTTGGAAAGAGTATTAATATAGATGAAAATATAGAAGATAAAATTAATTATAGAATTATACTTTGATGAAATGCGTTTGGTAAAATTTATATAATATTAAAAGGAAATATATCTATGTGTTTGAAAAGCAAGGTTTTTAATTGATATGTTTTACCAGTTTAAATTTATAAATCTGAGACTTGGACACTAATCACAAGAGCAATTCAGAGAATTCAGATCACTTAATAAAGTAAGGACATATATGTGTTAGGAATAATAAGAGATTGGGACCAAATACATGGGTCAGAGAACAAATTAACATGTTTGAAAGACTTGAGAGATTGAAATAGAGTTGGGTTGGAAATAATTCTAGAAGAGATAATAATATATGACAATTGAACTCTTAAATTGGAACATCTAAAATGAGAGTACATATAAGATGAATAGATGGAATAAGGAAATTTATTAAGTGTGATGTGTAAAAGGAAGGCTATGATTGGAGACACTGGATTAAACTTGGAGACATTTCATTCTGCAATGAATTGATAACAGGTGAAAATGACTATATAAAACACTAAAATATTAAAAATAAAAATTTTTTTGAAGATCTGTCCAAACATAAAGGATTATTAGTAAAATCATATCATTAATATTATCAAATTTTACATCAAAATATCTTAACTTCTGGAAAAGTCATAACTTGAAATGCAAAAACAATTAGATTTGACTGTTAGGCATGTGTGTGTGCATACAAATACAATAATTCATTAAAGTATTTTCTGCAAATGCAATAAATTTTATCTGATGTCTTGTAATTAAATGTTATCAATATTTTCTCAACTTATAAAATCTCTTATAAATGACAGAAATATAAACCATTAGTAATATATCACTACAATGGAGATCTGTTTAATCTTTTGGAATCTCTGATCCTGTCAACACTGGAAGAAAAAGTCATCTTGGGTCACACCTTAAGTATATAAAGACTATTGAAAAAGTTAATAAGCAAAAAAAGATCCATGCATAATTCTTATAATAACCACCACCATAGATAAACAAAAAATCCTCATGTAATAATTCTAATTCTACAGCAGCTCATTAAGAGTCGTCTATAATTTTCAAGTATTTCCAAGTTGGTGATAAAAATGTACATATTACATGGAGTGCATATAAGGCACTGACGTGTGGAAGTACCCTTAATAATCAAATAAAAATGATTACCTAACTTTGAAATAACTTCAAACCCTAATACTGCGATGAATGTTGTATATTTGCACATATATTATATGGATACCAACAAAATGACTAACATACAGAAAATTAATAACAAACAACGACAAAATTAAAATTAAGGTATTATCATTTGGTACTGAACTTCACAACAAAGTGTTATCAACAGTAACGTTAATCACTCTGCACACAAAGAAAATAAAACCCTATATAAATATATATACTACTATTGGGTAAAACTCTGACTCCAAAGTCTATCGTTCAAATCTGGCTGTGTACAAATTTAACAAGTGCATATACTCACAGTTCGTTCTGTTTTTTCCTACAGAATCCGTTAGATATAAAACAAAAAAAATTCCTAGCCGACTGTTGGTACCTTCAGAAGAAAGATATCTGGAATTGCTTCCCTCATTGCACGAACCGCCCATTACTTTCCAGATAGCTTCTCACTGGCTTCTTTCAGTTGTGTTTTAATTCCAATCAGCTCCAAATATCCAGTATTAACAATTCATAGTTAATAAAATTCGTCGGGAACATACAAGCAAATCTGCAAAAACCAAAAGCAAAAAAAATAACCCTTGCACTTTTCTGTGCACACTACTTACATCTCTTGCTGATTTCCCTCGGGTGTTATGGTTTTATTTCTTTGATTGCTATCTTATTTTCTCAGATACCAATCAATCCGTTTACCCCTATGGTATTTTTAATTAGTCTTTTTCAACTTCTGATTGTGTTACACAAATAATTCTTATTAGTAAATCTCTTATCATTTTATCAAGCAGAATTTATTATTTGTTTACACAACTAATTTCTATTGTATTTTATTTTAAGCAAATTTTTCTTATCACTTATATTAAATTTGTTTAACTTTCTTTCAATAACACACTAATTAATTTTACTCTCATTCGCCTTAACTTTATCTGTTAGCCATCTATTAAATATATTTTCTTTGCCTTATTTCTTCCTTTTTTTCTGGAGTAATGAATATGTTGTTTACTTCCAAAATTATTGGGTTTAAATTTAAATATTAGTACAAAACATACCACCTCCCCCCACTCCAGAAAAAAACCCTGTTTAACCTGATTAGATATAATCTTGTAATTTAGTAGGTCTTTGCTTTTCGCAAATTAGCCTGGGTAATTTCTCCTTCACTTTCGGTACATCTTTCTCTTCCATCCATGGATCTGACTTTTCATCGTCCATAGTTCTCTCTTCTATTGTGGGGTGGCTTTCATTTGCGTCAGTCTTTGGGATGCACATTTTCCCTTCTCATTTTAATAACTTTGAAATCGTGATTTCCCAAGCCCCGACATGGTTTTCATGGCATCTATATTACAATTCGTTTTCACCTTTAATTAAAACAATATGGTTAGACAATATCTTTTGCATTGTTTACTTAATCCAGGTTTTTTTTATAGCACATCTTTAATCCAAACCACTGTTCCCAATTTGAATATTGGATTTTCATAAGTCTTATACTTGTTTTGACATGGTCCATTGTTTTTTGGGTGGATTAAACATAAACTCATTCTTAATCTTCTTCCCAGTAGGAGTTTGGTTGGCGTGATTTTGATTATTGTGCAAGGCATTGCCACAGTATTATTTCGTGTAATGTATTTTCTAAATTTCCGCCATTACTTTTTCTCAATGCCTTTGGGATCTGCTGTACTGTACATCATTTGATTTGTGGATGGTATGAGGGGGGGGGGGGAGGTACTAAAATAGTGAAACTTGCCACATTATCAGAAACTAGTCTACGGCAATCCCTGTATCACAGAAAGTTTATTGAAACATTTTTGCGCTGGTATTTTTCACTTTATGGCATTCAGTCCACTTCGAAAAAGCAACCACTATTATTAGACTCAAATTTCCCTGCGATCAGGCTGGCATGACCTATATGAAGTCTTTCCCGCGATCTAGTTGACTTGAGTCATAGTGTATAATTTTGCTAACAGAGCAATATCCGTTTGACACTCAGTGCATATTTTTAGGTATTTTTCTATGTCAGTATTTATTTTTGGCTACCAGATGTAGCTACATGCTAACTTTTTTTTACTCATACCACCTCTGGCTGACCCTTGTGAAGTAATTCTAAAACTACATTTTGTCCTATAGGGGGTACCACCGCTTTATCCCCCATTATATTGCAACCCTTACATACTGATAAATTTTTCCTTGTTAGCCGAAAACCCTTTGGGTCTAACTAGATGGTTTTGTCTTCGGCCAACCCCCACCACCTTGTATTCATTTTTTTAGTATGTGGTATCCTTGATTTTGTTTTGTCCATTGTTTCCTTTCTTAGAACTCTATATTGTCTACATAATTTTACCTCTATTTCAGTGTTTACTAGCTCTAATTTATCCAGGTATCTTGACAAAGCATCGACATGTGTGATCTCTTTGTAATTTAGTAGGTAATCATATGCAGCCAATATATTCCGCCAGTGTAATATCCCTGGGCTTATGTGTTCTGGCGCAAATTTATCGTGAGCCAAAATGCCCAGCAACAGTTTATGGTCTATAAATATTTCAAAATTTCTCCTCTATAAATTTTGGTGAAATTTTTTTAATGCAAAAACTATAGCCAATGCTTCTTTGTCAATTTGATTGTAGTTTTTTCTGCTTTAGATAGTGTGCGTGAAGCGTATGCTACTAAACTTTCTTCTTTATCACTGAGGTGGGATAACACTACCCTACACTGTATTCTGATGCATCAGTAGTAATTTGCAATTTTTTGTTGCTATTGAAGTGAACTAAAGGCCAGTCTGACATCAGTAAATCATATAATAATTTGGCTGCCATTACTTTGTTTTCTAGAAAAGGCTCGAAAAAGTTAAGTAGCCCCCAAAATGCAAATTTTACATTTTTAGGTTTGTCTGCATATTTTACTGTTTTAAGCTTCATCAGAAATGATGTGCCCCAAGAAAACTAATTTTTGTGTTTACCATACACATTTCTCTTCATTTAGCTTAATGCCTGACCTACTTAGTCTTTAGCATGTCATCATAGTATGGTATCACTCCAGTTAATCTGTTTAAAATATGATCTATTTTCGACTGGAAAATGTTAGGGGTTGTTGTGATTCCAAAAGGAAGTCTGTTGTACCTGAACAGCCCAAAAGTTAATATTTTTGCCATTTTTTTCTGTCATCTCGATCTGGTGATAAGTGGAATTTAAGAATAACTTGACAAAAAATTTTGTATTTTTTAATTTGGCCAGCACTTCCCTTACATTAGAAACTGGGTATGCCCCTTTTATTTAAGAATTTATTGATCGTGACCCTGTAATCCCTGCAGATTCTGCTTTGACTGTTAGGCTTCATAATAACTACTATCAGCATTGCTCAATCTGCTGATTAAATGCGAGTTAATACGCAATGTTTCTGATCTTTTCCTCCTCTTTCTTAGGCACTAGCAGTATTTTCCTAGCTTTATAAATAATTGGGTTGGCTTCTATTAATTCGATAAGCACTGGATTTGATTTAATGTTATCAGCCCTAAATCTTTTGCAAATAATTCCGGGAAAACTTGCACATCTTCTCCCATTGACAAATTGGTAACTGTATTAATACTAATATTTATTCCTAGTTCTCTAAACCAATCTCTCCCTATTAGCAGACTTTTGGGTCTGTACTGTATGTATAGGTAAATTAGCTATTTTATTGAAGTATTTTACCAGGACTATCACGTAACCTATTATTCCTAATTCATTCTCGCTTACATCTATAGCCCTGATAGCTGTTTTACAAATTTCTTTGGCTGCATGTTCCCCTTTAATCTGGTTCCATAACTCCTAAGAAATTATTGAGAAACCTGACCCGCTGTCTAATTTCATAGCTACTTTTTTATTACAGATTTCCACCTAGAACAAGAACTTGGTTTGACCATCTTTTCTTGTGTTATCAATATTATCATTGCTATCATTTAACCTATCTTCATTCTACTATCCTTTTCCTTACTACAAGTTTCTGTTTGCTCTATAATGAGCTCGAGGGTCACTGCCTTTTTAATAGCTTCTTCACAATTTCCCTCTGTATCAGTGAGCAAGTTTTTTCTGGATCTATCCTCTGACATGCCCCCTATTACTTGCTCTATTACTTTACTGCTAATTTCTTGCTTCTCTTTCACATCTTATTTTAAAACTTCCATTCTCTTAGTCCTTGTTGCCCTTTTTCTATTTTCTCTATTCTCTCAATTACCTGGTGCTGATTTTCTTTTATATCCCTAATTTCCTTTAACAAAGATTTTCTGTGTGGCATGCAACAGCCACTGGTTTGAGTTACTAACATCGAATTCTCCTATTACAGACTGGTTAAGTGACATCTCTACTATTACAGATTCTCTACTCTATTAAAATTATTTCACTATACTTAGGTTCGAGATGATAACTGCGCCAACTTTTGTTGTATATTTGCATATATATTATATGGATTCAAACAAAATGAGTAACAAACAGGAAATTAATAACAAACAAAATTTAATAACGACAAAATTAACAACAAGGAATTATCAATGGTAACTAATTGCATTTAGTACCGAACCTCACAACAAAGTGTTATTAACAACAATATTGATCACTCTGCATACAAACAAAATAAAACCCTAAATATATACACTACTATTGGGTCCAACTCTAACTCCACAGTCCATCGCTCAAATCCAGCTGTGTATAAATTTAACAAGTGTATATACTCACAGTTTGATCTGTGTGTTCTCCTACAAAGCCCATTTGATGTAAAAAAAATCAAAGTAAGATCTGTGCAATCTGCTTTAGTCCTTAGCCGGCTTTGGTATTTTCAGAGAGATGGTCTCTGGGATTGCTTCTCTCGGTGTATGAACCACCCACTGCTTTCCGGACAGCTTCTCAATGGCTTCTTTCAGTCCTGTTCTAACTCCAGTTGGCTCCAAATATCCAGTAGTAGCAATTCAGTTAATAAAATTCGCCATGAACATGGAAGTAAATCTGCAAAAGCCAAAAGCAATAAAAAAAAAACCCTTTGCACTTTTCTGTTCATGCTATTTACATCTCTTGCTGATTTCTCGCGTTACGGTTTTAATTCTTGGTCGCTATCTTATTTCCTCAGATACCAATCATATCTGTTTACCCCTCTGGTATTTTTAATTAATCTTTTTTGACTTCTGATTGTGTTACACAAATAATTCTTATCAGTAAATCTCTCCTTATCATTTTCTTATGCAGAATTTATTATTATTTATACACAACTAATTTCTATTGTTTACTTTAAGCAAATATTTTTTATCACTTATATTAAATTCGTTTAACTTTCTTTCAATAACATGCTAATTCATTATACTCTCATTCACCTTGACTTTATCTGTTAACCATCTATTAAATATATTTCTCTAAATATATTATCTTTGCCTTCTTTCTTTCTTTTTCTGGAGTAATGTATATGTTGTTTACTTCCATAATTATTGGATTTAATAAGAAACATAACAGATAGATTGAAGTATTATTAATAATCGCTGCCATGTCAAGTCACCATGAGAGCATGCACATTTGATACTGTCAGTGCTTAACAACCTGGAAGCTGCACACATAAGAAGAATGAAAGCATACATAATATTTATTTTAGTCACATTATACAATTAATTACAAAAAAATCTCATAATGTTTTAAGTAAGTTTACAATTTTTCATTGGACCATAGATTGATCACTCAATGAATTAAATTCCTATAGAAATAAAAAAAAAAGAATTAATTGTGAAAGATGCATTAAAAAAACACAGAAGTACTACTATTTATATAAATATAAATTTATAATGATAAGTAAATTTCTAATTTTTTTAATAAATTTATAATTAATATAATAACTTTTGTTTAAATTTTCATCAATAAATGTAAAAAAATACACTCTAAATATTTATCATTAAAAATTATAAGGAACCCCCCCCCCCCAGCAGATTGGAGTTTTAGATCTTACCACATTAAAAACAAAAAATCTATATCTTGAAATTTTAAAAATATAATTAATAGGTTAAACAGGGCTCTAGCTTAAGACACAACAAAAAATTTATTTTCTACTTAACATTTCCATCTAGTTTTATATTTTGTGGAAGTAATAGTTTTGCAAAAACATTAGGATTGTATATGTTATATATACTATACAAGCAATAAATGTGTACATATATAATTTTGTATTGCAAAGTAAAATAAATTTTGTAAAAAAAAAAACAGCAGACATAGTAATAATATTGTTAAAAATTAAATTAGATGGAAAATTTCCATGAAATTATTTATTGTTTGGCATTTCTGTCTGCCAAAATGCTAGGCTAAGGAGGACGGGGGTAATAAATGTAAAATGCTTTTTTTTTTAGTTATATAATATTACATTTACTTTGTAATTATTATTGATTTCTTATTTACAGAGAAGGTATTCATCTATGGCAAAGAAGAAGTCGCTCCTGAGAAATTCACTGATCTGATATGCGAAAGTAAATCTAAGAACTGTACAAGCCACTCTGGTCTAAAATATTATTTTGAAAAGCCTTCAGGCAAAAAAATCACTAGAGTTATAAATAATAATTCTTTTAGCCTATAAGTTCATTCCTCATACTTGAGAGCAAGATAATGAAGTTAATACATTTGCAAGTTTTTTGTAATTAGTAAATAATCATTACACCTTAATAGTTCTATTTCATGATAAGATTTTTTGTTACACTTTGTAACAATTAGAAATGAATTGCAGTCTTATATTTTCATTTTCTGCCTACTCTTTAAGAAACTTGCTTTTCTTGTATATATATATGTTAAATAAATATTGTAATAAGTTTTTAAGAAAAACCTAATCAAATTCTTTATCTTTTTTATTTTAATCGATAGATAGTAAATATTGTTTGCCAATTTTGCAACTAACATATTAGCCATATCATAAAATCACTTTTATCATTGCATGAAGAGACACAGCACAGTATAGAATATAAAAGCCTACCAGACCATTAGGCACAACATTTGAACTTCTACGTAAGTGCAAAACTTATCATATGCAGTTATTTAGCCACATGTGTTCAAGGCTTCTGCCAATGAAATCTTGATTAATGACACTCCCTTTAATTACAATTAAAATCTATGTTGAATATGTTGGAACTGATAAAACTCTCAACACAAGCAGACAAAATTCTAAATAAAGAATAACATCAGCAAGAACTATGTTAATGAGGAATTATTTCGGGTAAATAATTTAAACAATATAGCAAACCACATGTAAATATCTTTCATATAAATGTATAATTCAATTATCTTTATTTGGAATTAAAATTTTGTTAAAATGAATTTTTACTTTTTGAAAAAAAAAAAAAAAAAAATTATTTCCCTTTCAAATATATAATTATTTCTTTTTTCCCAATAGGCTTAGGTTGATAATAAATTAGGAACATTTTATTTCTGCAATAATACATAGAATGTATTCACCTGTAGTAAAAATAAATTATAGTCCCTTTTATTTTTTGTCCTTTTTGATCTTTTGATATTGAAAAAAACTTACAATACAGATATTATAAATATTACTAAAATAATTTTTAATTATTGTAATGAAGTGCTCAATGATAAAAAAACAACAACAACTATATACAATCTATTTACAAAAAAAAAAAAAAAAGTAGTAGGGCAATGATATATAATGGTAATAAGCCAAACTGCAGATAATGGACCAGTACTATTCAGTCTCAATGGTATGTAAAAAATCTATGGTAGACTTTCATAAAAACATTATATACAAAGTAATGTAAGTAAATTAAATTATTTGGATTATTGGACATCTCTTGATACTCGTTTCCTTATTTCGTCCCTAGGACTATCAAAGTCTTCACTACACAACTTTTCCTTCTCAGCATCTAGCTGGGTGGTTATTCCTATTATTTCACATTCTGTTTCACTGTTTTCCTCAGTACTGTTAAGAACTGTTTCTTCCTAAATATTAAAAAATCAATACATATCTCTCAGTTGAATTATGCCAAATGAAATTACTACAAATTATAAATTTAAAAACTTTAAAATTAATTAAAAAGATAATAAATTATAGTTTAAGAATGACAAAAAATTTAACTAAGAAATTTCTCACAATCTAGTTTGGGAATACAACCATTCTTACCTGATTTTCTTCTACTTCTACTGTCAGGATATCTTTGTCTGAATCTAATTCTTCTTGATTTACTTGAGTAATTTCTGTCAAGTTGATTTTGGGACTATCATTTAGAAATGTAGTGGAAAGTTTCTGATTGACATTAGACATTTGAGATACAATTCGTTCCATTGCCTGTTCCGTTTCTTGAAGTCTTTGCTGAAGTTGATTTAATTCATATTCAGCTTTTTAAAAAAATAAAATCAAAAATATATTCAAACATGTTATAAGTAAAAAAAACTTCAGAAATATAAAAGTCTAGGACAACTAACTTACTAATTTTTCTTGGGTCTCCTTTAAGAGGGTTCTGCTCCTTCTTACGCAAATATTCTCGAAAATCATCATCACCTTCAAAATCATCACCAAAAATAAATTTTTTCCCACTTGAACTATAATGAATATTCTTCAGCTGTTCTCTGGCTATCTCTGAGGTAGAAGGCTTTTTAAAAAGTATCTTAAAAAAGTAATTGCTTATTAGTATTTTATATTTGTATAAAGCATTTTAATATCAACATTAATTAAAATATTTCATATAAACACAAATTTACATACAGCATTATCCTCTATTTTTTGTTCCCTTATATTAAATAACTTTCAAATTTACTACTAAATGATATATGATATTATTTTAATTGTCCAAACTGTATTTGGAAAAAGAAAAAAAATCATTAACTGCTATCATTATTTTGGTACCAAATCTTTTCATTATATTACTTTAATGACGATTCCTAGTCCTTTTACAAACCATCAAGACTGTAGAAATATGAGCAACCCTGACATTCAATTATGACAGAATCTTCTAACAACAATATGATTAATTACCATTCCCTGTCATTTCTTGGATGGCTAAATATTTTACTTAATACAATTTAAATGTTTTTATAAAATTCTATCCCATATATACATGTATACAATAAATCTTGATACAAATAATAACTCCTTATAAAGGTATCACAGCTAACTTTGTAAACTTGACCACAACTCATTAGAAAAAAGAAAGTCATCTGCATAATTAACAGTCAGTTAGCTGCAGATTATCATGTCTGATAAAATTACCATTGACAGCCATATTAAAGACAAACATTCAATAATTGTTTATATTTGTGAATAAAGAAACTTTAAAATAAAATTCATCCTGATAATTAAATCTTATAAATGAACAAGAAATACATCTCAACAGCTACTGCAAAAATGCTAATATTTTTATAACCATGGGATCATCACTAACAGAAGTATGATATCTTTCAGTCAATGCATTATCATTCATCTAATCAACAGAGAATAACTTGGAATAGTTACCCATTAATAAGCCACTATTTTTGTATAACTGAATGGATTAGATATGGGCCAGTTACTAGGAAAAATATTATATCAAATGCCTTCTATGCAATCCTTTCAGAGCTAATAATCGATTTAGTCAGTCATAATGAACTGTTATTCTTCATCTATCTTAGTCAAGGTCAACTTGTATATTAATCAGCCAACTCACCTGTCAAAATAGAAATGGCTAACCTCTTTACCCATCAAATAAATCTCCATCTGATAGTTCATTTTAGCATTTAAGCTAGGTTAAATTAATTTTGATAATTTTATCTACTAATTAACTTGGCCATAATTATAAATAATAAAAAATTATAAATATAAATTCTAAACAAAAACTAATAAAACTGAATTATTAATAGAGAACAATGTATTAAGTTCTCTGTAGCTGAAGATAATTTGGTGACAGGATTTATAACACCTGATAATTATAGCTTGTCTTCCAAACTAGTTTGGCATGATTAAGACAATTACAGAATTATGATAACTTTGTCATTGAATGTAATAAATTAAATGCACTATTAATATCATTTCATATTCAGAGAAAACATTGAAAGCATTAAAAATAATTTTAGAGTATTTCCAATGCTAAGCATTTTTGTCAAAGGCAACAATTTTCTCGAATATAATCAGTGCCTTTATACATTATGGTTGTATTTAATATTTTCTATGTTTTTCCCAAGTACAAAGTGCTATGTATTGCCTTTAATTTATTATAATATGTACAAATAACTATTTCAAGTATATTATTTACATAAGCTTAATTAGCGTTCAACAGCTTAATGGGTCATGGGATATTCTAACAACAATGGGCTCTGTTTTCTCAATTAACTTTAGCTATCCAGTCAACTCATTTTATAGACTATTAAGCTAAACTCTATGGTAATCTAAGTGTAATTTACTAGAACAAATCAAAATCAACAAATAAAACATTTTATATCATACCAATAAATTAAATTATATAAACAAGCAAAAAATAAGATTATTAAAAAAAATACAACTCAATAACAAATTAAATATTTATGTACCAAATGCCAGATAATTCTGACAAAAAGAAAAGCAACATCCATGTAAAATAGTGATTAAATAATGAACAATTATACTCCAAAAAAAGATTAAAACTTTCTGAAATAAAATGTGTTAAACTATGTTTTGCTTTCTGCCACCGATTTTTTCTGATGAAAATATCAATTTCAATCACTGTATACCTACCCTACATTTTTTTTTCAACAATTCATTCTAACTTCAATCTTCATTTCCAATAACTTTCCAAACTCCAACATCAAGTGTCTTTCCCTCTCCAAAAGCACACAATCAAAATTAGATTTCACATTTTCAACTTTTGTCTACCTTTATGACATTCGATTTATCCTCTCCTAGTTTCTAGAAATCCATTCCTAACCTTAAACAAGACAACTTCTCCGCTCATCCTATGTTAATTGTTTTAAATTATCCATTACATTTTTCTTCAATATTTATTCATTCTTCTATTCCGATCAACGTAAACACATCTATCCCAAAAATCCTTTTTGCTCTCACATTTCATTATCCTTTATATTTTTCTTTAATATTTTCTATTATCACAAACCAATATATTCCCAATAATATTTGCTTCCATATATGTAAGACAAAATGTATGAGAATATTTAAATAAATAAAACAATTTAAATTTTTTTATGAAATAATAAATACTAGTTGGTGTTAACAAATTTGCTCGTTCATTATACTTATATAAATTATTCAAAATAAATATATATCTTACTTTTGTAAGGGTATAAACAAGAAAGACGACAAGTCCAACAGTATAAATTGGCAAAACACTCATAGCCATACCACTCTTGCCAACACCTTCTCCATGTTTATTGACATCTGCTCTCATACCAGGATGAGGACCAGCCTAATTCAGATATATATAAAAAAAACATACTAATTTTATAATTAATATTTATTAAATAAATTAGTAATCATTTATATGGAGAATGGAAGAAATATTAATTATAAAATTAGTACAAGTCTTTATGAGAAAATACAAAGAATGTGAAGATTAGGTTTTATAACTAACAAATATAGTATATGGTCTTAAATTTTTATGCAATAATGCTCTACATCTTAAATATTTTCTTTCTATTTATTTTTGAATCACATATAATATCTATCATGCTCATAATTCAATTCTTTGTTAGTAATAAATAATTTATCTATTTACTTTACAAATATAAATATTAAAAATCACCTTACTGATTCTTTCACTTTTAAAAACATAAAAATAAATTTTTATTTATTTATTATACATTATTCAAACTATTAATCTTAAAAAACAAAACCTTTTTTATTTATATTTTTATATGTTTGATTATCATTTATAATTCTTTAACCATTATTAATTTTTTCTAATTGCTACATTATTATATATATTTTTTATAAAATCACATTCCATATTTTGTTACATTATATTTCATCTTAATGTAGTCTCAAACTCCTTTATATCACAATTATATATTATCCACAAATATATTCATATATACCTTCATAACTAATTTTTTTATATAACTGAACCCTATATATATTGTGTTCTCTATTTTTATAAAAGCACATTTATATTTATAATTTTTCCTTTTATATTCCTTTTTTAAAAATAATTTTATGGCAATGTCATTGAATCTCTACTCATTTTAGATTTTGCCTTTTTTATTAATTTATTTCTTTTATTTTTCTTTTCATAACATTATTAATATGTAACATCATTTTTATAAGATCTTTTATAAATTTGTATTCTATTTCTTTCATATGTATATTATCTAACATATGCTGTTTTAATCTTATTTTTATAGATTTTTTAGTTTCTTCCATGTAATTGTTTTTAATTCTATTGCCTAAACATTGTTTGTACTTTATTATACAATGACCATAAGTTTTTGCACATTATTCCCATTACCTATCCTAGCATAATTTTCTGTATGTACTTGTTTTGTTTTTTTTTAAAAAAAATGAATTAATAAATAAAAGAAACAATAGTTTTGTTATATATAAGCCTTCAGTTCAACTTATATGCAAAATAGATGTACACCTGGGTTTCTTTTTACGCGGACTTATTTAACACGATTTTGAAGTTATGCGATTCGTGTTTCACACCGGAAGTCGAACTCCGATAATGCGCTATTACTTTAAATAATAAATTTCGAGCACTTATGTTATATTGAAAGTAATAGCACATTATTGGAATTCGACTTTCATCTTAGTAATTTCAATATTTTCAGTGCTTTATAATAGTAAGATTTTATGCAATAATAAAATTAAAATCATGATTTCCACATTTTATGTATACACACATTAAATTTTACAAGATTATTAGTAAGGCGCATGTGGAAGAATAGCAACCTTCCAGTCATTACAAAAGATTATAATGTAAATTTGTTCAAACATTGTGCAAGTTAATTTTGCATTTTAAATCACATTCTGTTTTTGCTTTTTAAAAAAGATCGTAATCAATTATTAATCATTAGTGTCCGCAAGTTTATTTTTAAAAGGTGAGTAATAGCAGTGGGCACAATTAAAATTGAAAATTAAAGACAAAAATAAGAATTTAATTTTTAGTTGTTAGATTAATTACTAATTACATTGCACCAGAAAACCATTAAACAACATGAGAGTGAACTTGGCGCTAGTTGTATTGTCTCTTGTGAAGAATCTGTTTTTTTTCCAGTTGGCAAACGAACCTGTTTAACGGCAAATAGCGATAACAATTAAAACATGTATAAAAAAAATGTAAATTACTGTAAATTATGCATAAAAATATATTGTTTTGAATAAAATTAAATATTATAGTTTAAAAAAATTTGTCTTGTATCAATTTTTTTCAAATTTGAAATTTTTTATTAGTCATATTTTATTTCCTTATTTTTTTTTTGCGTGAATTTTAAAGTAATTTTACGTTGGTGCTTTGTTTTTACACGAATTTTGAAAAATCACAGACCGCACCCCCCCCTTTTTCAATGTAAGTTACATCTATTTTTGCACAATTTCGTTTGTGCGTGCTTTCTGAGGAACATATCTATCGCATAAAACGAGACCCGGGTGTATTGTTATATTTATTATAAGCATAATAGTTTATATATATATTTTTGGTAAATTCCAGATATTATTACAATAATAGTTACTATACTAGAATGTGTACAAGAAAGTAAAGATTTAATATTATAGTAATTAAGTTTGTAGAAGAGAAGAGAGTAGAGAAGATAAATTTCATTTAAAGTTAGCTTCTTTAGGTTTAGAGTAGTAAAGCAAAGGTTAAATTTGTTGGTTCATTGTAATTTACCCTAAAGTTCATTAAAGTTATTGTAATAACTAATATCTTTAAAACTTGTTTGTTAGTTGTAATAAATTATAGGTAGTTATTTAAAGAAGTAATTAATAAGTTAAATTTAAAGCTTAAAATGAAATTTCCTTCATTCGTGTATGTTGTGTATGCATGGATGGATAAACTTGTTTATATAATTAATAAAGTAGTTTTATTTTGAGTTATTCAAACTCATATAAAAAAATAATTGTAATATTAGTCAAAGTTAAACCTATAATGGATAAAATATTTATTAATTCAAACTTTAATAGATTAATATTATAACAAAACTCAATTAGTAAATGAACAAATAATGTTTAATTATTTTTTTTATTATAATATTACTTTTCCTAAATAAGAAACTTTGTTTAATTTTTTTTTTTCAAATACAGTTCATTAGACCACATGTAACTTTGAAAATATCTAGATTAAAATGACATTTATTGATTGACTTATCTTGCAGTTAAGATTTTTTTTAAAAATCTGTGTTTTATTGGTCATTAATTAGAATTTGACAGCTGTAAATATATATATAATAATAAAAAAATACTATAAAAAGATAGGTTTTGTTGGTTGATGGGGCTCTCTCTCTTTCTTTCTCTTCTTTTCTCTCTGGTTCAAGCTGCATCTCACTGAAATTTTAAAAGTGGTAAATTTTTATAATTATTATTATTTTAATATAATCTTCAATAGTGAAAGGTGGTAATTATATTTTAATTTTGGTTGTCATCGAATAGCTACTATATCCCACTCGATGGCGCAGTTTTCACGCTTAAACTATAAAATATGATCATTCCCGGGTTGTTAATTATAATCATTTTGATGTATTTTTTGTAATGCGAAAATAAAAACAAAAGAAAATCATTTTTTTAAAATATTATTTAATTTTAAATGTTATTTTTTGTTAACGTATACAAATTAAATGATAATAATAAATGTAAAAAACAAATTACAATTTGATTTGTCTTTTTTAGTTTGCTTTTTACTAGAAAAATCAATTTTCTATTGGAGATTTTTTTACTGGGGTTACGGCTTTTTTTTTTGTTGTTGTTTACCGCTAATTTTTATTTCAAATAGAATGACAACTAAAAGTAAAACTTGTTACGGTTAGGTTTAGGGTTAGTTTTAGTTTTAGGGTTATTGTTCTGTTGTTTGTAATGCTAAAATAAAAAATATCAAAATCGTATTTTTGCAAACATTTTTTTTATACTAACATCTATAAAATAAATGATAACAATAAACGTAAACTATATTCAACAAAGTTTAACAGTAGTCTGAAAAAAAAAAGAAACTAAAACTTTTTTAAACAATGACAAATATATATATAATGTTTATAATATATGTTTTTTATGACATTTACAAAAAAAACTGAGAAAATTATACTTTTCTTACAGGATATTTTTGTTAACAGTCTTTTTTACTTCAAATATATACACACCGTACAACTTCTTTGTCTCGTGGAATGTTACGAACAGTATGTTACTTGACTCGTTACCTACTTTCAACTCACTTTATACATATATCTCGTCAACATTTACTACTTAAAACTTCAATACACTACGGTGTAAAATGTCTGTTAATTATTACTTTACAAAATCGGAACATTTCAATACTTTAAAATAAAAAAAAATCAAATGAAAACAACATTTCCATCCAATTCAAAAAAACACACCCTCTCCCCAAGCCGTAACTATTTTATAAACTGTGCAATATTCGGAAAATGTATTTGCTGCATAAAACATACATGCTGTACTGCGACGCGACATAGCGGCCAGCAATCTGTAGCACAACAAAACAAGTTGTATTATAGAAGATGCAGGTTCGAACGTGTCAGCGCGGAAACAGCATTTTTATGTGTTTTAGCGCGAAAACAGCGTCATCCAGTGGGATATAGGGCTCATCGACGAATACCATTATTTTATCTAAAAGTGTTAAATATTGAACTAAATCATCCTTAAATCTACAATGTACTGCTGAGTGCACATGTATCTCATTTCTTGTTACTGAATCTCAATTTAAACTTTCTTGATTATTGCATAATGCTATGGAGGAACTTTATGTCTATTTTAAGTAAATTTAGTTAATTTAACTTCAAAATGTATTTCAACAGGAAGCAGGTGATGTGTTTAATTACAGTTATTGAAAAATATATGCGGAACATTTTTCTAGTTCATATCCATTTGCTTATTTATCTTCTAAAAAGGAGAAAACTAAAAGTAAAATTAAAACGCAGACTATTAAGTTATGAATTAAGTTTAAAAATGTGTTATATTAATTTTTTCCTGCTAAACAATAAAAATGATAATTATTAAAAGAACTATTATCTTAAGAATGATTTTTAAAATGTTTAGTTGAATTTAGATACATTTTAACAATAATTCTTCATATATAAAAGAAATATACTGGAGGAATTTCATTATTATTATAATAATTTCCATGCTGATGTTATATTCGCAGGAAAAACTTGAAATTAACACTGCATGAATTAAGTAAAGAAAATATATGTGAGAATAAGTAAGACATCTAATCTTCTTAGTATTAATTTAAATGCTTTGAGGAAATAGCGGCATATATTTAGTCACTGATGAATGTGAATAAAATATTTGTCAACAAATGCACATATGGTTAGCAGAAATATTACTAGAGATGTTTGATATGCAGTATATTTAAGAAGTTAAAACGTGTTCAATAAAGATATATTATTAATTAAACAAATCTGCGGGATCCCCAAGATATAATCAGCTGAACAAAAATGATTACATTCCAACATCATCATTCCCATGTTCGCCAGCTTACTGTTTTATGTTTATTTTTTTTTATATATTGTTAAAATGTGTTTAAATCTAGAACTAATTTAGTTTTTAAGAATTATTATACTATACTGAATAATAAAAATCTATTGCCCTGTTTAAAAAAAAAGAATGTTATGTTTTGACTTGAAGCTTCGCGCAAGTTTACCTGTCAAAGGAGTACTTCATGCCCTTAACAGACTGCCCAATAGGGAGAAAGTCCGCTAATGAACTAAGGTTTTGTGTTTGGTAAAAAAAAAAGGGAAAAAAATGTTCTATGCAATATTTTTCTTTTGGATTTTGCTATATTCTCAACAATACTATTTTAGTATTATAATTGTGTTGGGTAATTTATTCATGATTTTAATTTTAATGAGTTTATTGGAATGTGTAGATATTCTATGCATTATCAGATAAATATTTTTATTATGTGTTGGTATTTGTTGGATAAGCCAAACTATATTATATTTTGAGTCAGCAGAGATATTCATCTCTCATAATTATTATTTTTAAAATGTATGGTATTTCATTCATTTATTAGTAAAACAGCCAAAGTAATTATCAGAAGTTTTGATATTTTGCATAATTGCAATAATAATAATAACCGCTAATATTTTCATGCACTTGAGAATTATTATTGTCACACTCTTATTCATTTTATCAATCATGTCCATTTATTTTCAATAAATTTGATATTTTATATTCCATACATGTGTGTATTGTTACTTTATGCCAAAATTTTATATGCTATTAATTTTCTTAATTGATATTTCACAGTCATTTGACTTAATTTCACATTGTTGGTTTCAGAGATTGCTTATTGTTTATTATAGTTTAAATTTGAATATTACTTTAGTCAGTTACAGTGTTAAGTTAGTATCTTGTCATTGTTTAGTTTATGGTATTGATTGGCCTCATAATTAGGCCCTACTTGTTCATGTTTATTATTGTGCTTTATGGAGTGGCCAATTTCTCCCATTATTATAAGCTTTTCCATGAGTTGATAGTGCTTTACTCTCACGATTATTATCACATATTTAGAGGTACTTAAATCCTTAGACAGGATTATATTTTTTGGTGTGTTTTCACATTTTCCTCTGTGTGCTGTGACAAGGTTCACACATACGTAGCCTTATATATGGCATTGGAAATCACCAACTATTTATTGGGTCATATTGTTAGCTCTGCGGAGCATATGCTTCGGCCTATCACTCATAATGTATTTAAATCTATTTTCCACCACGGTAGAAGATGTTTTGTGATCTAGATGTGTGATGACAATGATAAGCTAGTTTTTGAAGGATTTAGTTTCTTCAGGTTGCACTTTGTTGTTTTAGTGCTAAAAGGTGTATAACAATGTCTGTATTGTGTTACTATGATGTTATAATCAGCCGCAAGCAAATCAACAAGAGATAATAGTTTTAAATATTTATTTGTAAGCATATGGCCATTAAGAGCAATCCACATATACTATGCAATTGTTTTATCACCTAGAATTTTTTTGCCGATGTGCAAGTCATTTACATTAAATATTTTGGTATTATCAGTATTATGTGGACAGTGATTTATTAATAGTATGCGTGCACATGACTTCTGATGAGTGATCCATACTTTTCTTTCATTCAGTTATTTAATAGTACAGAATATTAAGCAATATGAGATCATTTATTTAAATCTGATATTAATTTTATTATGCCAGCAACTGATTTAAATTTATTTAATTGATAATTCAAATTATTAGTAAGTCAAAGCATTAATAAAGACTATTAATGATTATCGTTTTGAAAAATAAGTAACGTAAATAGAAATGTGTACCGAGCTATTGTTATACCGGTATAAAATGCTTAATTTTATGAGATCCAAACATTGTTTAGGGGATCATCTAGTGGAATTAAGATGTATAAGAGTTAGCTATTGTTAACTCACAACTTTTATTAATACTGTTTAGTAAGTTGATCTGTTTAAAATCATTTGTTTCAAAACCTTGATTAGTCTGTTTGCAAGGCTAAAATATGTTGCTGTAGTACTTATAGTCAAGAAAACATTTTTAACAGCACTATCTTGGCAATAATTCCAAACTTTTTATGAATTTTGTTTTATCATTTTAGTAATTGTAAATAAACCTATTTATTATTTATTTTTAAAAAAACAAATCTAGTTTCTGTTTTGTTTTTTTACAATATTGTCTTGGGTTCACAATATTTATTATTTTCATTGAGTTAATGATATTCAGAATATTCCAATACTCACAGAAATAAAAATAAAGACATGCATATAATTGTGATTTCTAAGTGAAATCAAGGTAACAGATTGTTAAACATTTGCAGATACCAATAATATTTTACATTAAGATATATTTCAACTATGTTTATCTTCTAAGAAGGAAGATTGCACAATATGGAAATGAAGATTTCTTGATAATTCAGGAGATTATCTATATTATTTCAGACTGCACATGAATAAGTTATTTAGATATTGAATGACTATTTTATTTCAAGGTCCAATTATATTTAATTATTTATGAAGGTTGTCTGTGGGAGGGTGGGAAAGACATAAAAAGCACCCTTGTCTTTCCACAATTTTGAGTGATATCCTGGGTAAAAAGGGTATGACTATTCCAAATTTTAAATATTTTAATTAGGCAATTAGATATTAGAATAAATATCCTTTTATATAATTTTAATGAGTATTGTTTGCCTCTTTGCCAGGATGTCATTTAATGAGTATTGTTTGCCTCTTTGCCAGGATGTCATTCACTCATTCATTTATCCATTTATTTATTTAATAGGTAACATTACATGATAATACAATTTACAAGAGTTATAGTAGGACCCCTGAGATTATTTATTCTTGTTATTTTCATAGTTATTTATCCAATTCTTTATGTCATAATATCAAATATTGGTAGTATAAAATAAGTATTCCATATTTATTCCCTGTGCTATAAGAAAAGTACGTTTTATGATAGTTTTACATAAATCAAATATTTCAAATCATGCTATTCAGAATTGATGATAAGAATATTACCATGTTATTGAAATATTAGAAAGAAGATTTATTAGAAAATACTTCTTTAAGTACAGATTTATTTTACTCAGAGAATATAATTTAATGGGAGATTAAATCTGATAAATATTTAGCAAGCATAGAAATTTTCCTCTCTACCATTTATTCCAAATCTCTAATTATGCTAAGATTATTTGCAGCATTGATTTTTCCACTATCTTATTGTAAGTCTCTGTAGTATCATGTTAAAATTATTGTAACTCCACTGAGTATAGCCCGTGTTCCAGGAAAAGTCTCTCGAATAATAGTAATTTCTTAATATAATATTCTCATCGCCCAGTAGTAAGTAAAAAAATTTTAGGTTACAATATATATCCATTAATTATTTCACATTCTAAGAATTTATTATCTAATAAATTTAATATGTATTCTCCTTTTTTACTGACTAGCTTCTCATTAATCATTCTTATATATTTCTTATTAAGCTTACTTATAATATTATTAATCTTACTCACTACAGCATTATTATTTGTTCTTATTCCCATGTACTTTTCTTCATAATTTTTATGTTCATTTATTTCTTTTTGGTTTATTTTATTTCTATTGTCTCAATACTTCTTTTAATTATATGTAATGAAAAATGATTCACTTTTTGTACTGAGTGGTGTAAATATTTATTTATAATGTGGAAATAGTTTTATGTTGCTCTGACAGTATCCCCCCCCCCCCCAGAAATTACTCTAGAAAAAATAAACGAACTGTCAAATAAATTATGTAAATGACCGTAGTTTATATGAAAAGTTTGAGATTCTTGACTCACACAGTCAGTCAAGCGCATTTCAGTCGCTTGGTACTGAAGTTGTAAGTTGTAGTACGCAGTCAAAAGCTGTCACCCAACAACGAAAAAGAAAACTGCTGCCAAACGTAAACTGTATTCTTGAAAGCAAAATATCTAGGGTTGAACGAAGTTGATATTCAGTAAGATGTTTACCGTTGAAGCTCAAATGGATGTTTGTTTTGTATAGATTTTTATTTAGATAATTATGAAACCCTTTAAAATTAAATGAACTATGAAATTAGCACTAGTGTGTAGATTAACGTTATTTTTCAACACACGCAATAATTCCATATAAACCACCTATTTGTAAACAGGAAAATTAGTTTGTTAATAACATTATTTATTCATTATTATATTGCTAATTGAATGCCTCAGTAAACAGAAATAAATTTGCAGAGATATCAAACCTGTGAGTGTCAATTTCTTGTTGCCCTCCATGGCTGAGTTCAATTCACCATTGATATGGCAGATGGCACAGTTGATAGCTTGGTAGAAAGTGCAGTCGTTAGTTTTAAGAATAGTACATCAGTGAAAAAAGAAATAATAGATAGTTCCCACTTATAACTTGCAAGACTTCGATATCAATAACCCCTCAATATGGAATATATATGTGAAGTACATAGATCGTTATATGAGGCTCAGTAAAATTGAATATGATAAGTTGAAAGCTTCAACATTGCTGCTTTATGGCAGTGGCAATGTTTTGCAAATTGCCAAACAATTATGCTATCTCAAGATTCCAGATGTGCCTTACACTGAATTAGTAGAAAATCGTATTATGTATTTTCAACCAGCTGTAACGAAATGATAGCTTGTTTGCATTTCCGAGTGAGAAAACAACTTCCTTGAGAGAGTTACCAAGATTACAATCTTGCATATATGTACTAGATATTGTGAATTTACCACGGATTTAGACATACTACTGGATCAATTTTTATATAGCATGTTAAACCACAATCTTAGGAAAATGTTATTAAGCAAAGTGGATATTACTTATAGAACAGCTATTGCAAAATGTATAGCTTACAAGCTAACGATGGTTAATGTGTCTGAATTTCAAACAGTAGTAAAAGAAGTAAATAATACCACAAGTGTTTATAAGCTAACATGGATGAAATAACTAAGAAATGAATTGTGCTATTGCTGCAGAATTGGAGGACACACTAAAAGCATGTGCAAATTTAAAATTAAAAAAATGCCGCAGTTTGTGGCATTTTAGCTAGAGTTTGCAGAAAAAAGAATATAGACAAGCAATACTCAGACTTTCCATCAAGAGGGGGAGGATGGACAGAACTTGTAAATACAAGTTTGAGATAAAGTCAGTGAATGATTCAAACAATGGTGAAATTATATTGGTTGCAACCATTTGTGAAATGAAAGTCACTATGGAAGTCAAGAGTGGTGCTGGATTATTGATTTTATCACTGAAGAACTGGAATAAAATAAATGATAAAACCAAGCAGAAAAGAGAATTGGTTAAAACAAAGAAAGTGGTCATGGATGTAAATGGAAACAGAATACAGAAAAATTTCTGTCTCAGTGAAGGTAAATCAAAAATTAAATTTTTTTTACCTGTATTTATAGTGAAAAGAGACATTAGTCTGTTGCTTGGTCAAAACTGATTCCATCTGATCTGTTTGAAAATTTTAAAGAAGGTTAAGTTCCGAATAAAGTTTCCTCAGCTGTTTAAACACAAAATAGCTGTTTTGAAAATGTCATCGGTTGATGTGGAATTATCTAAAGGAGTGCAATTTATAGTATGTAAACCACGTAAAGTTCCCTATGCTTTCAAGTCAAAAGTTGAAGAGACAAATATCACCAGTAAAAGAATCATCGTGGGCTCCTGTGGACATGATCATGAAGCTCGATGAGACTTTTCATCTTCGTGGAGATTATAGGGTTATGGTAAACAAATATATAATAAGAGTGCTAATCCCATACAAAGCATGCATGAGGTGTTAGCATCTTTACAGAAAGCCTTGTTCTTCATGAAGATAATTTAAAGTCCACGTTTCACCAAATAACAGTCACTGAAAAAAACACAAAATTAGTAATGTTACGTACTCATGTCAGCTAGTTTAAATATAATAAACTGCCGTATGGGATAACAGTGACCCCAAATATCATGGACATGTTACTGCAGAATGTACGCAGGATAATACCCTACTTAAATGATATACTCATTTCTGCCCAGTCTAAAGAAAGCTGGAAAAGCATATAGTGGAAGTGTTCAAATTAAGTTTGAGCTAGAGTAAATACTGAAAAATGTATTTGATCAACCCTGGAAATTAAATTCTTGGGACCCGTTATAAACAGGGATGGAAAGCACCCAAATCCTGAGAAAGTGAGTGCTGTGAAAAAAGCCACTAATCTTAAGAAATGTGAAAGACTTATAAGCTTTTCTTGAACTATTAACTTTCTGGCAAAGTTTCTTACAGGGTAAATCGCACGTATTAATACCGTTATATGATTTATTGCATAACAGACAATGCTAGAAGTGAAATGAAGAGCAAAAAATTGTATTTCACAAAGCTAGGAATTTATTATAGGAAAAACTCTTAGTATATTACAGAAGTGATCTGAAAGTAAGGATTACTACCGATGCTTTAGATTTTGGAATAAAAGCAGTCATCTCACATCATAATAGTGAAGGTGAACATCTGATCGCTTATGTTTCCAGAATGTTATCTTTGGCTGAAACAAATTATAGCCAACTAAATAAGGAAGCCCTGGCTATAATATTTGCAATCAAAACATTCCATCAATATATATATAGTGATGTAGTTTTACTGTATGTATGGATCATCAGCCATTGCTAGGAATTTTTGGAAAAAACAGAAAAACACCTGATTATGTAAGTCACACTTTTGAAATGAATTAATATCTTAGCTGCCTATGACTATGAATTAATTTATAAACCGGGAAAAGAGAAAACACATGAGAATCCATTATCATGTTTGCCTATGAGAGACAAAGATCAATGGAAGTTTACAGAAGTAAACTTATTAGAAGCTATAAAGATTATTGGAAATTTAAATTGTGCTAAAGTCGCTGAATGAACTAATAGAGATCTTGGTTATATTAAGTAGAAGAGTCTGATCTATGAAGGATGGCCAAAAAAGTCAGTGAAGTTCCATTACTATGGCAATTTGTAATGCTCATCCAAATTCATCTATTTGTAATGGCTATAACCTGATGATTGATCTGAGTACTTATCACACAAAGAGCATCCAGGTATTGTACGGATAAAGCTACTCACATGTTCATGTGTGGTGGCCTCAAATAAGTAGTGACATTGAACAAGCGGTAAAAACCTGCCAGAATTGTCAATCTGCAACTGATTTACTGAAGAAGGCTTATAAACTCATGAATAAAGGCAAAAAATCATGGGAGTGTTTCCATATATATTACCAACCTATAAATGGATATTTAATATTGGTAATCATCGATTCATGTAATAAATGGGTTAACTATAAACTCATGAAAACTCCAAATACAAAATGTTCCATAAAAGCTTTACAGAAGTGTTTGCCATTCATGGATATCCTGAGTTCTTAGTATCCAATAATGGAACTGGATTTATTTTTGCAGATTTTGAATCCGGACGCCAGCATATCACCTTGGCTCAAATGAACTTGCAAAAAAAGGCAGTCTGAAGTCTGCGTTGAAAAAGATACAAGTTAATATGAATAAAGCTTTGATCAAGATTATGTTCTATCAGCATTTTATTCTTAGTATGTTGAATTGTAAAATGCCTGTGGAGTTGCTGTTTGGCAGATGTTGTCATACTCATCTATCTAAACTCTTGATAGTAAAAAAGAAATCAGAAGAAAAGAAATTTTAGCAAAGGTAAGCAATGTGCAAATTTCAGGAAAATTTAGAGTTGGCGAAACTGAGTGGGTTCGAGGCATAATTGGAATTATAGTGATAAAGTAACTGAAGTCATACAAGTAATAAAACTCGAGAATGGATTACATAACAGAATACATTAATCATTTATCCCAGCGATTCTCTGATATATCGATTGTGATTGATAATAGTTCTAAAGCAACCAATCCTCAATGGGAATTGTTGATAAGTGATGAACTTGAAAATCTGCCTTCTATTGAGCAGAATGATGTTTTTTCCTATTGAGCAAGATACAAGAAATGAAACTGAAGTGGATCAGAATAAAGATAACTTGGGTCAAGATGAACAATTACTAGGATCTGAAAAATCAACTGATATAAACACCGATACTCCTATTCCATGAACTCGAAGAAATTGGAGGCTGCTCAGATTTATAGTTTATTTTCTAGAGTGAAGAGAGGTGTACTGAGCGGTGCAAATATTTATATTGTGTAAATAAAGTTTTAATTAAAATCTGTATGTTGCAGTGAGATAATATTGCGCCCCCCCCCAAAAAAAAAATTATTCTAGAAAAAACACAAACTGTCAAATAAATTATGTAAATTACCGTAGTTTATATAAAGAGTTCGAGATTCTTGATGTGCAGTCAGTCAAGCGCATTTTAGTCATTTGGTACCAAAGTTATAAGCTGTAATATGCAGTCAAAAGCTGTCAGCCAACAGCGAAAAGGAAAAAAGCTGCCAAACATAAACCGTATTCTTGAAAGAAAAATACTTGAGGCTGAATGAAAATGGTATTCAGTAAGGTATTTACTGCTGAAGTCCAAATGGATATTTGTTTCACATAGATTTATTTAGATGAGTATGAAATTTTTAAAAATTTAAATGAACTGTTAAATTAGTACTGGTGTGTAGATTAATGTTATTTTTCAACATATTTAATAATTCCATATAAAGCCCCTATTTGTAAATGGGAAAATTGGTTTGTTAATAATATTATTTATTCAATATTATTATATTGCTAATTAAATGCCTGACCACCAGAAATAAATGTGCCGAAATATTATCAAACCTGTGTGTGTCGATTTCTTGGATGACTGAGTTCATCTCTCTGTGGTCACGGCACTTTTAAATCTTCAATTGTCAATTCTTTTTGTTTATTGTATTCTTTTTTTAAAACAATATGTCATAGTCCTACATATCCTTGAATGTATGCAACTAATTTTGTATTTCTTATTAACATTAGATGATCAATTTATTATATAATTATTCACATTTTTCTTATAAATATTTGTTTTATTAGTCATTTATTATTTATAAATTTTCCTTTCAAAACATTATATTTTATATTCTCTTCCACTTTGATGACATCATTAATATACTTTACTATTTGTCTGGCTTTTATTAAAAATCATCAAATGATTATGTACATTATTTCAAATTCATTCATTTAAATATTGTTTTGAATTACATTTAAGGTTTTTTTCCATTAATAATCATCCTTTTTGTTTAGAAAATTGTTTGTTATACTCATAACTTCCATCTTTACAACATAATTCTATTAATATATGGTTGGATAAATATATATTTTTATTTTTATCTTTAATATATTTCTCTATTGTTAAATTTATTGCTCTCTCTACATTTAAATTTGGGTACATTGAAATTATGTCCATTTTTATAAAAAAATAATAGAAAATAAAAAATATAAAAAGTAAATATGAAAAAGATAGTTCTCTTAAAGTCAGATAAAGGAAATAAACTAGGGATAATGGATAGAAAATATTATTTTGAAAAAATAATCGTTATGTTGAATGATAATATATTTGAAAAAGTTAAGAAAAATGAGAGTGAATTAAAAAATAAAAAAAAGTATATGGATTAACTAAACATTTATAAAGAAGGTTTAATAGACTGATCAACATTTGAAAAACTAGGAAATAAAAAAGTAGATCAGCTAGAATATATAGGGCTCCTAAAATTAACAAAGAAAATATATCCTAGACCAATTATTGATTGTAAAGGATCTTATTTAGATAAAGTATCCAAATGGATATCAAATAAAATTTTAAAAATATTTATTAAGAGGGCCAGATGCAAGCCAACTGAATCAATTGCATCCAATTGGGCCCCTCGCTTGGTTTCTGCACATGTCAAAATTGATGTAATTAAAAATTGTATTGAAATATATAAATATATAATTTTGTTATTTCAAAAATTATAATAATTGGAAACATCTATATATATATTTGAATACTTTTTTAAAAAATTATCATCAGTTATCTATATTACAGAACATTGCAGTTCCGCCAACTCTCTTGTTGTATGTAGTGTGCATATACAAGTTGTTTTCTGCACAGCTGCCAAAAATAAAGGTATGCCGTGTAGTATCTTAAAAAAAATTATATTAGCCAAATAAATTGTTAGCATTTATTTCACTAAATTGTGAATTAATTTTTTTACATATAAATGAATTATTTCTACAGCAAGACAACTAATATTAATATATTTTGATTATTTTATACAATGAACAATTCAATAAACTTTATTTTTACATATAACATTTAAAAAAAACCTATCTTAATTGTTTAATTAATTGCTTTAAAATCTTAAATATTATTCTAAAAATATAAAACTCTAAATTGCTAATTTATATTGTTTGCATCAATTATTCAATTCTTTTTAATTAACAGAAAATTATGAAAATATTTATTTTCAATTATTATCTGCCTTTGCGAAGAAATCTTAACATTCTAACCATTTTTTTTATAGGATATCTAATTCAAAATGAGAAAAAGATGTGGGCAGAAAATATCAAAGTGGTAGTACCAAAAGAAAATTAAGTGAAATAAAAATTATAGCTGAAAAGCAAAAAGGTACTTTACACAAATTTTTAAGAATTCACAGTATTATGGACAGAATTAGAAGTGACTAATCAAAAAGATGAAAATGTTTCGAGAAAAGATGTTCAGGGTGGTAAGATGAATATAGATAATAATCATGAAGTAATACTTTTACAAGAAGGAAACAGTATCATGAAAATTGGTCAGAGAGAATGAACCAGAAAATAATAGATTATTTAATGAAAAAAAAATAACCAAAAATTCTTGTGGATGAATTTTCCTGTTCAATAACTGAACTCATTTTTCAAAAGTTTAACTTAAAAGAAAACTTCCAAATGATGAAATCATATATCATCCCTGATAAAAAAGACATTTTTATCATAAAGACATGATGACTGCTTTATCCACATCAGGATTCAATAATTGATCAAACATGAAAAATCAAACTATCATTTGGTTGCAATGTTAAAATGTACAAAACTTTAAAAGAGACTTTTAGACATTGAAAATATAGACAATGTAGAACAGAAATTACTGAATTAAAAAAAATTGCAATTACATAAAGATTTTGATCAGTATATAATTTCTAGCTGAGCATAATTTGGCACTTCTAGGATGTGACAAAAACATAGGTGATTTGAATAATGCAAATTTTATAGGAATTATTGAACTGCTTAAAAAATTTGACCCAATAATTCAAAACCATCTTTGATGAATTGCCTGAAAACAAGGTCAAGAACATTAAGCAAAACAATTCAAAATGAATTATTGAATTTAATGGGGAGTAAAATCCAGAACCAGATTATAAATTGAATGAAATCATAAAGATATTTTGTTGTAATTCTTGATAGTATTCCAGATATCAGCCACCAAAAACAAATGTCCCTTACACTCAGATATGTCACTGATGACAAAAAAGCATAGTTCAATTATTGATGTTTAAGACCAGTTTATTAATTTTATAAATGTAGAAAGCAGTTTTTCAGAAAATTGTAATCTTGCAATGAAACAAGTAATTAATTCTCAAGGATTAAATAATAATATCAGGAGAAAAGGATATGATAAGGGTTCAAATATGAAAGGAAAAATTTCAGGGAGTTCAGACTAGACAAGAAAAATTCAAGAGCATTTTTTACTCCCTGTTTTTGTCACAATTGTAATCTTGTTTTGGTAAATACAGCTAAAATTTGTCCTGATGCATTAACTCTCTTTGGTATACTTTACTAATCTTTATGTTTTTATCATCCACAAAGAGATTGTCAATTCTTGTTAAATATATGTAATGGCATATCACATTCAAAATGTTAAGACAGAAAGGTACCAAATAGTTGAAGTCTATGATGCACGTCTTGAAATATCAGAAGCATCAGAAAATCCTCAAGTTAAAAGTAATGCAGAATTATTTCTATATTCAATAAAAGATTACAAGTTTGAAGTATCCTTCATCTTTTGATATGATTTATTTTTCCAGATAAATTTTGTTAGCTAGTTACTTCAAAGTGATTCCATGGATATTTTTGAAATGCTATCTTAAATTGAAAAACTGTTACGTTGGTGGACCAAATACAAGATTACTGAGTTGAAGCAAGTATTAGTTAAAGCAAAAACATTCCTGAAGATATAGTAATAATTCCAGAATTTCAAAATAAAATGTTGAGAAAGAGAAATTTATGAAGTCAATGATGAGCCAATTATTAATCCTGCAGAACTGTTTGAATTAATTTTTTTTAATATAACACTGATTGAACACATATATGTTGAAAAGATAAATAATCACCAATATATGTATTTCATGCTAAACCAGCAATCATCAGTTGGTCGAGATTACCATCTCTACACATATATGCTATAAGTGCTCAGATATATATTAAGATAGCCAAACCTCATACTTTAATAGACAGGCTTCAATCTACTCCACTCTCCAACCGTCCATCCAATTGAAAATCCGATAATGGAATGCTCGAAGGCCACCCTGAGGCCGAGCAAAACAATCACTGCAAACTCAATTTGAACAATTGAAAAATCATATGGCTTTATTTGAATTTTTAGGAAATTTTCAAAAACTTGAAAAAAAAGGATTAAAAAAAAGCATGTGACACAGAAATTGCTCTGGCGAATACTAAAACCATCTAAGAAGATTCATCTACTGATTTTTGAAAAGTTGGATTTTGATGGCAATATGTTGTTTGACTAAAAAGAAGTTTTAAAAATTATTCTTTCATTACAATATTACAAAAAACTGGAAATGTTTCAATTTCCCAGAAAATGATAGAACTATGGCCCTAATCTCTTCATTTTAACTATACCAGTATCTACTGTTTCTGAAGAAAGGACATCTTTTAGGTTAAAACTAATAAAAAATTAGTTAAGATCAACTATGACCCAAGATATCCATTGAAAATCAAAATGTGTGCGACTAGATTTTGATTCAATTTTAATTTCTCCGAGCAAAAAACTAGAAAATATTTTTAAACATTGTTTATATTGCTTCAATATAGATGATAAATACTTTGTTTAAATTATCCTATTCAATTACTAATTTTTTTATATTAAAAAATGCATATTTATTTATAACAGAGACATATTCTGAAGGGCCCATAAGAAATATTCAATTGGTTTCACACCAACTGAATTCGGCTCTGCATGCTAAAGAATATATAAATTCCAAGATCAAAAATAATAAAGACTTAATAAAAGAAAAGTTACTGACTTGTTAAAAAAATTTAGTTGTAAAAATTTAGCATTTATAAAAATGGACATTGTTTTAGAGAAAGCAATAAATTTAACAATAGGGAAATACAAAATTAAAAAATATATATATACATTTACCCACCCATATACTAGTAGAATTATGTTGAAAAGATGCAACTATTGAGTATAACAAGGAATTTTTTAAACAAAAAGGATGATTACTATGGGAAAAGTCTTATATGTAATTCTAAACAATGTTTAAATGAATAAATTGGAAAAATATATGTTAATAATAATGCTCCTATATTTTCTAATAGATATGTAAATGATCATTTGATGGTTTTTAATAAAGGTCAAACAAATAGTAAAGTATATTAATGATATCATCAAGATGAAAGAAAATATAAAATGTATTGTAAAAAAAAAAAAGAAAATAATAGAATTGCTTATCGGGATATAATACTTAAAAAAAATATAAATAATAAATGAACATAATGAAACAAATATAAAAAAAATAATATAAGTAATTATATAATAAATTGGTCATCTAATGACGATAAAAAATGCAAAATTAGTTGCATATATTCAAGAAACCATGAACAAAATTCTGGCCATAAATTTGATTTGTCTAGAGATGGAATTGTATGCATTTAGAGGGAAGACAGATAACCAAAGATTAAAGAGGCTTGGGCAATAGCAAAAGATCAATACTCAATAAACGGAAAAGATACAAGCATCTCCCTCTCGAGGAAGTGGGCTCTTTGAAGTGATTTAAATATCTCAGAATATAAAATAAATACATTTAAATGTTTTTAAAAATTAAAATAATTATCAAAGGTATATAAAAAGAAGTGACACTGTTATGATTACAATGTTAAATATCGAAAGCACGATAAGCATTAATAAAAGCTACGTTTAAATTGTATAGACTAACTTTTCTGTATGAATATCCAGAATATTTATGTAATAAATAATAATAGTTCAACACAATTGAAATAAAACAACTATGTAAATATCACAATTATCCAGAAAAGAAAAAAAAAATATTTGGTTTAGATTTAAAAAGAAAAATACAATAAAAAAAAAAAAGATAACTGAAGATATAAAAATGAATCATTTTCCAGTACATATAATTAAAAAAAGTATTGAGATGATAGAAATAAAATAAACCAAAAAGAAATAAATGAATATTAAAAAAATGAAGAAAAGTATATGGGAATAAGAACAAATAATAATACTGTAGTGAATAAGACTAATAAAATTATAAGTAAGCTTAATAAGAAATATAAAATAATGTGAAGCTAGTCAGTAAAAAAAGATAATATATATTTATTAGATAATAAATTATTAGAATGTGAAAAAAATAAAGATATAATTAAAGGCATATATATAATAAAATGCAAACAATGTTTAGCAATAGGATTAAAAACAATTACATGGAAGAACTAAAAAATCTATAAAAATAAGATTAAAACAGCATATGTTAGATAATATACATATGAAAGAAATAGAACACAAATTTACAAAAGATTTTATAAAAATGATGTTACATATTAAAAAAGATAAAACTTGAAATGAGTAGAGATTCTGGGATTAAAATGACATTGCCATAAAATTATTTCAAAAACTATAAAAAGAAAAATGATAAATATAACTTTTATAAAATCAGAGAATAAAATATAAATATGGATAATATATAATCATGAGATAAAGGAAATTGGGACAAAATTAAGATAACATATAATTTAACAAAATATAGAATGTGACTTTGTAAAAAGTACATATAATAATGTAGCAATTAGTAAAAAATAAAAATTAATCATGATAAAAGAACTATAAATAATAATCAAAACATATAAATAAAAAAGAATGTTTTGTTATTTTTAAGATTAATAGTTTGAATAATGTATAATAAATAAATAGACTTTTTTTTTTTATGTTTTCAAAAGTGAAAGAGTCAGTAAGGATTAAGGTGAAAAGATTTTTAATATTTATGATTTATATTTGTAGAGTAAATAAATAAATTATTTATTAAAAACAAAGAATTGAATTACAAGCATGGTAGATATTATATGTGATTCAAAAATAAATAGAAAGAAAATATTTAAGAAATAAAACAATAATGCATAGAAAAATAATATAAAAGTAAGACCATATGATGTCAATTTGAAACTATAAGATTGCTATTTTATAATTAATGTAATTTATAATAATTATGGATATTAAAATTAATAAGGAATATACAATACATATATATTTTAATTAATATTGATGTTTTATATATTTATTTGATTTTATTTACTTTGTTTATATATATGTTGTATTTTATTTATATTTTGTTCTGCTTTATTCTTTTTTACTTTATTCATTCCATTGTTTCATCTTATTATTTAACTGTTTCATATTATTTTATTCATCTTGTTTTATTTATTAATTAAAACAGGCAAAACTCACTATATATATTGCCACACACAGCAAGCTAGAGTAATCAATGGATGCCAGAAGGCTTTTGTATAAAATTCCCATCTAGTGCCTACTCATCCAATATCCCCAGACTAGTTTCTGGCTTATGGCCTTCGTCAGTGAGGAGCCTTGGATCTGAGAGCACTGCATCTAGATCTTAGGATCTAATGCAACCCTCCAGCAACCACCTTTTATCTCCATTTAACTACAAAACTATGAGTCTTAAACTGAAAACACCTTAATGTTTTCAATCCAAGCCCATTAGCTTATATAGACATAAGGGGTCTGAACCCAGTTCAGTACCCATACAATTTGGTGTCTTTGGTTCTTTAATAACCACAGCCACCACTATCCTATTAGGCAGGATTGGTTTTAAGCCAATAAACATCACATGAAAACCTCCTCTTATGATTGTGTATAATTGTTGTTAAAACAGGCAAAACTCACTATATATATTGTCACACACAGCAAGCTAGAATAATCAATGGATGCCAGAAGGCTTGTGCATAAAATCCCCATCTAGTGCCTACTCTTCCAATATCCCCAGACTAGTTTCTGGCTTATGGCCTTCGTCAGTGAGGAGCCTTGGATCTGAGAGCACTGCATAAGAGGTTGTCATGTGATGTTTATTTATTAATGTATTATAGCTCTAAAAGAACCCTGCAGGACAGTTGAAATATTACTTTATATATAAAAGTTTGCAATAAAGTATTTAGAGAAAGGAGTATGATTTTCTTAACATAAAATTATATAGCAAAATAATTATGAAAATGAAATGGATTTTATGACTTACAAGATGTTTATAATATCAATATGTAAAAGTATATATATATTGTAATGATATACAATATGCCATTACATTAATTTAAAATTAAAATAAAAACTTAAGTTCGTAAATAAAAATAAATTTATTAAAAACTAAAAGCTAAAATTAAAAAGAGTTGTTTAACGTATATATATTCGCACAGATGGAAAACTTTAAAAGTATTTTTTCTTTTTAAAATAAAAAAAAAAGTATTTGAATGTACTTTTTTATAAATAAAAAAAAGTAAAGATTTAAAGATTAACGTTTTTTTTAAAGTAACATAAATAAAAATGGAAACAGGTATTAATTAATTCCTGTAATCTCAAAATGGAAATGATTGTTCTTTTAATTAAACGAAAAGCAAACTAGCCCTTGGGGCTTGTATATATTTAAAAAAGTCAGATAGGAGATAGATAAAGAAATTAATGATTGACCAAATGGAAGCACCAAGCCACAGCATGGACCAAAAAAGAGACTCTAGGATTAGTGATGTCTTGCTCATTGGATCTGAAAATCTGTTGATAAGAGACTAATAAAAATATAAAAGGCAAAATAATTGTTGTCTTAGATGCTATTAATCTACAAGCGGACTACTAATATATCTATAAATTGTAGCGGTATTACAGGCTCGATGATGTAAGAGCCTGCAGTAGATTTAATTTCCGGACCACCAGCTGATGCCTCCAGAAGATGGTTCTTGACCAACTGAATGGCAAGTAGCAGCTCCATTTCAAAGGACAAATAGTCAATAAGAGTGATCATGAAAATGGACAAACAGACTGCAGGAAATCTACCATTGAAAGTATGAACTTTTGTCATTATAGACTGATCAATATATCTTCTATAAGCAAAATAAGTTAAACTTAACTTTAAAGGAAATTATCTGACTTAAAGAATATTCCTAAATTAATTTTATATGTAAATTAGCTAAAGTAATAATCATTTCCATTTTTCTTTCTTTAATAATTTCGTATTGATTAAATCATTTGAATGTATTTAAGTTTGGGCTGGGTGTGGGCGGCTATATAGATTTGTTAAGTTATATTAGTTTAAGGGAGGGTTAATCTTGGGTTAGTTGTTTCGCAGTTAAATTGGGTTAATTGTTTCACAGTTAAATTGGTGTAATTAGTAAATGTAGTATGAAGATCCGCTACATGCAGGATCATCTTTATGCCGCACTTGGGAAGAGTAATCCCATTCTTATCGACCATCGGAAGCAGACGTATTCCCTGCTCTTTGGATCACCCCTTTAGCCTATGGAATGGGATGGTAAGTCGGCAAAAAGGACCGCAATCCCTTCCTATGGAGTTTTCAGTTTGTTTATTTTATTGTTCTTCTTGCCAGACAGATGTAACTCCTGTACTGGATGAGAGACAATTTCTGCTATATAACCATGCTTTACAGATGTGTATTCATGATAGTATGGTAGTGTGCTGTTGTATTCATGCTGTATCGGATGGATTGATGTTAGTTTGACTCGACCTTTTGGCCTAAGGTTAAATAAGGGCTATAGAATATTTTCTTTTTCAAATGAATCCATGTAGCGTATCTATACTTAACAATTTAAAACAAACTCTTATTAAAATCCACCTGTACAAATTTATAAAATTTAAGTTTTAAAGATGAAATAATAACAGGTTTAAGATCATCTTTATTCCTTAATTTTTAAATATTTATATATGCGTCAATAAATCTTTGTGTGTATTATTTCTGGCAGTGGTTCATTTACTTATTTTATTGAAATCTTTTTTATTAAAATATTTCCTTTAACCAAGTTTTATTACAAATCTCTGCATTATGCGCTGATGGTCATAATAAAATAGATATGTAAATTTTGGATCTTTAACAATACGTATCTGCCTACTATATAAATTTTCCAGGCTCCAATGCCTGGTGGTGCCCTGTGTGGCAGATATGGTAAGATTTAAACTTCCAATACACCCTGACCGTTATAATAGATATATATTTATAAACACTATTTATTTTACTATTTCTGCTTATCAGTTACACTTTAAAATACTTATATAAGAAAATTGTATTTCATGTAGTTGAGAATTTAAAACACAAAGTACAAACTAGGTTAAAAGTTACTCAAATAAATAATCAAAATTGCATGGAAGCACTAAGAGACAATTTGTAAAACATGGCTACCAGCAAAAAAAAAAAAAAAAACAAGTATGAAAAATTAAGCTTATCATCTTCAATTTTACAGATTCTTTTATAATGAACTATATATTCCACATATATATTCCATACTGAGGGGTTACTAATATCAAATTCACGCAAGGTATGAGAGGGCACTGCCATTTTTCTTCACTTTTTCCATACAAATGGACAATTCTTCTTTTACTTAACATTTCATGCAAATTTTTCTGAAAAACTGTTGTCTGTGCCATCTGCCATGGCCATGACAATTGTTGTCATGTAGACAAAAATAAACCATATATATATATATATATTGTAACCTAGTGTTATTGACACTTGGTTTATTTAGCATCAGTTCCATAGGAAAACAATGCTATCCTTTTCTAGAAAATAAAAAAGTAAAATAGTAATAATATTAAGTGATTAATAAAGTATGCTATTGACTCACTTTAACGTATTTTAAGCAAATAACTAAAAAATTTAGTAATTTGATGTCATTTTGAAAAAGAGCATGAATAATTTAATTAAAAACATTAACAATAAGAGCAATTTAATATAGTATAAAAGCATATATTATAAACAGTAATTGATTTTGGGATGGGTAGAGGGAGAGTAGATGAGTATCTTATCATAACACACAATAACTTCTGGTAATTTTTAAATTATTTTAGATAATAATGTATATAGAATTATACATCACAAATAAACATTGTTAATTAAATGTATTTATTATTTTTCATTATTTGTCAAATTACTTTGTAATCCATTTAAATCACACAGAAATATATGACTGTAATAAGTTTTTTTTTTCCTTTCTTTTGTTTATGTATAATTAAATGATTTTTTCTCTGTAAGAGGTTGCTAAAGCAAGACCGCCAAAATTGAAGAAAGTTTAGTCTGACATTAGTTTTACAAGAAGGAAGCAGTACTGAAATTCGGTAACAAATTTTTTATATTTTTTTTATTGCAGAAATAAATATAAGTCCAGTAAATGTTTAACAATATCATGTGTGGCTAATCCTATTTGATAAGATATTCTGTTTTCTGTGACCATCTACCTATTTTAAAGCTTTTTATACGCAAAAATGTACTATCTTATGCTAAAGTTCAAAATGACCGTATTGACTACAGTAATCACGGAAAGCGTCATTATATTTAAATTAAGCAATATAAGTAATTTCCAGGAAATAAACAATTATTTGTTAACTTTACCTTATTTAATAATCTTTTCATGGTATAAAAGAAAAATTATAATTGAAAAAACATATTATAAAAGCCAAGGAAAGTTAACTATAAAATTTCGCGCTCTTTCTAACAGAAATTGTCTGCGTTTAAAAATAATGTAAGCTCCCCACGTTAAAATATGTTTTATTCACTGAAAATTATCTAAAAATAATATTAATGATCAAGGATATTTACTTATGCACCTGTATATTTTTTAAAAAGAAAATATAAATTTTCTCAAGGCAAATATTGGAAAATTTGTATGTGTGCATTTTACGGAGAATTCCTTATTAAAGACAAATTATAATTCCTAGAGTAGGAATAAAAATCACAAACATTAGTGACTTAATTATAACCATAATATAATATGTTATATTATACATCAACTGGAGTCATTAAAACTTTATATCTACGTAAGTCAGCTGCAGTCCTTATAATAATATTGTTTTGGAAAATTCGCGCATTAGTTTTATTCCTAAGCCAGCTAGCTAAATAAAAATGATACGTATCGCCAATAGTAAAAAGAAAAGAATTGTATATGTGATCGTCAATCGTCAAATATTCGTCATGTTAAAATATGTATTGTTTTCTTGGATCCCAAAATTATATCAGTTAATTCAAGGAAGAGTTAACATCCAACGCTGCTATGTTTTCTTTGCTTAATTTATTAAATGCACCAGAATGGAGGCAACTTTTATATAAATGAAATAATAAAATGTGTTTCTTATTTTAAATTTGCTTCGTGAACTACGAATGGATCAAGTTCTTCATCTAGATAAATTGCCCAACGGAAAAACATTTTTCTAGTGAGATAATAATCACTTGTTAAGTAATGATTTTTTTTACTAATTTGTAAAATTATGTGTATTTTTTTTTATCAACAGGTTAAAGGCTGTATAGTCAAGTAATATTTAAATGACCTTGTAATCATAAAGGTATGTTTTCCTGTAATTATTCTAGGTTAAATTTATATTTGACATGGAAAATTTTTTTTTATAAAATGTGTTTACTTATGATATGTCATTATGGGGATAAATTTATATGTTAGATGCGTAAAAGTAGAAAAATTTAGATACTTAATAGGTAAATATCTAGTTAAAATTATCAGAAGTAATTAAAGAGAAGTGCTATACAAGATATTACTTATTTAAAGTTTGAAACAAATTTATACTATGTTAATTGCGGAATTTATTCCCAATTATTTTTTTTAACGCATTCACTTAATTTAGTTGAAGATACTAGATTACCAATTACTTGTTGAATTTTTCTTTGGCAAAGGGAAAAATTATTATGTTGTATTCTGTGTTATCCATTGAGGTCAGACGTTGATCTAATTATACCCCGGAATATAAATTTTGTGTAATTAGTGTATTTACTTGTCTTGCCCCGTTATAGAATCAGTATATGCTTAAGATTCGCATTAGTAATAATTGTAATGTATCTATTTTGTGGGATGGAAATTGATCTCCCCAAAAGCTTTATTTTCCATGAGGGGAATAGATAAATCTAATATTCGGGTATGTTTATAACCCAAGCGATCGCTTCTCATAGTTAGGACGATCAGCAATTGATACCGTATTTAGTGTATTTCGTTCGTTAAAATCCCATGAGAGGATTATAATTGGTGTGTGTTCCTATTAGGCCCAAGTAAGAGGCAAGGACCCACCAAACTATTTTAATGTAGTAGTTAACTCTACATATCTACGGTATTATTCCATATTCCTCATGAGAAAATAGAGATAACTCCACCACGGAAGGTGTTGAATATTGTGTTTTGATTTAGAAAGTGATGGCAAGATAACGGGTATACTGGAGGTTAATTCCTTACGATCCATTTAGTAAAAATAGCGTGCTAGTATATATGATCAATGTCTGGATTGTGAGACGTAATAGTGCTGGTAATCCACACGTAAGTCAATGGAGAGAGTAAGTTTAAAATTGTGTGATTTAAAAATTTTTATTTGCCAATGGAGGTTCAAATACTAGGTTTAATTCTGGTTAATTATTAAGTAGCACTCACAATATAACTTATACTGAGAAAAACAGTGTGTATAACAACTTTAGTTGTTATTAAGGTAAACATTAAAAATAATAAGTGTAACTTCGGATAAATAACCCATAAATTATAATAAGTTATCTAAATAAAAACTATCATTTAGTTAAAGATAAAATAATAATAATCGTTTGTACACATTGCCTAGAATCCGATTATTTTTGTTAAAACAAATAGTTAGTTAATAAAGTTAAGCAGCCGTTCATATAAGATACACTAAACAGATGAGTTAATGTATCGATAATAATATTTATTTTGTTATATTCAATTTGCATAATGTAAAAAGAAGATGAAGAAGTAGTTCGAATCCAAGTCTAAAAGTATAGACGAATTACTATTAGTTATATTTTGTTTTATCCATATGGGATCGAATAAATTGTATATGTTTGTTTATTATGTTAATCATAACGGATAGTTTTGTTCAAATGTAATAATAAATTATAATCTTGTTCAAATTTAATAATAAATTATAGTCTTGTTACAAGTTGTCTTGAGTCATTTTTCTTATGTGCTAAATAAAAGTGTATTTGCGTAATACTTGCAATACTTTTCTTGAGTCCAAAATCATTTATGAAATCTCAAATTTAATACACCAGATAGACAATTGTAAGCAGATCCAAATATTTCAGTATATTTCAATTTAATAAGAATTATTTGTGGAATTGAAACTTCAGACCAGAACATTTTATTTTATGTGTGTGTAAAATCACTTTATTCCCAAACTAGTAGGTTTTGGTTGCACATAGTTCCATACACATTTAAGTGAGATGTCTAAGTAATAAATCTTAGTTAAATTATTGTGTTGTCATGGATGATGGAAGGACACAAAAGCACCCTTGTCTTTTCATCATTCCGACTGAGATTCTGGATTGAAAAAGGGCTGTATTATTCAAAATTATGCGTTGTTATTGAATATGGTTATCATCTCGTTAAATATTATAATAGTAGATATGTGGATGAAGACACCTGGAATTTAAATAAGGTAAATGTTTCCTATAGCCGACCAGAATGTCAGTCATATGCGACAACACAATACTGCCGAGCATTTTATTAAATATAACAGAGAACCCTGAGATTAGTGTCATTATTATAGGTGCTCTTAAATAAGGAATTGATTAATCATGATCAATAATACAATTGTGGCATGGCTAGAGAAATTGAAACTTCTGATTGTATAATAATAAAATATTGAGATCATATTGGCAAATTAATGAATGTTTTATTTTAGTCAGTAATATTAACAATGACCTAAAATCATCATCATCATTGTCGAACAGTGCAAGTACTTACAGCTCAGAGAATGTGTTTTGGATAGAGAGAGAATGTTAGTTTATTCTAAATTTTCTTTTTAAATTTATTTTATTAATGATAATTTTTTTTTTATTATATCTCTGTCTGAACTGCATATCTCTGTAGCTGAATTAGTATAACTAACCTAACGTCCAGCTATATTATATTATATGATCTCAAGGAGGCAAAAGAGGGTTTGCTACCCGAATTCTCTTTAATAGAATTAGACTTCCGAATGGGCTTTAATAGAAGAGCCGATCCTTCTTTTACTAGGTTAGAAATAGCTCATTTATTTTTAATAGAAGCGTCCAATTCTTTTGATTGGGTTAGAATATATATATATATATATATATATATATATATATATATATATATATATATATATATATATATATATATATATATATATATAAACATTACAAACATAAAGCTTTGGTTGTGTTTTTAATATTATTTTTATGCTGGTCTGGTTGAAGTTTGGATTTGGGGTGGTTTTGATTTTATATATATATATATATATATATATATATATATATATATATATATATATATATATATATATATATATATATCTTTCTGATGAAAACAGTCCTCTGGGTTGAAATATTATATTATTTATTGGATTTATGTCTTTATTTATATATATATATATATATATATATATATATATATATATATATATATATATATATATTATTAGAGATTAATACATAAATTACATATATAAAAATATCCGTGCAACCTTTTAGCAAAAGAAAATAAAGTACATTATATCAATTTTAATATGCAATAAGATAAATAAAATAAAAACATTATAAATGCTTATATTTATAGCTGAATTAGTATAACTAACCTAACGTCCAGCTATATTATATTATATGATCTCAAGGAGGCAAAAGAGGGTTTGCTACCCGAATTCTCTTTAATAGAATTAGACTTCCGAAGGGATTTCATAGAAGAGAAGATCCTCTTTTACTAGGTTAGAATATATATCAATAAGTTTATTTATTTTTCCTGAACTATTAATTTAACAATACAACAAGTACAAACAAATTAAATTACTGTCAATAATTTATCCTGCTTACTTTTGGGACTGCCAATAATTACACAGTGCATTATTCTTCAAATAGTTTGTTTACTCATCTAATTAAAGTCTATCTGAATTTCTTTCCATCTGAATTTTAACAGTAAGTAATTTACTAAAACTAACTTTGTTAACATTATCTTTTCTCACTTTCGGAAAAAGCATTTATTTAATTTTGGCAGCCATTTTTTCCTCTTGACAGTAAGTGACTGCTCTTGACTGTTGTGTGCTAAAGTTCTTTTTATAATATGTTTTGTCTAGAGTAATCATTCTGGGGGAAAACTGTCAGTGCAATTACTGGGTACCTAACTAGTGAAATCAAGTAGATAGTTGGGCAAAACAGCATATTCCAGTAAAATCCTAAGCTATCAATCACACTTATACCTCTATCATAAATTAGATAGTAAGTTTAATTCTACATGACTCCAATTTTGGAGGATGGTAAATGAGTTTCATAGTGACAAAACAATGCTGATGTGCACTGACAAAACTGAATACCAAAGATTGTTGAAACCATTTCTGGTTATGCTATTATCTGTAAGTTTTGCACTGCTTTTCTACAACCTATTCTTTAAAAAAAAAATTACATTAAGTGGTCACCTGACACATGTTATGAGCATGCTAATGATAAAATAGCATTAAAAATATATATAATCCAATTATTTCCTTCTTTTTTTTTAAATAGTAACTATTAACATAGATAAGGTATGGTCAAATATTATCAATCTTCCAATGGCTTTTTTTTATTTGTTTTTATTAAAAGCAACTCAAAAGAATGAATATATAGCTTAAAAATTCTTGACTAATACTAAACAAAAAAAAAATTGTTAATGAATACCAAATACAGAAGGAAAAAACTACTAATAGCACAAAGAAGAAAATTATATAAAAATTAGAAGTATAATAAGTATACAGATGAACATTATAAAAATAATGAGAAAGTCAGATAAAAGGTTTAGGCATTAAAAGCAGGAGGTATTACCAAGCAAATTCAGAAGAACAGTGTAATTTCCAGTATATACAGAAATCTCAAAGATCAAAAACTAAATGATAATAAAAAAAAAGTTGAACATACAAATAAAATGAATTTTTGATTAGTCAAACCATCTAACCTGAATGTTAGAACAATATTCACTTGAAGATTGAATTTGAGACATTTGTATCAATGATAAAGGCAAAAAAAAGATAGAGCTTTGACTCACAGCAATAATTACAGAAGAAATATTGGATAATCTAACCACTTTAATGTGAAAAGTTAAAAAAAGCTAAGATATTCATTTAGTGATTTTCATGGGTAAACTATACATTAAGACATAATTTATAACACATTAAATAAAAAATCATAGAAATATCTAAAATAACTGCTGGAATCCAATTTCTGGTTGAATATTAAAAGCAAAGATAATTGTGATCTTAATTTTTTGAAAGACTCCATAAATAAAAATAATTACCATTGTTAGCTCAGTTGTTTTGAATATCATACTGTTCCAACATTTAATGGCTTTTACTCTAACCGTGAAAAAGAGATAATAACAAGAATAATAGTTAAATACCATCTCTCAGTTTTGAGGATATTTTGGGATTACGGTTGTTGTGACGTAATCGTTTGTCCATAATTATTCTAAAACTTTATGATTGTTACTTTTTAGCAAACTTTATACTTAAAAAATTAGTTTTTTAATTTGAAAAAAAAAAAAAGGATTATGAATACGTACATTGCGAATATATTTGGACGTATCACTTTAGCAAACGATATATTTAAAAATGAGTTTTTGAATTCAAGTTAATTTTAAAAATTTATTATGAATACGATATAAATAAAATATTTGGGGAATAAAAAAATTAGTAAGCAAGAGCAATTTTCGATATTGTTTATTTAATTCAAATCTTTTATTTACATCGTATTCATATTTTTTTAAAATTAACGTGAATTCAAAAACTCATTTTTTAAACATAACGTTTGCTAATGGCGCTGCTGGAACATAATCGCCCGGGCATAATAATTCTAACTTTGTGAATTATTCGAACACTTTAGATTTATTTTTTGAAAGATTATTATTTATTCAATAAATTACTACAGGTAAATTAATTTTGACAAGAGATGCGTGTACCCACGCCATCTATTGAAGGCATGCCACTGCTACGAACTCATCAGTTATTATTACTTACACTAGTTTAATTACAACATCTAAATATTTGCTCACAAAAAGCAATAGTTAATTCAATTATGAAGTCTCTTATGAAGTATTAACTTACATTTTTAAATATCCAAAATACACAAATATTAATGCGTGAAATATATGTAGACCTTTAAAAGTACATTACTTATAAACTCACCTTTGTTTTACATGAGAACGATGGCAGTTCCTGTTTTCATCTCAAGGTTCTCTTTTGCATCGCCATCTACTGGAATTACTTAATTTTCAAACAAATAAATGTTTTCCTGAAGGTTTGTGATGATAGTATAAATACAGTTTCCATCATCTAATATTAAGTATTGAATGTCTTAGAAAAATTTAACTTTATTTAAATTTTCTAATTACATTCAACTATTAGTAGTAGCAGACAGATTAATTTTTGATATTAATTTTTATGACGTGTTAGTAAATGAAATATTAGAGATGCGCTGACAAGAAAGAATGATTCATGCATTGAAAAAGTAAAAAAAATATTAATTTTAATTGTCCAATAAACGAATTGTTGTGCTTAAAATTAGCGTGTTTGTGTACTATTTAACATTTTTATTGATTTAACAAATTTATATATTAACGTCATTTACAAATAGCCCAAGAGTTTTTAAGATTTAAACTATTTAAAAAACTATACATTATAAATAAATGAAACAATTAAGTATTTATCTTTTTACATTTTATTTTTTCTGACTTTGAATTTTATTTTTCACCAATTTTTTTGTATTTTTATTTGCGTCCACCGTTCCCGCTATTCTTTTTCTACATTAAATTCATTTTTAAATTTTCGATAAATTTATCTTTTCTCTAATAAGGATTAATCTGGTATTCCTAACTTTGGTATCTGAAACATATTTAATTTATTTTGCTGTAGTTCAGGTTATTTTACTAATTTATAAGACTTAGCAAATAATTAGTAATCCATTGAGAAAGTTAACTCCAATAATCTTTATTAAAACTTAAGAAATTTCTCCCAAAACTATGAACATTTATTTTGAGTTAGATTCATATTGTATAAAGATTTAACTTTCATTAATCCACTGTGAAATAATCAATAGAGTTTCCAAACAGGTTGAAAGACAAAATGATTTGAATGATGTTACAACAATTATCCCATGAGCAATTTTTCAAATTTCTATTAATAGTTGAAGAGAGTAAATTAAATTTTCTTTAAAATAATATTTGGTGTTAATCCTTGATGTTGTAGTTTATGCATTTAATTTGAGAAGGTACATTTTTTCCAGCTAGCAAAATGCCCAGAGTAAATTTGTCTACACTGCCATTATGAAGAAGACAAACTATTTTAAAATTTAATTCAACAGGGTCCTGCATGCATTATGGCTTGACAAAGTCTGATTGAATTTTGACAAGAGGTTCTATTTATGACTTATGGACACCTGGTATCTTAATTCATCAAAATTGTTCAAAAATCTTTTCTGCTTTAAATGTTTTACAGTTAAAATCTTTCCCATTGCTATGGTAATATGGAAGAGCAGTAGATGATAAATGCCTGGGTTTGTTCTAAGCAGAAAAATTTGAGACAATGATTAAAATGAAAATTAAAAAAAAATAATGCCATATCTTTAATATTGTACAATAATTTATTTGACAATTAAATAATTTATAATATCCCCATAACGTTGTCAGATTTTTTTTAATTTATAAATTTATTTTTTAAATACTTTATAACTGTATTATAATACGATATAAAATAAATTAATTGAATAGTTTTAAGCTTAAAAATTTATAAATTGACTGTTTTAAACGTACAGAAGGCACACATATACTTTTAAATGGAATGTTAGCTTTACCTTTCTAGTCATATGTAATCATAAATATGTAATGATCACAAGACAATTATTGAAGAACTGTTTTAAATACAATGTTTTGATCTTGTGTATTTTATTCTGTATGTATGTTTTTTATAATATAAATTTTATGTGTGTGTTTTCTGTTTGTACTTAAAAAAATCAACTGCACTTTTAAAAAAAATAATAACAAAGACATGTATTTTAGATACACATTGATCAACAAAATCTGTTCAGAAGACATTTTTTCTATAGACTTTTTACAAATTTTTATTTTCTTAAGTAATACTATGAGAAACTATTACATTTACTTTTTGATTATATTACTTGCCATCTGACCAATGATAGTGGTGGATTTATTTTGTTTAACTTGAAAAAAAGCTAATAAAATATTTACAATTTTTTGCTACATTATTTTATTATGATGGTAAGTATTAGGTATTGAAACAGTAAGATTAGCTTTACAAATCTTCGTTTCACCTTCCCTCACTTCTTTCCTATCCCCATACCCTAGTTTAAACCCCAATTTATCGTAGTGTGTCTGTACTGCCGCTTATATGCTGAAATCCCGCCTAAATTAGATCATGAATGTATTAATGCTTGTGAAGATGTAATTTTAAAACCCTAGCTTTCATTTATAAATTGCGAGTATGTCTATGTATACATATTCATTTTAAAAAGTAGGTCATATAAATTTACACACAGACTGCTATAATACATTTTTAAAACTTAAAAAAAAAAAAAAATGGTTTAAAGTTATTTTTGTTTAAATCTATTTATTTTAGAAATATTACCTTCGTAATATTTGTTTTCATTAACCGTAAATAGATTTAATCATTTAGAATTTAAAGAGTAAATAATTTTGTTGTTTTTAGATTTATAAAAATCATGCCACATATTTTCTGTCAATAGTAAATGAGGATTGGGAAGAGAACATTAGGCTTAATTAGCTAAATTTTGTAAAATCCATTAATTAGTGGTTTAAATATTTTGCCATCAGATATACAACAGATGTCCACTCAGGTATTTTATTAATTAAAATATTGTTAAAACAAAATTGAAGTTCTAATCCGAATATCTTAAGAGTAAAATTAATTACTAATCCCTGTTTTCAGATGTTCCGATAAGTTGGCAGCTTTTAATTCTGCATCTATTTTTGGTTCTAGATTCATTGCCACAGGGTAGTAAGCTCTCTTGGTATATATAGGGCCGATTTTATTAAATAATATACTATGCTTATTCTATGCTTTTGCTATTATTCCATTCTGCTTATTCTTAGTCTGTGTTCAGCTTTAAATATATTGTGTTTTGATTATGCTTTATTAGTTGAATTATTTTGAGAAGCATATTTTTATTAAAGTTGAAGTTCACTGAGATTTTAAAGTTATTAATTTATTACAAGAAGCTAAAGCCAGCCCTATACCTTTAGAAAAATTTGTAAAATGCCAGCCTTGTCTATTGAAAGCAGAATGTCTGAATAGAAGCTGCTGGGAAGGCTCTCTTTCTGCTCAGGAAAATGCCAAACCTGCTGCATATACCATCAGATGTCCATACCTATTGTAAAGTGCCACTGCTGCTGAAAATGTGGCAACTTTTGATCATGGACCAAAGAAGCTGCCACCTCAAAAAAAATGCTGCTTAACTTCTATTAAAGCTCCGAATTAAAGTCAACCGGAGAAGACAAAAATATGCATGAACTGTCCAATTTAACTCCAATTAACCCAAGAACTCTTGTGTTGTATATTTCATTTTAATGCTAGCTAAATTTTAAATGTATTTTTTTATTATAAAACTGCATTTCTATTTAAAATGTTTTGTAATCTAACTTGCGTGTTTTCTCTATCCTTGGATTGATATTTTCTATTTTATATATGCTAATTTATTTTATGTCTTTTATTATAGTAGTGTGCTTAGATAGTCATTGACCGAGCAAATTATTTATTTTCCTTTTTTTTAGGGTGCCGCCATATTTGGCTGATTAATTGTACAATTGAACCCTTAGCAAATGTCTTATAAAATCACTTATTCAAGGGCTACTTAATTTTATTCCTTATTAATCTTTTAAATAATTATGTTTTTCAAGAAAGGTATATTTCTTTTCTTTTATATAATGTGAGGATATGCACGAAGTTAATAAGTGGACTATAATATAGAGAAATGTATGACTACATATAATCTCATGAATACCTTTTAAATCATGCATTCCCCTCCATTTTCTTATTAAAGTAACTTGTCTTATTGTAGGTATCACATAATTTATGAACTGTAAAAGTTGAGGTCAAGAATGTGCGTACCATCTTCAATTTATTTAGGAATGGATTAAGCACCTTTACTTACTTAGTAATCCCTTCTATATTCGTTTATGCTTTATATTGTGTGTTATCAGTGTAGGCATATGGGTTGTTGAGACCTGCTTTATTTCTCTAGGGATTTACAGCTCAGACCTTTCCCTTTCTTCTCACGGTTTCCAGATAGTGTATGCACTAAAAAGCCATACCTGGGAATTTTATGCTTAAGTCACCCAGTGACAGATTTCATGGTACGATGCCAGACTCAGACTGTTTGTGACAAAACCTTCTATGGGGTCCATGGCGAGATGCCATCCCTTCTGCTTTAATTTTTTATTTATTATTATATTTTAATTCACAAAGCCACATGGTTTTAACATATCACACTCCATCCTGTACATTTATCCTCCTCTGATACCACCAATCTCTTTTAATATTAAAGTTGATATTTTATTCAATTGCCCACATCTTAATCACTTCTATGCCTCTAGCTCAGCGAGCTTTCGTCCACACTATTCTTGAATTCAATACAAGTTCTTTTATCCCATATTAAATGTATAAGTTGATTTAAGCAAACACTTATTGTATTCGCCATAGGCCTCATATATCTTGAAATCAACCTTTCTTTATGTAACTGTACTTTTGTTTAAGCACATTATTATAATATCTTGTATTAACCTGAGGCATAGAGTATATAAATTAACAAGCCATTATTGTAAACTAAATGGCACTGCATTTAAATTTTGTTTAAAACTATATCTTTTTAATGATTTAATGGCATGGTCTGGTTTATCCCGACAATGCTTATATTGATAATGTTCATTTAATAAACCACATTAAATTTTAAATTTGAATATATTTATTTATTTTCATCGATCCACACCATTACCTCGGTCTATATCACATTATATATATATTTTGTACCATCCATAGTTGTTAGTTAGCGAACCTAATGATGTACTTTAATATAGAGTCTCTTGCTTCTCCCTGACCACTGGCACTTGCCAGAAACTATGCTATTAGTAGTGTCAGATGTGTTATCACATAGGTGGAGCTGTGGAGTAGAAACTTTGGATTCGAACTTGGGATTTCTGGGAGTTTCATGTCTGGGGTTCGAATTCTGCAGTGTGTTAGCGAGATACAGGATCTGATTGTTACAATATATATACACACATGTATGTATATTTGTAAACAATGCAATTGATTTAACATGTAGTAATAACGTATCCATTGATAATTT